>CM035440.1:11329095-11844095 GCA_020310875.1 Ceratopteris richardii
TACCAAGTTGTCAGATCTAAACCGAGGGAGAGTGTGTGTGTAGAGAGAGAGATCTTTGTGTGTGTGTGTGTGCACAAGACAATGCAGTTCGCAATTCGGTTCACGCACGCAAGTTTGACAGAAGACAAACAGTACTGAGACACGTGCAAAAAAGTGAAGTTTTGCTCTCGGGTTCCCGGTATGTTTAAAACTCGACCTCGGTATGGGCGTCGGTATGGACATCGGTAACTTTCAATAAATTACCGACGCTTATATCGATGCCCATATCGATGCCCATACCGACACTTATACTGACGTTTGTGGGGCACACCGATGATCCATTTTAAAACGGTCATACCGACGGTCACTTGATCGTCGGTATCTTTAAGTGAGCTTTTCCAATGTTTATACCGACGCCGAGAGTGACCGTCGGTATAAGCAGCGTCGGTATGCCCATCATATGTTGTAGTGTAAACTCCACATATGTAGCAATTTTTATTATCCTAACTCCTTTGCCTTTGATTGTAGTTGTAGTTGCATCTCCTATATGTAGTGATTGACCTTCCCCTTCCTCTAATGTTGAAGGAGCTACTTGAAGTCCCTTAATCAACATTTGATGTATTTCTTCTTCCCTGACCTCTATTCAAACCTCTTCTGCCTCTCCTTCCTCCTCTTGATGAACTTGTATAGAGAGCTTGTCTTTGAGATCCTTTTTTAATTGAAGGAGAACAATTTACATTCATCTCGACCATCGATACCATGAGGGCAAAAAGGTTATCAAAATTTCTAGTTCTCCTCTAACATTAACAAAAGTAATGAATGGTTTCCATGTCTTATCATCCTTGGCTCTATTGAGAGTAGTGCACACATGCATCATCCTCCACATGAGCTTCAATTGATCCTAGTTGATCTGTTATCTCTTTAACCTTCAATAAGTATTCATTCACAGATCTACTTATATCTTTCTCTATGTTGTTCAAATCATTTTGAATTGAATCTTCCTTGCTCTTGTACCTATATCATACAACATTTCCTATGCAAACCAAACACCCCTACTTGTGTGTAGACAGTGTTCTTGCTATTGAATCTTGAATATTTTGTGATAAAATGAAAATACCCATTTTCTCTCTTTCATTCCAAAGTCTAAAGTCCTCAATTGTTGATGATTTGGGTCATCTAGTAGTATAATTTTAATGTATGTGCCATCCATAAAACCATACAAGCCTCGACGTTGCAAGTATGTGGTGATTCTAGATCACCATACTTGATAGTTGTTCTTATCAAGCTTATCTATTTTTCTACATGTTGGTTAACCATTGTGTAGATACTAAATTTCCTTGTTTAAGCCTCCTTTTGGATTTGTGTGATAACACAATTTATAAGATTTACCTTTCTAATGAAATCTATGCACCATTGTTTGCTTAGATATTGCTTGAGATGCTTCCTTCTTATCTACTTCTACCTTCATGTAGTGTTGACAATGAACCTCTATTCTAGTTTCTTCAAATTCTTCATCAGGGTATTACAACCTTCTCCTAGATCCAATTCCTTGATTTGGTACCAATTTTTTAGTTTATTGACTTCCAAATTATAGCTAGAAGTAGGTTGAACCCAATAAAATCTAGTTGACCTTCTCACAAATGTATCATTGGAAGATGAGTTATGCTAGCCACACTTACTAATCTTTACTCACTTGGATTATTTACAAACTCTTCTACATAAATACTCTAGACACTAGGAGCTTTGAAATGAGATATAGAACACTCAAAATGGACAAATGCACTATGAGATATGACCTCTACAAATCTATGCATTACATGGAGATCTTGAACCAAAAATGAATATGAGAACACACATTACATGTAGAGACCATTGGACTCAGCACACGTGATTTGGATATTTAAGTAAGGAAATATAAACTCTGCAATCTCTATGTACAAAACTACAACAACATAGAGATGGACATATGACACTCTTGGGACTCAATGAAGGTAAGGAGTTCTCTTCTCTTAATAAAGCATTGAAAATATATCCAAAACAAAAGTTCCTAATAGAATTAAGCTCATGTTAGATACTTTGGTGAAGGTATTCCATGATCCAAGCACTCAAATAAGCCAAATATGGGTGGACTTTGAGAAGTAGCCACATTGATCTTCCACTAGGACACCACATCAACTTTCGTGTGACTCATTTATTTGAGACATAATGTTCTATATATGAAGTGGTATTGTAGCCATAATTTACAATGTATTTGATCCTTCTTGAAGCATTTGAAAACCTCTGAGAGGTGTTTGCATCTTTTGGAACTTGTACCTTAACCTATACATAAAGACAATCTTCTCAATAGTGAAGTGGATAATGGAGTACGTACTCGATTTACTAAACTATTAGTAGCCCCATGGATGGAAACAAATATGTTTATTGAAGCTATCTAGGTAGGTTTTTCACAAATTTAAAATTGTGAACTAAATTAAAATATGTGTGAGACATGTAAACAACATACACTACATTTTTTTTTTATGAAATGTAGCACACACACATACATACATATACATAAACACGCACATAAACTTTGAAAGGATTCAATATCCACTCAACCGTAGAGCATCCAATCGAATTTCCCATCACTCAGCTAGTATAAAGTATCAATAAGCATGGGTCATCAAAATCTTTAAAAAGCAAAGTAGCTTTGAATTTGTTGATGGTGGTTGTCCAAACTACCTTTTTTCCCAGGAATTCATATTTTTATAATGGACAAGACGTGAAGAGTTGAATTCATATACCAATTGCTCAATCGCTAATGATTCCATTCAATATTTGTTCACACATAGAAATGCACACACTTGGATTTCTGCTCACTTGTGAGTATACGTACCCACAGATCACACAACATACATATGTACATTTGAATACCTATAGACCTTATCACGTGCACTCACACACACACATACACACACACACATACATATATATATATATATATATATATATATATATATATATATATATATATATATATATATATATATATATATATATATATATATATATATATATATATATATATATATATATATATATATATATATATATATATACACACACACACACATACATGTCAAGAACTCCGCATGTCGTTGTTGGAGAGTATGCACTTAAAAACTTCCAAACATCTATATAAATATCTTGAGTTACTCCAAAATGGTAGGAGTTGTAGGGTTAGACATGTGGCACAAGTTTTTCTTTGTTTTATGGATGTGACTCGCATGCATAAGCAGGTGGTGGATAAGATGTGAACGAGATGGAAGCTCTCTAAGAGTGCCTTAATGAAGTTGTTGTAACACCATTAGAATTCAGACGTCGGAGGCTTTCATCATCTTGGGGAGAAATTCAGAGCTTTGGTGGGCTGGCATGCTTGAGAGGTCAGAGGCCTTCATCATCTTGGGGAGAAAAGCCAAGGAATTCTAATCCTTTTTAGGAAAAGCATGCATGGTTCAAAAGACAAAGGTTTAGCTAGAGCGGACAAGGAAAGAACTCAAACTCCATGCAGGACAAGCATCTCACTTTTCTAATGTCGCTACGGATGAAAAATTTGATGAATGTAGAGATTATGTTGTAATAAATCATCTTGACAAGAAATGGATGATATCTAACAAGAAAGTTGCTTGCAAGACTTGAGTTGCAAGTACAAGGAAGGTCACACAATTAATCTAGAAGAAAGAAATTAATAGGCATACAAGTTAAGAGGAGAAGACAAGATCTAGAGGAATAAGGCAACCTTCAAAGAGTTTCCTTTGAAAGTTAAGCAGACGACAAGAGGAGGTTCTTTTCTCCTTTAGTTTAGAGGAATGCCCATTTCCTCTGAAAGGGAGCTACTATTGAGATAGGAAGATAAGGAGCTATGGGAAGCTTTGGTATATCTTCATTGAATCTTCTCTCTCTGCTGTCTGCTACAAGATGGGAGATATCATAGACTTTTTCTATATGTATAAAGAAAAATGATTCAATCCAGGAATTTAGTTTAACTTCTCAAGTCAGCTAAAGAAATATTGAAGATGGTGTGTGTGTGTGTGTGTTTGAACAATTGCTAGTAGATGTTGTTACATGCAGATATACATTTGTGTGAACTTAATTTTTGTATGCACTACTAGATCACAATCCACGAATAAATCAAAGTGCATGATAGAATAATAAATTATGTAATGCTTCATCATTTTTTTGTGCAATGCGCTCAGCCTGTTCAAGGGACCTATTACTTAGATGACAATTACTTAGATGGGAATTACTTAGATGTGACAATTATTCAAGGTACCTATTACTTAGATGGGAAACCATTTGAATTCCAACCATAGCCTTACTAAATTAAATTCCATATACAACCTGAGGGTCTCACAAAAACCCATTTTCCTTCATGGAGACTTGAAGTTTTTGTTTGTTCTAGAAATTGCCATTGAGAATAGTCCAAACTTTCTTTAATCATCCATGCAAATGAAACAAGGAAAAGTTAGAAATAACATCAAGAGAAAAAAATGAACGAATTTAAAAATAATTAAAGCTAATTGATGTTCCAACACGAATCCTCCTAAGCAATTGGTGCAAGAAAAGATACCTCTTTAGTATACTATGAATTGGATTTCAATTAAATCGGAATTTTTGTTTCGGTTAACTTTACCATGCTAAAGTCATCATTCCTTTGTTTTGGAAAATTTTGAGGTCTCTTTCCGAACATTGCCACTAAAGGGGAAACATTGCTTTAATTTCTCTTAGCTTCATGCATTTTACTTGGTTCATTTCTTGACCAATAAATGTAAGCATTTACCTTAAGAACATTTACCACTTGGTCTGTTATAAGTGTTGAGCGTCTAGCTCTCAACACATATAATATTTACCACTTGGTTGACGGTCAAGCACATGAAATTTCTTCAAGAATGATCCTTAGAATACTTCTGTAGAATGCTTCTATATATGCGGAGTGAGATTTGAGTGACATAAGGAAGAAATTTGTGTAAAACCAAAGTTATAGCTCAAATGATTTGCTTCCATGCATATATGAGCAGATATCTGTTTACTATTGAAGGAATGGAAATCTCCAAGATGATTTGCATTTGGAAGGGTGAATGATGGAATGATGATTAATGTGTTGTGCATTCCTCAGTTAAAGAATGGTTGAAAGTTTGATTGGTGTTTAAATAGTATTTATGAGAAAAATGCAAAGATAAGATAACTTTCTTGATGTCACATACTCGTGTGATAATAAATATACACATGACCCTCTTACTAATATGCTTTTGGTGCACTTCCATATGAAATAATGGAGATCTATCAAAGTTTATCAAAGATCTTGACATCGGTGTTAGAGGGAGATCTTTCAACTTGGACAGGATTACACAACAAACTCTTGAGACTCCAAAAGAGCACATAATTATCGTGAATTCCTTGTGAATTTGTTGCAAAGCTAAACGATTCTAAAATCTATAAGGATTGTTAGTCCTCTTTCCACACTCAAAAGTCTTGAATTTGTATAGGATTTGCAATTCAGTGATTACTTTGTGTTAGTGTTTAGGATGAGCATGGTTTGCAAGGCATCTAATGTGTTGTCAATCTACAATCATATTTCCATTTATCCCTCCTTTCCACAAACCCCACAACTTACTTGGTGAACCCGACTTGAAAGAAGGGGTTTAGTAAATTGTGGAGCCAACAATGCAAGGTTTAGCAAAATTGACATGGAAAATATTCTAGCCCAATTCATATGCTTTCATCAAAAGGATAGACAATAGAGAGCTATCCACTCTCTTCATAAGCAATTAACCAAGCGATGTGGGTTTTTCAATGGGAGGAATGTTACTAAATTTTATAAAGATTATGAACTCGAAGCAAAGTACCTAGGTGTTGCATTGACATCGATGATAAATCTTAGTTATGTGAGAATTTTTTCTACATTTTTGAATTCAAACTATGTGTTGACTTCATGCAAATAAAAAAATGGCATGGGCTCAATATATGTTTGTGCTCCTTGAGAAATTCATGCAAGAGGACATAGATAAAGTGACTCATCAATCCTTCCCGAGCTAGGTTCATATGTCCAAGGACCAAAACATTTTTAAAATAATGAAAGAATATGACCAATAGATCAATGATCTATCTAAACATGAAAAGAGCAGCTTAAGACATGAAAACGTGTCACTATATTTTCAAGCAATAGGTGCTAAATCCTGAGAGGAATTAATTCCACTACTACAAGATATGGATTCCAAATTTTGACTCACATGGGGATTCATCCATGAAGTTGTAAGAAGATATGTTAAGAAGCAACAAACGATTGAAAAATTTCTTGATGATTGGAGAGCCAATCATCATGTAGATGAAAATGATATTTAAATTCTGAGCATTTCAGCAATCATGGATAATGTGCAAGTACATAAATTTTTAGAAAACCCATTTGGGCATAAAGCACATATTCATGGACAATGCATACATATTGATGATGAGGGTTATTAGGAAAATCCTACAAGAGTGATTGATGTGGCATGTAAAATTCCAAGGGGTCAAGGTCTTGTAGATTTCTTTAAAACGATTATATCTTTAAGTGCTACATGTGCACAAACCCCAAAGATGGGAGGAGCAAAGGAAAAGGTGGAAGCTAATCAAATTCAAATCAAACAAACATCAAACATAAAACAAAAAAAAAAATCAAGAAGAACCAGTAACAAAACAACATGCAGCTTCCCCTACTCTGAAAAACTCCTCACATCCAATAAAGGGAAACCAGACAGATCAAGAAGCAAGACATGACTCTAACAAAGATTTAAAGATATCTACAAGGTTTCAATGTGATTGGATAAAGACTAAAGATGAAACGTTAGCTAAAAAATTTGATAATAATTATGCACTAACATGTTCCATTTTGGAGTTTTTTGTTCGAATGTAGGTGTTCTGCAAGGGGAATTGTTGGAATGTAGCTGTGAATGTAGGTCGTTGAATGTTTTTAGTGTGG
The DNA here is from genome assembly GCA_020310875.1 of Ceratopteris richardii. Classification (NCBI taxonomy): domain Eukaryota; kingdom Viridiplantae; phylum Streptophyta; class Polypodiopsida; order Polypodiales; family Pteridaceae; genus Ceratopteris; species Ceratopteris richardii. The sequence goes on from CM035440.1 coordinate 11,336,072, forward strand.
TGATATAGGTGCATGAAGGGAAGTCTCATTCTTTTACTGAACAAGCATATAGGCAGAAGGGGATCTTCCGGTGGTACCGGTCCTCCTTGGATCGCCCGAATCCCACAGATGATTCAGAGGTTGAATCTTCATTAGATCTCACCTGAGCGGCCCCATCGATCTCTTCCTATAATCTGATTCTGAGACCCAAGCCAGTCAAAAGAAACAAAATGGAAAGACAATAGAAATGGAAGTCGCAAAGAAAGAGAAGGAAGTGGACTAGGTAGTTGATCCTTATGCGACGAGGGGAAACACTTTGAAGGGTGAGGATCACTCTATTGAACTCGTGATCAAAATTATCATTGAAAGTTGATGGGGTATCAAAGCAGGCATCTAGCTTCTGTGATAAACTTCGTGGAGCATGTAGCTTTAGCAAAATTGATCTTAAATTAGGTTATTATTAGATACAAATGACACACTTGTCCTGCATCAAATCTGAGTTTCTTGAATGGTCTACTTGTATGATTGTCCACATATGCTAGATACTTTTTGAAGAAATCAAACACTTCATTCTTAATCTTCATAAAGTTAAGAATAATCCATCTACTATGTTCATCAATAACAGAGACCTAATACCTTGATCCTACCAATGAAGGTTCTTGACTTGGCCCCCATCCATCTGCATGTACTGTAAGCCGCCGGATTGGCATTTTGTATTTTCATAAGTCCTATAGTTTCCTATCCCGCGTGAACCAAAAGGTTTCATATTCCGCATGAACCGAAAGGTTGTGTGAAGAGATGTATCGACTTATCAACTAATAAAAAGGCATTACGGTGATGCTCCGGTGAGAAAGAGCAGTATCGCCAGACTGTCTATCTGGGTGATTGCGGTCTGGAAGTCGCTATAGTGCAGTGTTCAAGAAGTCTGAGTATTACTATTTTCATCTTTGTTTAATTTCATTAACTTGTGATTAACACAGTCCATTATGTTAAGGATTATAAGTCTGTGTTACGATAATGAATAACTCCAGCACTACGTACTGAGAAAGTATTAATCTGAGTATGAACAATAATCTGTGAGAAGACTAACCAGAGATTTGATAGTGATTCGAATTAAACAGAGTTTTCAATGTTAACGTAATGCGGTTTAGATAAGTTAATTGGGAAAATCAATTTACAGGGCCTCTGATTTATCAGACCCCTACCACTCCCAAGAACCCGAAAGAACTTAAAATGCCTGTAATGTAAAAGTGCATTTTAACACTGGTGTCGTCTGTGGGAAGGTGGCCATAGATTGTGAATCAATAGTAAGGTGGAGTAGTATGCGAGTGGTGCAGACGTGATATATGCCGGTTACTCGGTCCGGCGAGTCGTATCCGAAGTATAGGAGAGACCAGCATCCTTGGACAGTACCAAATTTGTTAGGACACCCCCAGTCGGCAGAAGCATAGACCGGTTAAGTCCAGTTGTCGAAGGAACAGAGTCTGTTAGTAGCGATTTCGGTAAAATTCCGGCAACACAGGAGGAAATTTCGGTAGATTCCGATGTAATTTCAGTGCAGTCTGCAGAAGGTACAGTAACTTCAGAGTGTACAAGGACACAGTGCGCAGTTGACCCGACACCGTCTGGTCAAGATTCGAATTTTTCCATGGATAAAGTGGTGTTACCCAGAGAGATCATTGCCGGTGAAAGAATACCCTGTTTTGGGGAAAGTTCGACAAATTCCGGTGACAGTTTGGTCCCAGTTACAAGGAATTTACAGTTTTTCGGTGATCGCGTGATACTCCCTGGAGAATCTTCATTTCGAACACCACTGTTCGGGGCAAATTTGCCTACCTGGGATATCCAAGCTGAGGATAGGCTCTTCGATTTGGAAATCCGTAAGAGATTGAATGCTATTTTCAAGCCGGAAGGTGAGCAGTCTGACCATACAGATTCTGAAGGACCGGAAATACCTCCTCAGAACTCAGGAGACGATAACGGTACCACTACTAGCACCATGAGTGGTCAACAACAACAACAGCAGCAGCAACAGCAACAACTGTATTTTCTCTCAATGGTGCAATATAGAGCATTAGGATTCCCTTGGGGTTGAGCGATCATCAGGCAAACATTAGCCATGTGGTCTCCTCCGCATGTATAGCATCGCTTCAATGGGGTGACCCTTGGCATTTGTCTATTTTGACCTCCTAGCTTCTTGGCCACTTGCTCAGCTATTTCATCTATCTCAGTGGAGGTTCTAGAGGTATGACTAGTAGAACTGTCAGAGTCCTTATAGATTTTGGACAATTCTAACTCCTCACCCAAGTTGTCTTCTATGTCTATGCAGATCCGTACACACTCTTCTATGGATCTAGGCTCTTTCAAGTACACATATGATCTCAATTTTGTGCTCAGTAAGCCATCTAAAAACAGGGCCACTTGTTTGGCTGGTGTGGGCAATTCCGGTACAGGGCATCTTTCCAAGTATTGTCTAAACCTTCTTCCTACAAGTCGCACTGTTTCTTGGGGTGTTTGCTTAAAGTTGTGGATCCAGATGATGTGTTATGCCTGATACCACTCTTGGAAAATTCTACGATGAATTCTTCTAGCAGTTGACCTATCTCTCGATAGTTGCGACTATTCAGGGGTTGAAACCAAGCTAAGGCAGTACCCTTAAGAGTCAAACCAAATGCCTCAAACTGTGTGAACAAGTCCTCAACTTGTTCAGCTCTTAACACTTGTTTGAACTCGGCCACATGATCATAAGGATCTCCTAACCCATCAAAATAGTTCTTCATTTTCTTAACCACTTGAGAGGGTCTAAGGGTTCTTGAGTGCTCTCGTGGTCTAGGCAATGGGAAATCATGTTCGCCTCTTTGATGCCTATGTACGCGATCTCTCTCTCTTTCAGGTCTTTCATTTTCAATTCTTGATCGGTCTCTACCCACTGTGTGTGCAAAGCTTACCTCAGGTCTCTCTCTGGTTCTTTCCCTCTAGGTTTCATGAGCCTTGGATGATCCTGCTTCTTGGAGGCCTTGGGAAACATTAGATCTTGATGGGAGGGAAAATTGCTTCACCCTGCCAAGTGTATGCATGCATATCCTGCCCTGTCACCAAGAACATTTTCTCGCATGCGTGATCTAGATAGTCAACTTTGCCTGGTATCTCTGGATCCTTGAACTCATAGATGGTGACTATAGGGCTCGGTTGATCTGGCTTGAATCTCCAAAAGGCTTCCTCTGTTTCTCTATTCAAGAATAACTCTATGCTTTTGTTGTCTTGGGAAATCCATTCTGGAGTGATCACTCTGGTCAAAACTGACTTACCTCTAGGGGTCTTGGGTTCTCGTCCTAGGTCTCCTTGCTCTAGGTCTCCTATCTCGTTCTCAGGAATGATGTTTGCAAACTCGTTTGTCCTGTCTGGTAGGCTGGTAACCACATACATGGTTCCTTCCTTATCAATGTATGCACCCTCTTCGAACTTGACCACTGGGTGTTCAAGTCCAAAGGGTTGATCGGGATTTTTGAGTTGGACAACTGATCGTCTCAAGCCATCCTCATAGATTCGAGCACCTAATTGGTTGGTCCTAATGTATTCAAATTGTGTCTTATAGGGACCTTCCGGTGTCTGTAAATAGGAAGTACTTGAGCTACGCGTGGGTCTTTCCATGTTGAAGGACATTTCTGAGTCACTTGTGTTGGAACTTAGCACGTAGGGATAACCACTTAGTTGTTGTGCCCAAGACTTAGCTGTATGGTTGACACTAGCCTCCGATGATCTAATGCTTTGCCTATCCTTGCCTAAGTGTCTGCCAGATCTCAGGTTCATAAGCTTTGTCTACAAGTCCAAAATTTCCCCTTGTATTCCTCAGAATCCTTTGGAACTCCTTGGCTTCTTAGTCCGCCTGAGGGTCATCTTCAGAATACTATATCTAATATTCTTGAGCTTTCCAACAAACCCAAAATCACAGCAAACAGATTTTGTATGAGAAAGTTATGCCAGTTCAGGGTTCTGGGGTTTAAAACAGGGAAACAGGACCTCTCAGGAAGTGCTTCAGAAACAGGCGATACACGACACTTAGTAAGTATCGCGATACTTGGAAGATGACGATACACGATACTTGAAATTCCACGACACACGATATTTGACCCCCTGCATATATACATAAATTAATAAATGAATACATAGCGTGCATACATACTTGCAAGAATACGTAGATACATACATACATAAATATATACAGTAATACATACATACATAAATAAATAAATTCATATATACAGTAATACATACATAAATAAATAAATACATACATACATACACGGTCATACATACATACATAAATATATTCATATATACAGTAATACATACATATAAACGTCGCAATATATTTAGATCTATATATAGTCAGCCTCATGGAAAACGGAAATGCTCATGCATCTGCATTACGCCCGCCATAAAAGCAATAGATATGTTCAAAAAGAGTAAGAGATGAATGCCAATGCTCTGAAACCACAGCAGTGGAGTTAGAGATGGAGATGATGGAAAAATCAAATAAAATAAGTACGCACAGGTAGACAAGAACTCACAACATCTTTTATTTATGATGCATATGAGGATTATATACACAGTGAAATTCCAAATGTAGAACGTGCTTTGCGAAGCTCACAATGGAGGATTTGGAAGTTATATTGGTGTTTATCTAATACATGTTTTAATACAAACATACACACGTAATTTCATTGTGCCATCAATTGGAAGACGTATTTTTCTTCCTTGGCACGAACATATTTTTATTATTTCTAGATCACTAGAGTCGTGTGCAAGCACTTTCTTGGTCGCACATATGCAATTTACAATTCAATATACTCTTTCGGTCGCAGATATTCAATATAGAACTTGAGGGATTAATATTCAATATCGAGCATCTCTCTCTAATATTGATTTTTCTACACAAGGGATTGTCCTCTAGTAGTTCTGGAGTGAAAAAGCCGTTCAACATAGACATCCTTTCGTGGAGAACAAGTTTAGTTTTATTATCTTCCTAAAATGCAAGATTTTGTTGGAAAAAAAAAAGTAAGAATACATATCAACTTTATGAACATGTAGGCCGCTTGTATGGGATCCATTTATTTTTTAGCTTGTCTATACAAAGCATGAAATCTTAGAAAGATGGAAATCTGGGTTACTTTTGTATTCACGTTATTTTGTTTGATAAAATGGAGGGTGAGGATGGGCTAGTTTTGTGGCTCACATTGTGTGGGAGAGAGGGACTCTCTATACTTCTTTAAGTGGTCTCTCGTTTGTGTGTTATAATATTAGGAGAGTCAACTCGGTTATTCGCCATTTTGTACACAAAACTAGGCTCGGAATTTTGTTCGTCTGTGTAAAACTAAAAAATTATATACGCATTAGTGTGTGCGGATACTACAGAGAAAATCGTTACATGTTCAATTCTATACCTTCATGTATTGCTCAAGTTGTACTCTCACAAGAATCTAGTGTTGATTCTACTGAATGATCTTGCAAGAACATTTTGTTATGGTTTATAAGACGGTTATGTTGAGTAGTTAATGACTTATCAGCTATGATTCAAGATGAATCCTAACTGTAGTCGTGGTAAAATCGTCCAAACGTAGCATCTATATTGGTAATTGGTGTCCAAAATTGATAGTGGTGTTTGGTGCATACATATTGTACTGAAAATACTAGTTGTTCCTGTAAATCTTACATATTTGTCGTAAATACATAGATATTTTGTCTATTTAACCGATGTCGTATATGCATACCAACATGTATTTATGAAATGGTTCACATCTGATAATTTCTGTTCTTTTCTATACTCTTATATCTATCACATCATATACAAATGGTCGTGTTATATTTCATAGTGCTTGGAGGAATGGGAAGTTCCTTGATTGGGTTTTTTTTCAAGGCATATTCACAAGTTTGTTGATTGGTTGCGTATTGATGATGACTTGATGACCAGTAAGACCACATGGAAGACAACAAATGGTGAATAGGCAAGGGCTGCATATTGGTTGGGAGGTGAGTCCCAGGCACATCATTTTCACCTCTCATATTTGGTATCAGAGCTCTAGGGGGAGTATGGGCAAGGTGGAGATGGAAATGATGATCGAGAGAGGGGAGGATAACACCTTTGTGAGAAAGAGAATTTTCTTGGCATGCAAATCCTTCCGATCATGGTTGTTCTTCTTCTTCTTGAAGATCATGCCTCAAGTGGTGTATAGAAAAAAGGAACCACAAGTAGACTCTAGTGGAAGATATTAAAGGAGTGGTGGAGATTGCACATGCACTTGTACAATCTAGTTACATTTGTGGTCCTCTTGATTCATGAAGTTATATCTACAGGCAAAAGGTTGGGAGGAGAGTCATCTCTCTAGCATGTGGTGGTCGTCGTAATTATCAGCCTCTTGCATTGGTATCAGAGTTAGAGCTTTAATGGACACCTTGATCTTATCATCTCCTTTCTCATGATCTCATGGTGATCTTAGTGGTCCCATCATCTTCACCCCAAGCTTTAATGGCAATCATATTTTTTGCACATCATGCCGTCTTCTCCATTCCTCTTGGCAATGAGTTTATGTCTTGCCTCTTTCCCTTATCGCGTGTAATAATTATGCCCAATTTTTTTCTATGAAGCAAAAGTGTTCATGTGCAAGTTGAAGGATTCGAGCTTGATTTTGTGAATCTTAGAGGCCTTTATGATATCCATCGTGCCACATAAGTGTTGATCATTTGCTGTTCACGTAATATTTAGTTAAAACAAAAGCAGTGCACACATCCCGTGTGCACAAAAGAAAAACATTTAAAAGAAAGACATCATTGCGATTGTAATTCAAATTGACGACCTCTTTGAGCCAATTCTCTTCTTCTTACCACACGAACAGCATCGTCTGATGTTTTTTGATCAGCCATTGATTGATGATAGCCTTGTGCGATCATGTGAAGCAAAAGGAGTGCTCGGATTTTCTGCATGAAGTATATACCACAGGGATCGAAATCAAGCCCATCTAGCTAGAGAGTCGTAGCCACGGCAATCGACTCAATTGTTGTTTATCACTTTACCTACTCTCTAACATAACGATTATTTTAAAAGAGAAGCACAATAAAAAACCATCCTCTATTATTGACAACACGTCTGTAAAGAACGGCATCTGATCCTGAGACATTTTCGGGCTAAATTAGTCGTCTTAATGGCCTCTTATTCTTTCATCTTCCATGGCAAACAACCAAAGGACTTGTTTTTGGTATCAAGTTCCAAAGAAGTGATCTTTTCATGTCACATGTGGAGCATGAAGCAAGGAGACTCCAATTAGCCGTGAAGGATGGAATTTTGCTCCTTCCATGGGACCAAAGGATGGAGTATGGCTCTGCTCTCAATAAATAGAAGGATGTAGATTGATTTGGAGATAACTGATTTTCAAGTTAATGTTTGTTCTCAATACTTGTTTCTACTCTTGGATTTCATGTGGAGTGCATCTTATTATCATTGAAGCCTTGTAGCTATCTTTATTTTTTTTTTAGTTGATGCAAATTAATGAATCCTTTTTGGGAGATCATGCATCATATTGAAACACTTATCAAGCACAAGCATGCATCTATGAATCATCGCATGGAAATGAAATAATGTTGGTGCATTTTTTGCTTCTAAAAGAATGTTCTATGCACAACATAAACTTTCTTCTTGCTTGAAAAAGATATTAGATGCACTCAAGTTTGTGCACATGCATGGTTATATCTTTTTAAAAGGTAGCAAGTAGTATGTTTATGCATGCATGCATGACATGCATGCAAAGCAAGATCAAGAACTACTTGAAATAATTGTAGTGCATGAAAAAAGAAACATGTCAATGCATGCATGCACTCACATGCAAGCACATTCATTTGCATATGAAAATGCATGATTTTTTGTTAAGTAGATGAATGCTTACTTTCCTAATAGTAGCTTACTCTTAAACACTCAAAATAGACATCAGGAAAGAATGAAAACTAATTAGTTGCAATGGTAAGTTAGATATCTTGCAACTCAGGTAAACTAGTCCATTCTTTTACTATGTGATACTCAGGTATCCAATACTTAAGGAGGAGTTTCATTATGTATACTAGAGGTTGTGCTTAGTAGAATTAGGCATGCCGAAAGTCAAGCATTCAATTTTCTTGCCATCTAGATGAGCAAGAAAATAGAACTACTTACAAACTTCAATAATGACTCTAAGTCTAGGATACTTAGAGAATCCTAAAAGCCAAGCTTAGAGATAAATTTTACACTTGCTTGTGTAAAATTCATGCATCCAAGTACGATGATAACTTAAGGAAAGTTTTCTTAAGATCCTTGAACACATGCTAATGAACACTCTTACTTGATTCTATCATAGAAGTGATAAAAATCAAATAAATCTAAATGGAAATTTCATTGATTGAGCTTTTAAAGCTCAAAAGGTAGTTGTTATATTCCATACGTTGCATCCCTAGTAAGGATGCAAAGTCTTAAGAAAACATGGAAATTTTGACTTAATCACTTTGTCATTTTCTCCCTTTAAAGTGACTCCTAGAGGGTGGGACTTACTCGGCTTCTCGTGGAAGAGTTGGAACAATATGAAGCCATAAATCAATGTCGATAAGGAATCGAAATGGGAAACTTGATTAGGCAAAATGATTCTATTTGGTTTCCTATAGCAGGAACTAAAAACTTTACTCGAATAAGCTCCAAACGCCAAAGAAGCTTTGGAACAAAAGGTTTTGTATGTGGAAATATATCTTGAATCATGAGAGAAAACACTAGATTAGTTTCAAGGATATAGATGTGATGAAAAAAGTTAACTACGAGGATTGGTTCCCATTAAGGGATAGACTAAATTCTTGGGAAAACTCAAAGACTCACCGTTCCTTCTCTAACATGATCACCCGTAGATTAAAGGCTTAAGATAGATAGACAAAAAAACTTTTGAAAAAGAGCCGAGTCTCAAGAAACACGTGGGTCTTCATTTCTCCCTTAATAGGAGGTGGTGCCTCAACTAGCCAAGTATCAGATGGAAATTTAAGTCCATGGAGCTATGGCAACCCCTCATTGAGAACAAAAAGACGGTTCTAATATGGCTAATTATCCACCGGGGAATTTGGACCAATGTCAAAACTTAAACAACTTTGGACTTAATTGAGATAAGTCCAATGCTTAACCTTCAACTTTTACAAGTATAAGTTCACATGTGTCATATGATGCAAAGTGAGAGTAATCCAAGGAGCTTTGCAAAGCTCTTTGGCTTGCTATTTGTACGAACAATTTCCCCTCAAGCCTAAGAAGCTTGAGTCTTTAATCCTTCAAGATCTCTTGCAATCCAATCATTTATTTAAACCCATTCAGCTTGATTACATCCACTCCCTTTTTCATCACATGTGTGCACTGACATAATGGTAATGCTTTTCTATGTGTTTAATCATGTCTTGATAGGTTGGGTTAGTAGAAATATGCAAAGAATTGATGGTATCCCCATAGTTCTCTTTCATGCATTTCCCTTCTTGGAAATTACATACATTGATGCTTGCCAAATGCACATGTTTTGCATATTCTTTCAAAATTCAAATGACCAAATCTTGGTGGGCCATGCACTAATGTTTGCTTCTCCATACAATTCAATTTCCTCAAATTGATATGAACAATTCTTTTATGCCACAATTCAGCTATATCTGAGTGTTGATTGTTCTTGGCATTCATATTCTGATTAAGAGGTGTGCCCATGCGAAACATGAATAATCTATCAATTGTGTTTCCATAACCAAGTAATTTCCCTCTTCTGACATGCTTGAAATCATATATGAAATATCCATGCTTATTAAAGATCACTTCCATATCTAGATCTGCAAGCTGATCTGACCAACCAAAACTAAGTATTTTGTAATGCTCGGCACATGTCAAACATCACTCAGTGTGTTTCAGACACCATTCTCTTGTACAAGTGTTATATTTCCAATTTCATTAATCAAGTGTAAAGTATCATCATGAGTTGCCACATACTCTTTAGAATTCAAAGGCTCTTTACACTCAAAAGAGTCTCCTATGCTTGTCATATGATTTTGTGCAGTTAGAATCTATGTACGGATTTGTATCATTTCTAGGTCTAGACATGCTATTTAACAAATGCTCCATTGCAAAAATATTATCTCTACCATAATCTCTATATGAACTTTCAGTAGAGAAGTTTCCATGTGATGCATAATGGCCTCTACTTATTCCTTTTTGGATATTCGGCTTATGATAGTAGTCTTTCTAAAAATGAATATATTTGCCACAATGGTAACAATCTCTAAGTGCCTGTGATCTTCCTCTACCTCTTGAGTTTGATATGCCTCTACCTCTTGGCATATCCATTGGGTTTACATTTTTGGAGGTTGAACAACCATAGCTAGAGCCTCGTCCTCTATGTTGAAAGAATGCATGATCTCTTGAGCTTCCACTTCCTAATGCATTCAAACCAAGCTTCACTTCTTCTATCATACAAAGTTCCACTAGCTCATAGAAATCAAGCATAGTGCCACTTAGTGAAATACAAGTTTCTAAGTTCTTATATTGTGGTCCTAAACCATTTAGCATAAATGATAGCATATCATCAGGGTGATCTACATTGGGGTTATGTAGCAATACCGCACACTTGTCCTCTTCATTCACTAATCCCCAAAGTCCTTTTCCCATTAGCAAATTCTCCATCCTATAAGACCATATGTGGTAATTGTCTTTGTTAAGGTTTGTCACCTACTATTTGCACAATATTATCACTCATTATTGCGATTTAATCAGTTCTCTATGCTATGCTAGTCTTATGGCAAGACCTAGAAAAAATTTGGTAGCATTTCGATTGTATTTCTTGATATATGATCCAATAAACTGAATATTTTCAAGTAATCTCAATGTTTCCCTCTTGTTCAATGCACTTCCTATGTCCCTATGTACTAGGATGCTCACTTATGACCTCTTCAAAAAACTTTGGGTAGAGTCTCCTTTGTTCAATGTGTATATGAGCCAAATCAACTATAATAGATCCACTCCAAAACCCAAACTCTGGGTGAAAGCATCAAAATCAACACATAACATAAGCAAAATCTCTCTAATGGGAGGCCACAATTTCATACATCCATCCCCTGATCGATACATGAGGTCTCTGGACTATCTTCACTTTGGTCTTCCACCTATATCATGAAGGTATCTCCAAGAAATGAGTATCTGCTAGTTCAAAACCTCACCACGTCCCTCACTTTTTGTTTAGTTCAATACGGTAAATATAACCTCAGAAGACACTTGATTTGTCCAAAGGACTTGCAAATGCATACATTCATCTCACAACATGTGATTAATGTCCATTCAAGGACCCTGAAGTGTGTACATGATGTCGCTTGCCACATGCACTCAAAGGAAGAATCAAAAGTCAAATGTGTAGCTGACAACAGAAGACCTCTCAATAATTTAAAAAGAAACATTTCTTGCTTTGAGAACTCCACTTCTTTTGTTTGCGAACTTGACATCTTTGTCTATTTTGGAAGGCCTTTTTCAATCCCCTACTTTTTCTCAGAATATTTTCCACCTTGAAGTCCCGAGGGAGCAATCATATGGACTAATATACTATTCACATTAAGTTCTTTCTTGTGAAGAGATAAAATGATGTGTAGTCCTGAGTGATTATCGAAGCACTCAAGCTTCCTAATTGCACCAACAAATCTTTCTTAGATCCACTGCTATATGGACTAAGAGATATGAGTATTTACACTCACATTTTGAAGTTGAACTTGGTAGATAGCTCACCTAAAAAAGGTCCTACATTTTGGGAATGATTTGAATTAGATTTCAACTACTAGACTTGTGGAATGGGCTTGTTAATATTACAATATTCCTTCACCTCACTTTAGCTTTTACATTTACACAAGATAAATACAAGGAATATTAACAAGCATGAGTTCTTATGTGAGGCTCTCTATGTAGAGTGACTTATGTGTGTAGTCCTCAAAGCTTAACAAAACTCTTAGGCTTGCTAAATGCACCAACATCTTGGTATCATCTCTTACCAAGAATCTACTTTCAGTTGAAGTTATGAATGAAAAGGGGCTAAAAGTAGGGTTGAAGGCCAATAATGCATCATCAAAGATCTAGAGAACTCCCAAAATTTGACTGCAACTAGAAAGAAGCAAGGAAACCTTTTCAAGTTAGAAGGAGAAGTCTCATCATTTTCAGCAATGGACATTGAAAAAGAAGCCCCAATCATTCCTATGGGGTTATGACATAAGAGATATGGACACTTGAATTCAAATAGTATATCCATGTTGAAGAACAATGGCATGGTCACTAGAATTCCAGCCTTACTAAAGAGTGGCAAAGTATCTAAAGCATATTGCCTTGGAAAGCATCGTAGGAGTAAGTTCTAAAAGAGCAAGTGGAGGGCTCATGATTTATATGAATCGGTTCATGCCAATGTATATGATTCAACCCATACTCCATCACTTGCAGGGAATATATATTTTTTCACCTTCAAAGATGATTTTTCTATATAAAATTGGGCTTATTTTATGAGGTTGAAGGCTGAAGTATTTCAGATTTTCAAAGATTTTCATGCTATGGTTGAAAAGATGTCAAGAGGAAGAATAAAGACACTATAATGTGAGAATGGAGAAGAATTCTTCTCAAAAAATCTTAGCCATTATCTACTTGAGATGGCTCTCAAAGACAATGTACTTCGAGCTACACTCCACAAAAAAATGGAGTAGCTGAGAGGAAGAACATAATATTATTTGAAGGTGCAAGATGCATGCTCAAAGACAAATGTCTAAGCAACATATTTTGGCTTGAAGCAATCAATACTTTATATCTCCTATTGAAGTTTTAAAGGGCATTATCCCCTATGAAGCTCTTCACAACATCAAGCCTAAGGTACATCATTTAAGAATGTTTGGATGTGCCATATTTTCTCTTATTCTAGGTGAAAAGAAAAAGAAACTTGATGATAAGTCAAGGAAATGCATCTTTGTTGAGTATAGTTATGTGAGAAAAGCTCACAAACTTTATGATGCATGTATGAAGGAGACATTCCTATCAAGGGATATGAGCTTTTATGAGAATGCAAGATTGAGTTCAACTTTGATTTTAGTTTTGGATAAAATCCCTTCAATAACAGTTAAAGATGACCACCCTTTTCTACACATGAGGAAACCATTGAAGAATTAGAGGAAAGACAATGATCTCCGCTCAACTCTTAGAGGGACTTCAAGGATCACAACACACCATCAAGAGCTTACATATCAATGAGGTAACTCCTCAATTTTTTAGCAAAATAATTTTTCTTTGCTTTGCTCTATTTTATAACATGAAGAGCCCTCAACATATAAGGCTGCTAGTACTCAAAAAGAATGGCAAGAAGCTATGGACAAAGGGATGGCTTCTCTTCATCAAAATGGGACATGGGAGTTATGTTGATTATCCCCCAACAAGAAAGAAATTGGTTGTAAGTGGATCTACAAGCTAAAATTCAACAAGGAAGGGAAGATTGATTGACACAAAGCAAGGTTAGTAGTCAAAGGTTGTTCTCAACAATATCGATTGGATTATGATAAGACATATGCTCTAGTAGCAAAGATCAGTTTTTTAAGGTTATTACTTTCCCTTGCATCCATATTCAAGTGGTGGGTGAAGCAAATGGGTGTAAAAAATGCCTTCCTCAATGGCCTATTTAAGGAAGAAATCTACATGCAACAACTGGAGGGATACAACATCAAAGGAAAAGAACACATGGTATGCAAACTTCACCAAAGTTTGTATGGTTTGAAGGAAGCACCCCACCTTGGTATGCATGGGTTGATGAGAATCTTTTCTATCAAGGTTTTCAAAGAAGCAATGTTGATCATATCTTGTATTATGTATTAGATCATCAATCTTACAGTATTCTTGAGATGGATTAGCTTTACATCAAACCATCATTTGGAATGTGCCAAAGATATCTCTTGAAGAGGTTCTTCATCAATATTCATTTTTTTATGGTATTTTCATAAGGATTTTTTATGGATCATATATTCATGTAAAAGCCTAGAGTTTTTTACACTTGTAAAAGAATAAAGAAAGTTCATGATCCATGAGATTGAGGTAGTTGAACTTGATGTTCAATCAATGAATCAATCGCCAAAAAGTATGTCACACTAGATCTCCACTTTTCCTAGATTGTAGGAAAGTAGATTGATTTGTCACAACAAGCACTACATGTCTAGTTTCAAATTTTAATTCATGGAAGAGGATTCATGGAAAGCTTCATGAAAGTCTAAATAAATACCCACAATCATTTGTACATTATACTGAAACAATATACATACATTTTGTTCATCACTTTGTTCATTCTTGAATTTCTATATCTTCTTCTTCAACTCCAGTAATCTTATAGAGTCTGGTTCTCTCTCTAAAGAGCTCTGAATTGGATGAAAGAGCACGTATTGGAAAGTTAATAGTGTCTATGACAATTGTAAAAAATATTTGTGGCATTTAATTTGGTGGATTGGGTGAAATCTACATTTTTATGTCTCGTGGTCTATCTCTCCACAACCCTAAAAAATCAAGGGTGCCTCTGTTAGGTGTTAAACTTATTCCTAGAGCATACCTTGCTTATTTATTGAACTCTTGTGCATTTTTATCTACTCTACCCTATTTATAATGTCCCTCCAAAAGGAATTTTACCAATTGAAATTCAATGTTTCATTCCAGAATAGCAAGTTTTTTGAGCTAGTCATTATGCAAACTCATTTGTCTTGGATCAACTATTTCTCATAGATGTTCCAAAGTACAAAGTGAGTTTTATTGCATCAACTCCAAGCCCATAAGGTATATGTAACACTCCAAGAATACAAGGGTAGGTCTTACGCTGCTTGGCACTACCAATCTTCATCACCGTGAACCTAACTTTTCTACCTCCTACAGGCTTCTTCAAGTTCTCTAAGTGGTATCAAAGCAACATCAAGATGGTTGATGGTTTTCCCTCAATGATTGAGAAGCTTGATATAAACAACTATGGTGCTTGGAAAATGATAATGGAAGCCTATTTGCAAGGTGGAAATATATATGGGATTTGTTTGTTGGAATTATCCTTCATAGCAAATCAAGGTTCAGGGAATGGGGATCACTGAAATAACATCTAGTGCATTTTTATTCCCTAAGGTGATAGAATACACAAAATACATTGTTAAGCTCCTAAGCCCCAGGAAAAAGTGATTATACGAGACTTTATATTGTTCGAAACCCCTCTGAATCGGTCTATTTGGATTACCTAGAGCCCACAATTATCTCGCAATGGATCCTTCCTATGTCTATGCACTAGCTCATATGTTTCCCGGCAAACGCACCAAAATGTTTACACTCTCAGTCTAAGGGAAAAGTGATTCGCACCCTCTTATAGTGTGCTCGATTTCCTTGAGATTGGCCTCCTTGTCCTCCTCTAAGTCCTTGAGAATACTTAAATAAAGATGCCGAGAAGAAAGAACGGAAAGATGCAAACCTGATATCGACTCCCACGGTGGACCTTGGGAAACATTCTCTCTTTACACTTCCTATCTACTTTCTCTCCTTGTCCCTCCCCTCTTGCTTACTCTCATGCACACACATACACTCCTACACCCCTCTTACGCATGTACCCAAACATGCCCACACACAACCCTCGCACACACCCACTATCTCCCTCTTGTCAACCTTCAAGGGCTTCCCCAAACCTCTCCTCGCTGAACTTCTTCAAGCAGATTTCTCTTTGATTGCCACTTCGTAGCTTGTGACACAGACGTCAAACTTTCCAGGAACCAACAGCCACACTCACACTTCTATGTTGTCCATTAGTTATCTCTCCATAATTGTCACTTCTGTCACTATGGAAATATTCGGATGTAGGAACTGAAACGGGTTTGCTTATTTCATCAGCTTTTCCATAGAAATTCAATTTTGTTGATGGACAGAAGAAACTTTGATCTTGCAAATGTTCATCAACACCACAAATGCAACTTGAACTCTTTGATATGGTCTTTTGCTTGCCCTCTATGCTAGACCTACAAGCCCTACACATGGAATGATAGACCTACAAGCCCTAAAGCCACAAGCACTGTAGAAGCTATCTGTACAAGCTGCCTAGGAGCACAAATATGTTGTGTACATTGCCATGCCTACAACCCCTCCTTTCCTGTTCAGTCCTGAGTGCAAGATACATTCCTTGCCATGTAAACAGAACTTTGCCCTTGACTTTCATAAGTAAGATCAGCTTCCCCTTTCCATTATACTCAGAAAATAACAGTTGTACGAAAACAACGCAGGCATCATGTGTGCTTATCAAATGAAATACACAATAGTACTCAATCAATTTACATGAAAGTCCATTTAGTGTGATGTTCATCTCTGTGCTTGCAAATGAGCATGCACCCCAGATACAAGCCTCTTCCGAGCACTGTGCAAATTACACGTTCTGATATGAGTGCACTAGGCTTTGACAGAAAGCCAGCTCGCGGGGGAACGGGCCGCCTCACACAGTCTAAAGACGTTATAGAGAGGATTACAAGCTTGTGACCGCCTGTAGAAGGACCTGAAAGCTTGCTAAGCGAGCATAACGCTGTTGTGGGTGATCTATCCGAAATGGACATCAACCATCTCTGGCCGATCAATCACCTGTGGCATCCGGTAAAAGAGCTTCTCAAGTTCTGCGTGATTTCTCTGAGAGTGAAAGCAAGCAACAGATATAATACCTTCGATTCACTATTGAGCATTCAATCAGATGACGACGCATGGGAGCTTTTCAACAGGTAGAGAGCTAATCACCGAAGGTCCTACGACAGCGACAACTTGCTTAGGGAGTCGATTGTTAAGAAGTACAACGTACCTGGTTACTCCAACTTGAGCGTTCCTTTTACGTTCCAGTATAATGGAAGGCCGTCCTCCCTCGACTATTTCCATGGCCAAAACTCCCCCCTCCTCATGCTCCGCAGCGAACTAGTCCTTCCACAGCTGTTGTTCCTGGATCCCTTCCGAAAAGTCCGCCCAAAGATAAGCCATCCCCTCCCCGCAGTGCAAGAAAGGCTTAGTTGATTGCAGCTAATGCACTCTGTCCGGTCTCAAGTCTCGGCAGCTTGTAAGGAAGGTGTCAGTTGAGACGAACGTGGCAAGCGTCTTCCTCGTGTGATGAATTTGTGTGGCTTTCGCACAATCCCCCCCCCCACACTTATCCTCAGGCATGAATTTTGGCGCAGTACACGCACACTCCACAGTGAGCTCGGCTTGCATTTGTGTAGCATGCATGTGTTTTGACAAACGCCCCCTCTACGATGAACTTGGCTTGCTTTTGTGTGGCTGCCTTCTCCCACTTATCTTCTCCTTCACTTCCACATCAAGAGAACTCCCCCAACAAGAAAATAGAAAACCTCCTTGAATGAACAACTCATGCTAAATTCACTGCCTCCTCTTTTCTGTGCCTCCTGTCAACCATCGAGAGCACCCCCTTTTTTTTTTGTTCGAAAAAACAAGAGGGAGAGAGCCTGAGATGACTTTGCTCCTCTCCTTTTGGATAAGGCCCCTATCCCCACACACTCAAAATGTGTTAAGTGCAGTTTGGCATGCGGCCCTGATCACATTTCTCCATATCTCTGAATTTTTTCCAACGATGTGTCGAAGATCAATTTCCGGAAATCGGTGAAACGATTGTAATTGATGGTTGATAAGAAAGCATTCCCCCTTGAAACAAAGCCGCTTCTAATTTCTTCTGCACGTCAGTATCTCCTATGCTCTTAGGAGGTTTGTCCATGCTCAATCCCTTTTCTCCACATCCCTGCAATCAATACCTCCACATACTTCTCGTCGATCATCAAATTCATTCTTCAAGTACCTAAAATCAAACAAATTCCCTTGCCAAATACAAACATATTAGTGCATAAAAATCAACCATTTCCGGAGCTAACATACTTCCCTCTTCTTATTTGCGAAGTCGTCCTCGACGAGCCACTATTGCTGCAATAAAATCCAAACCATGAACATGTCAATTTCCAATTGGTTCACATACCTTTCATCGAGCCGCCACTTCCACTGAACGTGCACTCATCGAAGCTATTAGTGCTCAAAAAAAATCACTCATGAATACATACAAATCAGTCACTTCCAAAATGATCCAAGAACATGCACATATATGCAATCCCATTTCAGCCATGCATCAATTTGCTCATACATTCCATAATGGAAAATGGTCTCAACCAAAATAACACATGCACACCTTTCCATGTTTTACACATGCAACTACCATTGCGGAAAACAGAAAAGAAAATACCGAAATGAACAACAGCAACTGAAATGAATCCAATCGGAGATGCAAAAATACCCAAAATGCATACCCCATTATTGCATCTACTATTCGCTATGTACAATCATTCCATGACTAGACGTTCCCAAAGAATTCCCATCGTCGTCCTACAGAAACCATCGAGACTCGAGTGCAAGTGAAGGCATACATCACAACCCTGGAGTGTCCCACACACTAGAAAAACCCTTAGATAGAGCACACAAGTTGTAAAGCAAGATCTGTTGCATTACCTCGCTAAAGCCTCATCCATCAGTACATATAAAATATCTGTGCCTTCAAGAATGTTGATTCAAAGTGAGCTGATCTGTCGCAAGCCGACACATACCAATCACACAAACAAATACGTTCCCTTCCAGGCGATCATCGCCCTCTCCTCTCTCTCTCTCCCCCTCAGGAGTGGGGAATAACTTCATATGAAAATTTTATTTTAATCACACGTTGGCCTACATTGACACTGGATGCGATTCGTGGACCTGACCACCCGATCAGGTTGATTCCACCCATCTACCAATGCAATGCAGCGCACAACACACAAACACATAATGATGACACATAACATATATCAGCTAGCCCATAACGAAGCTGGATACGGCTCATGGTCATGACTACCCAGCCACGATAGCTCCACCTGCCTACCAACCCGTTATGGCGCGTAGCTAAGACACAAACATATACCTTCCAAGCCTATGGCGAAACTAGCTGCGGCTCGTGGTCCTAACCACCCGGCGAGGATAAATCCACCCACCTACTAGCCCACCATAGCGCATTGGTACGATTACAACAACACAATATTTTTTTCTTTTCTTTACTTTTTCTTTCTTTTCATAGTTAATTAGTTCACCCAAGTCCTGAGAATTAGGGAGAGGAAGAAAGGGACTTTTCCCACTGTTCCCACACATACATGCAAACATATACACTCTAGCCTTTGGCAGATCAACCACCTCTTCACTCCATTCTCTCAATTACAGACACTACATATGTATTCATCGATTCAACTTTTCACTAGGTAACTACAGCCAGCTATGCATTAGTCCCTCGTATACCTATCCCTAGGTGTCCTAGAATGTGAGTCTCCGGGATGTCTCATGTACTCTCACCTCGTACTCGCATCCCGACAACTTCCCTAAGGCGAGTCAGGCCCAACTTCAGGAGCTCCGTCATCACTTCCTAGCGTTAGCACATCTGCCCAAGCCCATGTGATATCGTTTTCCTCGTTAGGCATTTCCCTCGAAGGATCAAAATAGTAATATCGATCTCCCGCCCATCCTACATGTCGAGCTAGGTATTCCTCAAAACACTCAATGTAAAATGCAACACCCAAATCCTGGTTTATAAAGCATACCAGCCAATGCGCTTCCTCAACATCATGGTTTGTCTGCAATCTCTCAACCGATATCTCCATGCTTTCTAATGCTTGATCTAAAAAATACACGACAAGGTCGAACAGAGCGCTCTGGTATACTTGATCAACCATCGATCGCCTAGTCCTCAGTGATCCTGCATAGTAACACACTTGGTTTACCAGTTTCTGGAATTCCAGTAAACAAAAGTTAAATTGGATGAACAAGTAGAGAAAGGCCTTCTCACTTTGTTCTCGTACCCAACCACACACCTCTCGTAAGAACATCCAAATCACACAAAAAAGTGCCATCATCCAACGGCTCACTCGAAGTCCTGTCCATGCACATTCACCTATTGATCCTCGTACGTTCTGCTCGCTACCCTGACATCTAATCCAATCAAACTTCCTTTGAATAACTCTGGCATGCTCGGCATGAGCCAATCCTGACTTCTTTAGGCGGTCGTCATTCCTACACGTATTCTTTGCATGAAGCACTTTACTCATTGTACTCTCTTCTGACGCATTTCTTGATGCAGGTTTTTTCTCCAACCCTTCATGTCTAAAAATCCTCTCTTTACCACCAGCTTGGTTCTCCTTATCTCTTGCTTTCAAGAGGTTCTCCTTTCGATCAACTAATTCCTTGCTAGAACTGTCGTGATCCACACACCACTTTTCTCTCTCGCATCTACCCTTGCCCTCGTGCTCCCCCTTGCATGTACCCTTGCTCATGGCATTATGTACTCTCCTGGTGCTAGACGATAGCTGACTTTCTTGGTTCCTTGTCAACTTTTGATGATATCCTCGATCATGAGTTCTAAAAGAACATTTTCTATTTTTCGAAGAGTATTCCCTCCTTGCATGAGGATCCACCACTTGGCTCATTTTCTTCTCCTTCTCCACCGGTTCGATGTGCATTGTATAGCACTCAGCCTCGCCTGTACTTGCCAACCATCCTAGTAGTTCCTGATCGGAATCGTCGTTATAGAGCAATGGATTTTGATACTCTCCCATCTTCGTGTCTTGATTCTTAAAGAGCTGTAAGTTGAACCCGTCTTGAAGCAGATTCTTGTAGGTATCTGTGTTCAAAGAAAACCTAGCTCGTGCAATCTCTTGCCTTGCTTTCTCCTTTTCTTTCTTTTCCACCTCATCGACTATTATTGTCTTCTTCTTGTTGCTCGAGGGTGGGGATACTTGTATTTGAATCCGATCAGACTTTGGCCCTATTGAAATAAAACCTGTGCGCCAGTCATGCACACATTCGGCTTGCACCAACCATGGCCGTCCAAGTAGGATCGAGAAGGTAGCCTCTGAGGTCCTTGGTCTTACTATCAGATAATCAACTTTAAACTCTAAACCGCCCACAACTGTGCTTACATTCTTCAAAAGACCCGCAGGCTTCACTTGTGTTTGATCTGCCATTCTTAAAGACATCGGCGTTTCTTCCATGTGGTTGAGGCCCAAAGCTTTCATCATGAACTCAGTCATAAGGTTGACTGCGGCTCCACTATCTAACTGAGCACCAGGGACTGCATATCCTTTAATTTCGACCGTCACAGCTTGAGCGTTCGAATCAATTTGCGTCGTAATACTTTGAATGATTCCTTGGACATCCTTATCTTGTCTATTTTTATCTCGAGCTTTCCTCGGCTTCTTAATATATTCGTTGTAGAATTGTTTCCTATAAACAGGTGAGCATTTCAGCAATGTGCCAATGTCCAGCGTGACTTCCGTGTCAGCGAGCAACTTTACAACATCCACTTCTTCCGAACTTTGTCTTTCCTTTCTAATCTTAGGAGCTTTCAATCTTTCAGGGAATGCTGCTATGCCTGGCACAAACTCCTTGGTCACTGGTGGAAGAATCTCAATCTCTTCCCCATCCTCAAGCTCTTGCTGCTCAACAAGTCCTCCAACTTGGTTTTCTACCTCTTCGGGTTCGGCTATCTTCTCTTGACTCCCTCCTTCACCTTCGCCTCCTGGATTCTTCTTCGAATACTCTTGAGTCCTTGTGACTACTGCCACAGTTGGATCTTTGTGTGGTTTCTTGGCCTCGTACGCATCCACAAAGTGCATTGACGAGCTAGAGCCTTCTTGAGGGTTCGGTGTCTTGAACACTACTCCGATCGTAGGAACGTGCTCTTGAACTCTTGATGTGGAATGCATCTGAGTATCAACATAGTTCGAGGACCCTACTGGTCCTTTTTCCTTGCCGGCGGCAGCTCTTCGCTTTGGACAATCTTCATCAAAGTGGCCCTCTCCACTACAGTACCTACATAGTGGGGTATAATCAATTGGTTTCTTTTCGTTTGGACATCTAGATTGAGTATGGCCAAAGCCATGACATCTCCAGCACTGGATTGGACCATCTCTTCTTTGATCACGTGCGGCTCCTCTTGGATAGTCTCCTCCTTGACCCTGAGCACCATATCCATAAGTAGGTCTATTTTCCCAACGAGATGTAGGTGGGACACTTTGAGCGGGCAATCCCGTGTAAGGTCTTTCTCTTGTATCTCCTGATTTCATGGTCCTCTCTTCATAGGCTCTCTTGTTGTAACATCGGTCCTCCGTGTGATTTGTTCTTCCACAAAAAGTACAACGCATCCTAGGTGGTGATCTATCTGTGAATACTCTCGAGACTGTAGGGCATTCTGAAGCCAAATGGCCGTAACCATGGCACTTTCCACACCATGTATTTGATCGAAACACTTGATTCGGGTTTGTTGTGACCTCTGGTTTTACTGTGTATGTCTCTTGAGTTATTGTGGCAGCTTTTATAGCTTGTGTGACCAACTCTAATATTCGTTCTTTAGTTAGCGCAGGCTTTACCTCGACTGGCGTGCTAGTGGCAGCTACAAAAGTTGGGGTCGTCGATGCGGGACTTCCTTGGCCAGAATCTTTCATCGGTATGTTTCCTGGGCCTCCCATAGGCTCGTATAAGAGCTCCATCTGCCTTTGTTGGCATAATTTTACTTCCTCCCAAAGCCTCGCTTGTTCCTTAGCATCCATTAAAGTTGCAGGTCTTGTCAGGCTGATATGCTGTTGTGCCGTAGGATCTCTCAATCCCAAAATGAATCTTCTTTTCAATGTCTCATCGTTCGGGGCATTCGCACCCATCTTTCTTACCAACGTTTCCATTCTCTGAATATAGTTATCGATGCTCTCATTGACTCCTTGTCGCAAATAATCCATTTGTTGGGCCAATCTGTCTTGGAAGCCTTGTCGCCGAAACTTTGCCAAGAAGGCTTCCTTGAGCATTTGATAAGTTCCACGCTCTTGTGGTGTCAAATTCCCATACCAATTGGCTGCCTCATCACGGAGGATAGCCGGAAAAATTCGCAACCTTTGATCCTGGTCAACTACGTCATTGGCCTCACAAGTAACCTCAAACAACTGGATAAAACTATCCGGATCTTCGTCCCAAGTACCTGAGAACTTGGTGAAGTCCCCCAAGTGAACCGAAATCCGCTGAGCCATTTCGAACAGAGGTGTGATGTCGATATCACTTCGATCCCAGAAATTTAATGCACGTGGCCTCAGGATCCCTCCTTCAAACTTCCGTACTTGACTCGCGACTCTCCTACGGGAGTACACGTTTTTTACTGATTTCTTCGAACCAATCGAGGTCCACTCACCTGGCGGTTCCCACCTTCTCCTTTCTCTTTCAAGGGCTCTTCTCTGAGCGCGTTCCTCTCTTTGCGTTTGTGTTGCTCCTGACGATGAGCTCCCCTCGCTCATGTACTAGATCTTGGGTCCGCAAGCTCGGCCAACCTGTGGCGCTAGGCGAACCTATGGCACTCTCTTATAGAGACGTACCAAGCTTTTCCCGGCAAACGCACCAAAAATGTTAAGCTCCTAAGCCCCAGGAAAAAGTGATTATACGAGACTTTATATTGTCCGAAACCCCTCTGAATCGGTCTATTTGGATTACCTAGAGCCCACAATTATCTCGCAATGGATCCTTCCTATGTCTATGCACTAGCTCATATGTTTCCCGGCAAATGCACCAAAATGTTTACACTCTCAGTCTAAGGGAAAAGTGTTTCGCACCCTCTTATAGTGTGCTGGATTTCCTTGAGATTGGCCTCCTTGTCCTCCTCTAAGTCCTTGAGAATACTTAAATAAAGATGCCGAGAAGAAAGAACGGAAAGATGCAAACCTGATATCGACTCCCACGGTGGACCTTGGGAAACATTCTCTCTTTACACTTCCTATCTACTTTCTCTCCTTGTCCCTCCCCTCTTGCTTACTCTCATGCACACACATACACTCCTACACCCCTCTTACGCATGTACCCAAACATGCCCACACACAACCCTCGCACACACCCACTATCTCCCTCTTGTCAACCTTCAAGGGCTTCCCCAAACCTCTCCTCGCTGAACTTCTTCAAGCAGATTTCTCTTTGATTGCCACTTCGTAGCTTGTGACACAGACGTCAAACTTTCCAGGAACCAACAGCCACACTCACACTTCTATGTTGTCCATTAGTTATCTCTCCATAATTGTCACTTCTGTCACTATGGAAATATTCGGATGTAGGAACTGAAACGGGTTTGCTTATTTCATCAGCTTTTCCATAGAAATTCAATTTTGTTGATGGACAGAAGAAACTTTGATCTTGCAAATGTTCATCAACACCACAAATGCAACTTGAACTCTTTGATATGGTCTTTTGCTTGCCCTCTATGCTAGACCTACAAGCCCTACACATGGAATGATAGACCTACAAGCCCTAAAGCCACAAGCACTGTAGAAGCTATCTGTACAAGCTGCCTAGGAGCACAAATATGTTGTGTACATTGCCATGCCTACAACCCCTCCTTTCCTGTTCAGTCCTGAGTGCAAGATACATTCCTTGCCATGTAAACAGAACTTTGCCCTTGACTTTCATAAGTAAGATCAGCTTCCCCTTTCCATTATACTCAGAAAATAACAGTTGTACGAAAACAACGTAGGCATCATGTGTGCTTATCAAATGAAATACACAATAGTACTCAATCAATTTACATGAAAGTCCATTTAGTGTGATGTTCATCTCTGTGCTTGCAAATGAGCATGCACCCCAGATACAAGCCTCTTCCGAGCACTGTGCAAATTACACGTTCTGATATGAGTGCACTAGGCTTTGACAGAAAGCCAGCTCGCGGGGGAACGGGCCGCCTCACACAGTCTAAAGACGTTACAGAGAGGATTACAAGCTTGTGACCGCCTGTAGAAGGACCTGAAAGCTTGCTAAGCGAGCATAACGCTGTTGTGGGTGATCTATCCGAAATGGACATCAACCATCTCTGGCCGATCAATCACCTGTGGCATCCGGTAAAAGAGCTTCTCCAGTTTTGCGTGATTTCTCTGAGAGTGAAAGCAAGCAACAGATATAATACCTTCGATTCACTATTGAGCATTCAATCAGATGACGACGCATGGGAGCTTTTCAACAGGTAGAGAGCTAATCACGGAAGGTCCTACGACAGCGACAACTTGCTTAGGGAGTCGATTGTTAAGAAGTACAACGTACCTGGTTACTCCAACTTGAGCGTTCCTTTTACGTTCCAGTATAATGGAAGGCCGTCCTCCCTCGACTATTTCCATGCCCAAAACTCCCCCCTCCTCATGCTCCGCAGCGAACTAGTCCTTCCACAGCTGTTGTTCCTGGATCCCTTCTGACAAGTCCGCCCAAAGATAAGCCATCCCCTCCCCGCAGCGCAAGAAAGGCTTAGTTGATTGCAGCTAATGCACTCTGTCCGGTCTCAAGTCTCGGCAGCTTGTAAGGAAGGTGTCAGTTGAGACGAACGTGGCAAGCTTCTTCCTCGTGTGATGAATTTGTGTGGCTTTCGCACAATCCCCCCCCCCCACACTTATCCTGAGGCATGAATTTTGGCGCAGCACACGCACACTCCACAGTGAGCTCGGCTTGCATTTGTGTGGCATGCATGTGTTTTGACAAACGCCCCCTCTACGATGAACTTGGCTTGCTTTTGTGTGGCTGCCTTCTCCCACTTATCTTCTCCTTCACTTCCACATCAAGAGAACTCCCCCAACAAGAAAATAGAAAACCTCCTTGAATGAACAACTCATGCTAAATTCACTGCCTCCTCTTTTCTGTGCCTCCTGTCAACCATCGAGAGCACCCCCTTTTTTTTTGTTCGAAAAAACAAGAGGGAGAGAGCCTGAGATGACTTTGCTCCTCTCCTTTTTGATAAGGCCCCTATCCCCACACACTCAAAATGTGTTAAGTGCAGTTTGGCATGCGGCCCTGATCACATTTCTCCATATCTCTGAATTTTTTCCAACGATGTGTCGAAGATCAATTTCCGGAAATCGGTGAAACGATTGTAATTGATGGTTGATAAGAAAGCATTCCCCCTTGAAACAAAGCCGCTTCTAATTTCTTCTGCACGTCAGTATCTCCTATGCTCTTAGGAGGTTTGTCCATGCTCAATCCCTTTTCTCCACATCCCTGCAATCAATACCTCCACATACTTCTCGTCGATCATCAAATTCATTCTTCAAGTACCTAAAATCAAACAAATTCCCTTGCCAAATACAAACATATTAGTGCATAAAAATCAACCATTTCCGGAGCTAACATACTTCCCTCTTCTTATTTGCGAAGTCGTCCTCGACGAGCCACTATTGCTGCAATAAAATCCAAACAACCATGAACATGTCAATTTCCAATTGGTTCACATACCTTTCATCGAGCCGCCACTTCCACTGAACCTGCACTCATCGAAGCTATTAGTGCTCAAAAAAAATCACTCATGAATACATACAAATCAGTCACTTCCAAAATGATCCAAGAACATGCACATATATGCAATCCCATTTCAGCCATGCATCAATTTGCTCATACATTCCATAATGGAAAATGGTCTCAACCAAAATAACACATGCACACCTTTCCATGTTTTACACATGCAACTACCATTGCGGAAAACAGAAAAGAAAATACCGAAATGAACAACAGCAACTGAAATGAATCCAATCGGACATGCAAAAATACCCAAAATGCATACCCCATTATTGCATCTACTATTCGCTATGTACAATCATTCCATGACTAGACGTTCCCAAAGAATTCCCATCGTCGTCCTACAGAAACCATCGAGACTCGAGTGCAAGTGAAGGCATACATCAGAACCCTGAGCAAATACGTTCCCTTCCAGGCGATCATCGCCCTCTCCTCTCTCTCTCTCCCCCTCAGGAGTGGGGAATAACTTCATATGAAAATTTTATTTTAATCACACGTTGGTCTACATTGACACTGGATGCGATTCGTGGACCTGACCACCCGATCAGGTTGATTCCACCCATCTACCAATGCAATGCAGCGCACAACACACAAACACATAATGATGACACATAACATATATCAGCTAGCCCATAAGGAAACTGGATACGGCTCATGGTCATGACTACCCAGCCACGATAGCTCCACCTGCCTACCAACCCGTTATGGCGCGTAGCTAAGACACAAACATATACCTTCCAAGCCTATGGCGAAACTAGCTGCGGCTCGTGGTCCTAACCACCCGGCGAGGATAAATCCACCCACCTACTAGCCCACCATAGCGCATTGGTACGATTACAACAACACAATATTTTTTTCTTTTCTTTACTTTTTCTTTCTTTTCATAGTTAATTAGTTCACCCAAGTCCTGAGAATTAGGGAGAGGAAGAAAGGGACTTTTCCCACTGTTCCCACACATACATGCAAACATATACACTCTAGCCTTTGGCAGATCAACCACCTCTTCACTCCATTCTCTCAATTACAGACACTACATATGTATTCATCGATTCAACTTTTCACTAGGTAACTACAGCCAGCTATGCCTTAGTCCCTCGTATACCTATCCCTAGGTGTCCTAGAATGTGAGTCTCCGGGATGTCTCATGTAGTCTCACCTCGTACTCGCATCCCGACAACTTCCCTAAGGCGAGTCAGGCTCAACTTCAGGAGCTCCGTCATCACTTCCTAGCGTTAGCACATCTGCCCAAGCCCATGTGATATCGTTTTCCTCGTTAGGCATTTCCCTCGAAGGATCAAAATAGTAATATCGATCTCCCGCCCATCCTACATGTCGAGCTAGGTATTCCTCAAAACACTCAATGTAAAATGCATTACCCAAATCCTGGTTTATAAAGCATACCAGCCAATGCGCTTCCTCAACATCATGGTTTGTCTGCAATCTCTCAACCGATATCTCCATGCTTTCTAACGCTTGATCTAAAAAATACACGACAAGGTCGAACAGAGCGCTCTGGTATACTTGATCAACCATCGATCGCCTAGTCCTCAGTGA
This sequence comes from Ceratopteris richardii, assembly GCA_020310875.1. NCBI lineage: Eukaryota > Viridiplantae > Streptophyta > Polypodiopsida > Polypodiales > Pteridaceae > Ceratopteris > Ceratopteris richardii. Next base: position 11,364,039 of record CM035440.1, read on the forward strand.
TCCTGCATAGTAACACACTTGGTTTACCAGTTTCTGGAATTCCAGTAAACAAAAGTTAAATTGGATGAACAAGTAGAGAAAGGCCTTCTCACTTTGTTCTCGTACCCAACCACACACCTCTCGTAAGAACATCCAAATCACACAAAAAAGTGCCATCATCCAACGGCTCACTCGAAGTCCTGTCCATGCACATTCACCTATTGATCCTCGTACGTTCTGCTCGCTACCCTGACATCTAATCCAATCAAACTTCCTTTGAATAACTCTGGCATGCTCGGCATGAGCCAATCCTGACTTCTTTAGGCGGTCGTCATTCCTACACGTATTCTTTGCATGAAGCACTTTACTCATTGTACTCTCTTCTGACGCATTTCTTGATGCAGGTTTTTTCTCCAATCCTTCATGTCTAAAAATCCTCTCTTTACCACCAGCTTGGTTCTCCTTATCTCTTGCTTTCAAGAGGTTCTCCTTTCGATCAACTAATTCCTTGCTAGAACTGTCGTGGTCCACACACCACTTTTCTCTCCCGGATCTACCCTTGCCCTCGTGCTCCCCCTTGCATGTACCCTTGCTCATGGCATTATGTACTCTCCTGGTGCTAGACGATAGCTGACTTTCTTGGTTCCTTGTCAACTTTTGATGATATCCTCGATCATGAGTTCTAAAAGAACATTTTCTATTTTTCGAAGAGTATTCCCTCCTTGCATGAGGATCCACCACTTGGCTCATTTTCTTCTCCTTCTCCTCCGGTTCGATGTGCATTGTATAGCACTCAGCCTCGCCTGTACTTGCCAACCATCCTAGTAGTTCCTGATCGGAATCGTCGTTATAGAGCAATGGATTTTGATACTCTCCCATCTTCGTGTCTTGATTCTTAAAGAGCTGTAAGTTGAACCCGTCTTGAAGCATATTCTTGTAGGTATCTGTGTTCAAAGAAAACCTAGCTCGTGCAATCTCTTGCCTTGCTTTCTCCTTTTCTTTCTTTTCCACCTCATCGACTATTATTGTCTTCTTCTTGTTGCTCGAGGGTGGGGATACTTGTATTTGAATCCGATCAGACTTTGGCCCTATTGAAATAAAACCTGTGCGCCAGTCATGCACACATTCGGCTTGCACCAACCATGGCCGTCCAAGTAGGATCGAGAAGGTAGCCTCTGAGGTCCTTGGTCTTACTATCAGATAATCAACTTTAAACTCTAAACCGCCCACAACTGTGCTTACATTCTTCAAAAGACCCGCAGGCTTCACTTGTGTTTGATCTGCCATTCTTAAAGACATCGGCGTTTCTTCCATCTGGTTGAGGCCCAAAGCTTTCATCATGAACTCAGTCATAAGGTTGACTACGGCTCCACTATCTAACTGAGCACCAGGTACTGCATATCCTTTAATTTCGACCGTCACAGCTTGAGCGTTCGAATCAATTTGCGTCGTAATACTTTGAATGATTCCTTGGACATCCTTATCTTGTCTATTTTTATCTCGAGCTTTCCTCGGCTTCTTAATATATTCGTTGTAGAATTGTTTCCTATAAACAGGTGAGCATTTCAGCAATGTGCCAATGTCCAGCGTGACTTCCGTGTCAGCGAGCAACTTTACAATATCCACTTCTTCCGAACTTTGTCTTTCCTTTCTAATCTTAGGAGCTTTCAATCTTTCAGGGAATGCTGCTATGCCTGGCACAAACTCCTTGGTCACTGGTGGAAGAATCTCAATCTCTTCCCCATCCTCAAGCTCTTGCTGCTCAACAAGTCCTCCAACTTGGTTTTCTACCTCTTCGGGTTCGGCTTTCTTCTCTTGACTCCCTCCTTCACCTTCGCCTCCTGGATTCTTCTTCGAATACTCTTGAGTCCTTGTGACTACTGCCACAGTTGGATCTTTGTGTGGTTTCTTGGCCTCGTACGCATCCACAAAGTGCATTGACGAGCTAGAGCCTTCTTGAGGGTTCGGTGTCTTGAACACTACTCCGATCGTAGGAACGTGCTCTTGAACTCTCGATATGGAATGCATCTGAGTATCAACATAGTTCGAGGACCCTACTGGTCCTTCTTCCTTGCCGGCGGCAGCTCTTCGCTTTGGACAATCTTCATCAAAGTGGCCCTCTCCACTACAGTACCTACATAGTGGGGTATAATCAATTGGTTTCTTTTCGTTTGGACATCTAGATTGAGTATGGCCAAAGCCATGACATCTCCAGCACTGGATTGGACCATCTCTTCTTTGATCACGTGCGGCTCCTCTTGGATAGTCTCCTCCTTGACCCTGAGCACCATATCCATAAGTAGGTCTATTTTCCCAACGAGATGTAGGTGGGACACTTTGAGCGGGCAATCCCGTGTAAGGTCTTTCTCTTGTATCTCCTGATTTCATGGTCCTCTCTTCATAGGCTCTCTTGTTGTAACATCGGTCCTCCGTGTGATTTGTTCTTCCACAAAAAGTACAACGCATCCTAGGTGGTGATCTATCTGTGAATACTCTCGAGATTGTAGGGCATTCTGAAGCCAAATGGCCGTAACCATGGCACTTTCCACACCATGTATTTGATCGAAACACTTGATTCGGGTTTGTTGTGACCTCTGGTTTTACTGTGTATGTCTCTTGAGTTATTGTGGCAGCTTTTATAGCTTGTGTGACCAAATCTAATATTCGTTCTTCAGTTAGCGCAGGCTTTACCTCGACTGGCGTGCTAGTGGCAGCTACAAAAGCTGGGGTCGTCGATGCAGGACTTCCTTGGCCAGAATCTTTCATCGGTATGTTTCCTGGGCCTCCCATAGGCTCGTATAAGAGCTCCATCTGCCTTTGTTGGCATAATTGTACTTCCTCCCAAAGCCTCGCTTGTTCCTTAGCATCCATTAAAGTTGCAGGTCTTGTCAGGCTGATATGCTGTTGTGCCGTAGGATCTCTCAATCCCAAAATGAATCTTCTTTTCAATGTCTCATCGTTCGGGGCATTCGCACCCATCTTTCTTACCAATGTTTCCATTCTCTGAATATAGTTATCGATGCTCTCATTGACTCCTTGTCGCAAATAATCCATTTGTTGGGCCAATCTGTCTTGGAAGCCTTGTCGCCGAAACTTTGCCAAGAAGGCTTCCTTGAGCATTTGATAAGTTCCACGCTCTTGTGGTGTCAAATTCCCATACCAATTGGCTGCCTCATCACGGAGGATAGCCGGAAAAATTCACAACCTTTGAGCCTGGTCAACTACGTCATTGGCCTCACAAGTAACCTCAAACAATTGGATAAAACTATCCGGATCTTCGTCCCAAGTACCTGAGAACTTGGTGAAGTCCCCCAAGTGAACCGAAATCCGCTGAGCCATTTCGAACAGAGGTGTGATGTCGATATCACTTCGATCCCAGAAATTTAATGCACGTGGCCTCAGGATCCCTCCTTCAAACTTCCGTACTTGACTCGCGACTCTCCTACGGGAGTACATGTTTTTTACTGATTTCTTCGAAACAATCGAGGTCCACTCACCTGGCGGTTCCCATCTTCTCCTTTCTCTTTCAAGGGCTCTTCTCTGAGCGCGTTCCTCTCTTTGCGTTTGTGTTGCTCCTGACGATGAGCTCCCCTCGCTCATGTACTAGATCTTGGGTCCGCAAGCTCGGCCAACCTGTGGCGCTAGGCGAACCTATGGCACTCTCTTATAGAGACGTACCAAGCTTTTCCCGGCAAACGCACCAAAAATGTTAAGCTCCTAAGCCCCAGGAAAAAGTGATTATACGAGACTTTATATTGTTCGAAACCCCTCTGAATCGGTCTATTTGGATTACCTAGAGCCCACAATTATCTCGCAATGGATCCTTCCTATGTCTATGCACTAGCTCATATGTTTCCCGGCAAACGCACCAAAATGTTTACACTCTCAGTCTAAGGGAAAAGTGATTCGCACCCTCTTATAGTGTGCTCGATTTCCTTGAGATTTGCCTCCTTGTCCTCCTCTAAGTCCTTGAGAATACTTAAATAAAGATGACGAGAAGAAAGAACGGAAAGATGCAAACCTGATATCGACTCCCACGGTGGACCTTGGGAAACATTCTCTCTTTACACTTCCTATCTACTTTCTCTCCTTGTCCCTCCCCTCTTGCTTACTCTCGTACACACACATACACTCCTACACCCCTCTTACGCATGTACCCAAACATGCCCACACACAACCCTCGCACACACCCACTATCTCCCTCTTGTCAACCTTCAAGGGCTTCCCCAAACCTCTCCTCGCTGAACTTCTTCAAGCAGATTTCTCTTTGATTGCCACTTCGTAGCTTGTGACACAGACGTCAAACTTTCCAGGAACCAACAGCCACACTCACACTTCTATGTTGTCCATTAGTTATCTCTCCATAATTGTCACTTCTGTCACTATGGAAATATTCGGATGTAGGAACTGAAACGGGTTTGCTTATTTCATCAGCTTTTCCATAGAAATTCAATTTTGTTGATGGACAGAAGAAACTTTGATCTTGCAAATCTTCATCAACACCACAAATGCAACTTGAACTCTTTGATATGGTCTTTTGCTTGCCCTCTATGCTAGACCTACAAGCCCTACACATGGAATGATAGACCTACAAGCCCTAAAGCCACAAGCACTGTAGAAGCTATCTGTACAAGCTGCCTAGGAGCACAAATATGTTGTGTACATTGCCATGCCTACAACCCCTCCTTTCCTGTTCAGTCCTGAGTGCAAGATACATTCCTTGCCATGTAAACAGAACTTTGCCCTTGACTTTCATAAGTAAGATCAGCTTCCCCTTTCCATTATACTCAGAAAATAACAGTTGTACGAAAACAACGCAGGCATCATGTGTGCTTATCAAATGAAATACACAATAGTACTCAATCAATTTACATGAAAGTCCATTTAGTGTGATGTTCATCTCTGTGCTTGCAAATGAGCATCCACCCCAGATACAAGCCTCTTCCGAGCACTGTGCAAATTACACGTTCTGATATGAGTGCACTAGGCTTTGACAGAAAGCCAGCTCGCGGGGGAACGGGCCGCCTCACACAGTCTAAAGACGTTACAGAGAGGATTACAAGCTTGTGACCACCTGTAGAAGGACCTGAAAGCTTGCTAAGTGAGCATAACGCTGTTGTGGGTGATCTATCCGAAATGGACATCAACCATCTCTGGCCGATCAATCACCTGTGGCATCCGGTAAAAGAGCTTCTCTAGTTCTGCGTGATTTCTCTGAGAGTGAAAGCAAGCAACAGATATAATACCTTCGATTCACTATTGAGCATTCAATCAGATGACGACACATGGGAGCTTTTCAACAGGTAGAGAGCTAATCACCGAAGGTCCTACGACAGCGACAACTTGCTTAGGGAGTCGATTGTTAAGAAGTACAACGTACCTGGTTACTCCAACTTGAGCGTTCCTTTTACGTTCCAGTATAATGGAAGGCCGTCCTCCCTCGACTATTTCCATGGCCAAAACTCCCCCCTCCTCATGCTCCGCAGCGAACTAGTCCTTCCACAGCTGTTGTTCCTGGATCCCTTCCGACAAGTCCGCCCAAAGATAAGCCATCCCCTCCCCGCAGCGCAAGAAAGGCTTAGTTGATTGCAGCTAATGCACTCTGTCCGGTCTCAAGTCTCGGCAGCTTCTAAGGAAGGTGTCAGTTGAGACGAACGTGGCAAGCTTCTTCCTCGTGTGATGAATTTGTGTGGCTTTCGCACAATCCCCCCCCCCCCCACACTTATCCTCAGGCATGAATTTTGGCGCAGTACACACACACTCCACAGTGAGCTCGGCTTGCATTTGTGTGGCATGCATGTGTTTTGACAAACGCCCCCTCTACGATGAACTTGGCTTGCTTTTGTGTGGCTGCCTTCTCCCACTTATCTTCTCCTTCACTTCCACATCAAGAGAACTCCCCCAACAAGAAAATAGAAAACCTCCTTGAATGAACAACTCATGCTAAATTCACTGCCTCCTCTTTTCTGTGCCTCCTGTCAACCATCGAGAGCACCCCCTTTTTTTTTTGTTCGAGAAAACAAGAGGGAGAGAGCCTGAGATGACTTTGCTCCTCTCCTTTTTGATAAGGCCCCTATCCCCACACACTCAAAATGTGTTAAGTGCAGTTTGGCATGCGGCCCTGATCACATTTCTCCATATCTCTGAATTTTTTCCAACGATGTGTCGAAGATCAATTTCCGGAAATCGGTGAAACGATTGTAATTGATGGTTGATAAGAAAGCATTCCCCCTTGAAACAAAGCCGCTTCTAATTTCTTCTGCACGTCAGTATCTCCTATGCTCTTAGGAGGTTTGTCCATGCTCAATCCCTTTTCTCCACATCCCTGCAATCAATACCTCCACATACTTCTCGTCGATCATCAAATTCATTCTTCAAGTACCTAAAATCAAACAAATTCCCTTGCCAAATACAAACATATTAGTGCATAAAAATCAACCATTTCCGGAGCTAACATATATGGACCAAATATCATATTATAGAGAGTATGTAACAAGGAACAAGGAGATTAGAAACAGAAAGATAATCTTTCATTACATAGTAGAATTATAGCAAGATTAATGGAGGAAGTTATAATCAATCTGCATAATGAAGATTGTAACTACGAGAAAATCCAAGTTTCGCCTCTTGATGTCTATCTCTATCTTCTTCCAATATATGTCAAGGTATATATTTGAGCTTTCTAAAACTACCCTTTTAACTTCCAAAACCCCTTACAAGAGTGAGCACATTGCCAAGTGGTTAACATTCCAGGGAACATCTAAGGACACTATATATACATACATACATACATATATATATATATATATATATATATATATATATATATATATATATATATATATATATATATATATATATATATATATATAGAGAGAGAGAGAGAGAGAGAGAGAGAGAGAGAGTAATTGGGGTACCACACCGATCACAACCTAACACAAGCATGCACAAAGGGCTTGAACCCATTGACTTACATATCTTCTATATCAAAAGGCAGATTTTGAACTCCACTTAGGTCATACAAGAATTCATCAAAAATTTCCCTAATGTGCACTCCCCATTTGTAAAACCTCCTAAAAATGATCCTCATTCGGATTATCCCGTAGTTGTGCTTTCTAGATGGCAGCTTCAGTATTTTCTTTTGAAAATTCATTTGTCATACTTTCCAAAAAATCTAAGGTCATAGCATCCACTTCTTCAGTTTTATTCCATAACTCTTGAATCTCTGTAGTCTTCTACACTAATTCAACATCTCTGTTATCGATAATCTTATGCAAATCCATCTAGATTTGCTTAATCCTAGTAATTTGTTCTTCTTTATCAGCTAATATTTATGTGTTATCTACAATAAGTTGTTTAGTATCTTACAATTGCATCTCTAAATCCTTTATTCCATTGAGTTTGGCCATGCAACTTGCAGATTCTTTGTTAATGATACAACCTAATTGGAGAGCGAATGTGTTTCTTTAAGTAACATGGAAGCTTGATTTTGCAGATCATCCTTATCCACATGAACATTCTATAACTTATCTTGAGCGGCATGAAGCTATTCCATGATTTCCTAATGATCCTTTGTAATTTCTTCAATATGTACTTTGAGGTCATTAACTCTAGTTTGCAGTGCCTAGACCTGTTCTTCTGAAATATGGGCTCTCCCTCTAAGAGAATCTTGCATTTTGGTATTTTTCTTCTTGATCAGAAGCAATTCTTCATGCATTTTTTCCATCATAGTAGGTTCAACTTATTTTTTCTCTTCATCTTTTTCCATATGTAGTGAACATAAACTTAAGATTATAACCGCGTCTGTGAGAATACTCAATTGAATATGGTAATCTTTCATGAACCATGGGTAAGTAATAGATGAAAATTGAAGCGTTGCCAGTTGAAGTCGGCTCGACTACCTTTTCTAGGGGCCTAGGCATCCTTTTATGAATGTCAAAAAGCTGATACTTTCCATGGATTGCCCTATCTACAAGAATTGATCTACTTTTATCCTACAGATAGTTGAAGGTTGCTCTTTGATTGGTCTTTGTACATTGTGACATGAGAGTTGACTCTTGATTTTGCTATTCCTCCACTAATCATCTTCGTTCCACTTCATTTTCAGTAGCCTCTTGTCATCTCTCAACTTCCTTAGCTACAGTGAGATCTTGTTGTTTCTTCATATGTATCTCTTCTTGTGTTTGTTCCTACATATGGCGAAGTCATTCTTCCTCTGCACATCTTAGTGCTTCATGTACAATATTTACTCTAGCCCCTTTTTTGTATTCAAGGGATTAGTTTTGTCTGGGGCAGGTCATTTCCTTGTTGCTTCATTTTGCACAAGAAAATTGGTTCTTCAACTACCTCGGCTATTTTTGGATCAGGAAGAGGTCCTTTTGAAATCAATAGAGAAAACAAAACACCTAATTTTGTATCGTGTTAACGTTAGTGTCCATGTGAAATGCCAAATGGCCATCAGACACTTTTGTATATGTTCCTTAATAAAACATATAGTGCTCTAGTCAGCCACAGACTAAAAGTTTGACCGCATTTGTAACACTTATGAAATTTATCTTCATGCTTCTTGTGTACTATGCTTTGGTCATTCGAGTCATCAAAGTCACCATTGGCACCGTTGGCTATGTGCAAGGGAGGACCTCAACGATCAAGGAAGACGAAGGTTCTCGACACTTCTCGAGAGGTCACCCATCGCAGTTTTGTTCCCCCTTGAGCCCGCTTAACCAACAAGCTTTCTTGCCACTAAGCTACACTCTTAAGCTATCTGGAGAAGGGGAAAGAATAAGTTTAACATTACCTTGGACATGTTTTGGTCCCTCAAAGCTTGGGGTCTCTTACGTGATGCGGGTGGAAGACTTTCCTAGCATCGCCATAGGTGATGTATGCTAATTGTTCATAGGTGCTCTATAAGCCGAGTTGGCTTCTTTTGATTAAATGATTATATGCAATGGAGTAAGTGATTTCCTATGAAGGTTTACATGTCACTACTTGTAGTTTTATGAGCATTTCATGCTGCTCATATGCTCATTTTTTAGAGGAAACTCTGGCAAACTTTTTCAAGATTTTTTGTTTTGTGAACTATATAGTGGTCAACTTACTCCTTGATATAGTTATTGGTGTGAGCTCATATATTCTCATAAAATTATTTTGGTTGGTCATTACTGCTCATTAATCCATTTCTCTAGGGAGAATCTATTAATTTTTCCCAAACACTTGGTCATCCTTTTTTGAGCCTTAGTGGTGTTTGGACTCTTCTAGCTCCATCATCATTCTAATCAGTTCTCAATCATCATGACATCAGAGATCTCGAGGACATCTGGCAAATCAAGTTCTAGTACCACTATTCTCAGATGGAGCTATAACTTGTAGGGCAAAGACCATTTTGAAATCCAAAACTTTGATTGCATAGACTTCGCTCTATGGAAGAATCAAGTTAAAGATGTGCGATTCAAAGGAGATAATGGAAGCTAGTAAATGTAATGTCAAAGAATCATGTTGACATGGATGAAGATGATTGGGATGAGTTGGATGAAATGGATAGGTCTACCATTTGATTGCACCATGAAGATAATGTTTAATTTATAGTATTGGACTGTGAAAGTGCAGAGGAGCTTTGGAAGATGTTATGCAATACATAAAAAAAAGAAACAGCATAAAAAAAAGTGTATCTCATGAGAAACTTATATGATCTTTACATGAAGGGCAGAGATAGTGTTGCTACTCATCTGAATGGTTTTGGTGTTATATTCTCTCAGTTTTAGACTCAAAAAATGGGCATGGGTAATGAAAGGAAAGCAATCTTGTTGTTATGCACCTTGCCATCATCATGGGATACATTTTGCATTGTTATTAGCAATAGTGCACTTGGTGGTAAATTGGTCTATGATGACATATGTGAAGCACTCTTGAGTGAGGAGATTCGTAGAAAATCTATGGTTGGCACTCAGAGTGGAGATGGATATAATGTTCATGATTCTTACCAAGGAAAGAATCAACAATGTGGGAGGAGGAAGAACAAGCAAAAGAATGTTCAAGGAAATAAGAGTAGAAGTAAATCAAGGAAGAGGGATATCAAATGCCATTACTTTCATAAGAAAGGAAACATCAGCAAGATTGCTATGCATTAAAGAATGCTAAAAGTAAAGCGCAAAATGTTGATGGGCATGTTAAACAACTACCTACACCATCTACTTTGACTATGAAGATTGAAGAAATCAATGCTATTTTTGATGATGTTGATGTGTTGAAACTTGATAGTATTGTGCCTAATAAGGCTCTTATGGTTGATTCTCTTTCCCACACATGGCTGCTAGATTCTAGTGCTTCTTTCCATGTGGTTCTCTACTTATGCAGTAGAGTCTCTTGGTACTGTGAGACTTGGTGATTCTTATTAGTGTGACACATTGTCGAGATTCAAGATGTGATTGTGTAGTTCATTGATGGTTGAAAATTTGCTATGCATAATGTATGCCATGTACCTCACTTATCACTTAGTTTGATGTCATTTGGTCAACTTGATGACCTTGGTTACAAGGTGATCTTCTATGCTCAGTACTTTTTCATATCAAAGGGAATATGGTTATTGCAAAAGGAAGAAAAGTTTGCTCAATTTATCCTTTATTTGTACCACAAAAAGATCTCATAGTGGGCCATATATCTCATAGTGGGCCATATATTTGCTCAATTTATCCTTTATTTGTACCACAAAAAGTTTGGGCCATATATCTCATAGTGGACTGGAAAATCTTTCTTATTCTAACTACTTACTTGTGTTATCTTTCGTTTTTCATTTTGTGAGCATTTTCAATATGGAAAGCAAACTAGGAATGTGCACAAGATGCACATTGACTCTTCAGTTCCGCCTTTAGATCTAATTCATATAGATATGTGTGTTGCTATGCCCAGAAGGTCATTAGGTGGTTCTCTTCATATACCCAAGAGCCTTAGAAAAAAGTTGGACCATGAGTCAAAGAAATGCATTTTTCTTGGATATGGCCAAGAAGGTCAGTTTGGATGTTGCTTATGGGATCTTGAAACATGATCAATGATTAGAAGTAGCGATGTCATTTTTAATGAGTATAAGATGCATAAACAACCCATTAAGGAGGTTGAAGTGAGAAGAGTGGTGTTTGAGGATACTAGTCCTATAGTTGTGCAATCATTAATGAAAGTTAAAAAATGTTATTTCACTTTGTTGGTCCCCAAACATGCATGAGATCAAGTGGATGATACCTCACATAATTGATCTTCTTGGATGGCAACCTAGTCAAGTTTTGTGATTGAAAATCTTCACACAAATTCTTAAGATTTTGATTATAGAGATTAGCTAGCCCTAGTGCTAACCTCTTTTGCACCATATCCTTGAATCTCTAAGTATTAATATGTATATACCCTTTGTGACATAAATCCATTTGTATTTCCTTCCTGCTTCAATATGTGAAGTAGTCTGTGTGTTTGAAATTACACTTCAAATCCAAAGTGAATATCCTTCTCTCCTTCTTGTCTTTGGCTATCAATTTGTATTCCTCTTTAGTTTTTTCCACAAAGCATCCCATCTAATTGAACTTGACCTGCAATCCTCTCTCAACCACTTGTTCGATAGAAACTAAATTCTTTGTGATTGTAAGAACATGAAGAACGTCTTTCAAGCACTTGGCTTTGTGAGAGCCATCCAACATAACATCACCTATGTGTATAATGACAAGAGTAGTATCATCACCTACTTCCACATGGCCCTTGGTTGATGGCACCTACATGTTTGAGAAGAAATCCTTATTGTAACTCATTTGATTGGTGCATCCACTATCAATGTACCATGTGCTTGACCCTTATGTCCTATAATCACTCATCCACATCATAGCTAGCATACTCTCATTTTCAGTTAAATTATATGCATAATTACCTTTTCCTTTGTAAGTTGAATTTGTCTTGTCCTTTTGAAAGCACTCCCTTGCACAATGGCCATACTTTCCACAAATGAAGCAACCTTTTGAATTTTGGTTGTCTCTATTATGGTTAAACCTTCCTTCTCTACCTCTCAGCTTGCCTCTCCCTCTTGATGAAGAGTATTTTTACTTGGTCTTGATCAGGATCACCATTTGATCCCCTGCCTTATCTACCTCTTCTTCGATCTTGGTTCCTTCCTCTACCTCTGTCTTGGTTCCTTCCTTTGTTCAAGGTATGAATTATCTTGGAGTCCATTGATCAAATGTAACCATGTACAACAGTAGTCAGAGTTCTATTCATGATGTATACAACAGTATGTAGAGCCTCTTTCCAATAAGAATGAGGCATATTTTTCTCAGCATCAATGCTCTTGCTATTTTTGCAATATTCTATTTTTGCATTTAGCAATGCCATTCTATTGTGGTATGTACCTGCATGAAAACAACTGTTGAATTATATGACTTTTTGGAAAGCTACTACACTCATTTGACATGTATCCAACTCCTCCATCAGATCTTGATGTCTAAATATACTTCCTTGTTTGCTTTTCCACCATAGCCTTAAAATATGGAAGTGAGTGGACACCTTACTCTTATCTTTCATGAAGTATACCCATACTTTTCATGTATGATCATCAATGAAAGTGAAATAAAACCTACATCCTCCCATAGATGTGGTCTTTGCAAGACTCCAGACATCTCTATGTATTGTTTCTAGCACATTCTCCCTAACATGCTTATCATACAGAAATGATGCAACTTGACTAATTACCAAATTGACATACTACCTTGAAATTTGGTAGTCCATTGACAATCTCCTTTGACTACATCAACTTCAACCTCTACAAATTTTCATGTCCAATTTGTTTGTGCCAAATATATATGTGAGCAATAACACATGCACCTTTTCCAAAAATGGTTGCATCCATTTCAAGATTCTTCACATTTAAGGTGAACATCCTACCCACTTCATTTCCTTTGGTGTTTAATCTTCCATTCTATTTGTACTCTTCTACACATAAACCATCAGCTTTGAGCCTCACTTGTAATCCCTAATCAAACGTTTGTCCAAGAGAAAGTGGATTCTTTGTTATATTTGGAACATGCCATACATTGGAAAGATTTTTTACCGTACCATCTTCCATGGATAGTTTCTATGTTTCTTATATGCTTGATAGGATGCGATGTATCATCACCTATTTCAACATATCCAAGAACTGGTGATTTTTGCAAAATACTAAACCATTCTGCATGACTGGTCATGTGATTTGAAGCACCTGAATCAACATATGAAACATTACCATTTGATTTTGAAACATCAGCACACATCATATTCATCATGTGATGTCGGACCATGAATAGTTCTCTGAATGTTGATGCATATTTGTTTTGTTGCCTTTTGTTATTTTGATTCTTCAATGTGCAATCACGTTTGAAGCGATCAAGTTTACCACAATTCTAGTATCCATTACTACCATTACATGAATCATTTCTTTGGAAATTTTTGTGGCCTTTTTGGCTCCCCCTACCTCAAAAATGTCCTCTACCTCCTACATGATCCTATTGTTGACCTTGGTCCTGGTTGCTATTTCCTCTTCCACTTTGAAGCCTCTTCCTCTCCTAGAGTAGAATAGCTACTCAAAACCAACGTTTCCTTGGGACTTTGATTCTTCACTAAGTTTCTTTTCTTCAATTATGAGCATGGACACTAGATCAGCAAAATTTGGAATATCTTCCTTGATCTAGATAGACGTTTTGAGCTATTTATATGCAGTTCCTAAACCATGAAGGCATACTTCCACCTTATCATCATCATCTTCATTGATGCCAATAGATGCAAGTGACTCCCATATGTTTTTTATTTTAAGGATGTAGTTACTTACTTACATAGTCTTTTCTCTAGTGTATGCAATTTATTCTGGAGTTGAAATTTTTATGCCTTTGTATTGATCCCCTACAATATGAAAAAATTCTTCCAAGTCTTTTTCAAAGTTTTAGCATCATGTATGTGCCCAATCATGCTATCATGTATGCTAACAGATAGCCAATACATTGTCTTCCATGCTCCTTGATTCCACTCTTCATATGCTCTTAATTGGTCTATAGTCCAATTCCTCTCTAGTAACGGCAAAGCATTTTCATTCTCTCCTTTGATGTACTTCGTCTTCCACACATTAGGAAATGTAAGACATCCCAAGAGACTTGGGAAACATTGTCTTCCTATTTCTCTTCCAACACAAGGGCTAGGAAGAGCCAATTGTGGATTGAATTTACCACTCAAAGAAAGCAACCCAAGCAAGGCATCTCAAAGTATATGACCAAATTCAAGGATGTAGCTAATCGATTGGCAAGCATAGGAGAAGAGATTTAAGAGGATCAGATTGTAAGACAGGTAATCAATGGTATTAAGGTAGATGACAAATGGGAGAGCACAGATAAAAGCAAGTCTAAAGAGAAAGGAAAAAACAAGAAGATTGAGGATACCTCCCAAGCCAACTATGCAAGGAGAGGTAGAAACTCAAGAGGAAGGGGTAGAGGAGGTAAGCAAGGTAGGGGGAGACCTTATAACTCCTCACCATGTAATATTTGTGGATTTTCAAATCATACTACAGATGAGTGTTACAGGAACTTCAAGAATAAGAGAGGTAGAGGATTTCAAAGAGGTGGATATACACAATCAAGAGGAAGACTCAATCACCATCAAGGCTACAATAACAACTACAACAACTACTACAATAACAACTACCAAGGAGGCTACAAATCAAGGAAAGATAACAACAACTATACAGAGGAGCAAGAGGATTCTCTTCTGATTATGAATATGACTTCAAATCCAGGTATAAATGATGACCATCCCTTCTACATTGACTCAGGATGTTCAAACCATGTGGCAGGCAATGTAGCTCTTCTCTCTGACCTTGAGGAACCAAAGGGTAAGCACCAGGTACAAACATGTGATGACACCAAGAACTTAGTGATCAAGGTAGGAAATGTTAAGACCTTTGATGGAAATAGAAATCTATGGAGCAAGGTTCTATATGTACCTACAATTACCAAGAACTTGATGAGTGTTGGAAAGATTGTGGAAAAGGGTTTGCAGGTTAGGTTCAACAAATATGGAGCATTTGTGGAGGATCCCCAACATGGATTCAAGAGAATTGCAAAAGGAGAAAAGACAGGTAGATTATTCACTTTTGAACTTGAAGATACAAGGAATATTGCACTTTATAGCTACAAAGACCAAACAATATCAAAGCTTGAAATTTGGCATAAGAGATTAGGGCATATTGGTGAGAGAAATTTAAGCAAATATATAGAGATCAATGTGTACTTGGGATACCTAATGTATCCAAGCAACACATGATCTATAAATGTGGTGCTTGTCAGTTTGGAAAATCTCACAGGTTACTCTTCTCAAGGAAAGGCTACATGCATGAGGACTAGCTAGAGTTTGTCCATACAGATGTATGGGGACCAAGCAAGGATCCCTCAATTTCTGGATCAAGGTATTATATATCTTTCATTGATGATTTCAGTAGGTGGATATTTTATGAAGCACAAAGATGAAGTATTCAGTTGCTTTGAAAAGTATCTTGCACTTGTTGAGAACCAAATAGGAAGAAGTCCAAAGAGACTAAGGTCGGATGGAGGAGGTGAGTACTTCTCAAATGAGTTTGATGCATTCTTGCAGGATAGAGGAATCAAGAGAGAAATCACAACAAGGTATATCCCTGAGCAAAATGGGGTGGTAGAGAGGAGAAACAGACTAATTGTTCAAATAGCTAGGTCAATGTTAAATGAGAAAAAATTACCAGATTAGTTGTGGGCCGAGAGTATATCTATTGCCACTTATCTTGTAAACAGGTTGCTATCCAAATCTCTTGATGGGATGACCCCATATGAAGCATGGCATGGTAGAAGACCTTCACTTGATCATTGCAGGATCTTTGGATGTGTTGCTGATGTGCACATACCATCTCAAATAAGAGGTAAGCTAGACCCTAAGGCAGAGAAGTGCATCTTCATAGGTTATGAATTCAATAAAAAAGGATACAAGTTCTATAATCCTTCCAACAAATGATTTATGGTCAATAGAGATGTTGTCTTTGATGAGAATGACTCGGTTTGAAAGTGAATGCAAGAAAGTAAAGCTACCTTATGACTTGGAAGAGGAATTTCCAAGCCTCACCAAGGAGGAACCAAATCAGATTGAAGACATCAATTTAGATGATGAGGACATCATCAACCTAGAGGAATTCAAGGCATGGAAATCCAAAGGCAAAGTCAAGATGAAGAAATTGGAAGATATACATGAATCATCCAACCAAGCAATCAGAAGGTCACAAAGGGAGAGCAAGAATCCAATCACATATGGGTATGACACTTCCTTAGTTACTAAGAATTCTGTTTATCTTGCAAAAGACTTTTCATTTGAAGAGCCATCATCATATGAAGAGGCAAAGACCAAGGAAAAATGGAAGGAAGCTAGGGATGAAGAAATCGAAGCACTCAAGGAGAATGATACTTGGGAACTAGTGCCAAAGAAGGAGTTTATGAATGCAATTGGTTCTAGATGGATCTATAAGATCAAGAGGAATTTTGATGGATCAATAAGCAGGTACAAAGCTAGACTTGTGGCTAAGGGTTTTGCACAAACCCAAGGAGTTGATTATGAAGAAACCTTCTCACCTGTGGAAAAAATGCCAACCATCAGGGTATTGGTAAGTGTGGCTGCATCAAAGAATTGGGACATGTACCAATTGGATGTAAAAAATGCATTTCTTAATGGTTGGATTTCAGAGGAGGTGTATATGTCTCAACCTCCTTGCTATGAGGATCCAAGCAAGGTAACATATGTGTGTAAATTGAACAAAGCTCTTTATGGATTGAAGCAGGCACCTAGGGCATGGAACCATAGGTTGACTACATATCTTTAGGATCAAGGATTTATCATGAGTAAAGCAGATACTTCTCTGTTTGTTAAGAGGAGTAATTTAGAGGTAATATACATATGTGTATATGTTGATGATCTCATACTCACAGGTAATGATGCCAATGGCATCAAGCAGATTAAGAATTAAATGATGCAGGAGTTCAAAATCAATGATCTAGGATCACTAAAGTATTTTCTTGGACTTGAGTTAGTCTATACCAACTCTGGAATTTATATTACTCAAAGAAAGTATATACAGGACATGTTAAAGAAGTTTCATTTGCAGGATGCCAAGGTAGCAAGCACTCCAATAGAGGTAAACCAAAAATTAAGTGCTCATGAAGGTGATGTGCTTGATAATATTGCAGATTACCAAAGCATAGTGGGAAGCTTGAACTATGCTACATTGACAAGGATTGATATTGCTTATGGAGTAAGTGTCTTAAGTCAATTTATGCACAAACCTAGGGCACCTCACTTGGAGGTTGTAAAGAGGATTTTGAAGTACCTTAAGGGCACTCAAAAACAAGGATTGTACTTTCCTTATACCTCAGATTTGGACATCAAGATATATTCAGATGCAGATTGGGCAAGTTGCAAAGATGAAGGAGTACCTCAGGTTACCTGTATTTTATAGGTGACAAACCTATATCATGGTCTTCAAAGAAGCAACCTACTGTTGCTTTATCTTCTACAGAGGCAGAGTATAGAGGATTGGCCAATGCTACTCAAGAGGCCATATGGATCAGATTGCTATATACAGATTTAGATTTGCATACTATATCTCCAATGATTTTTGGAGATAATACAAGCTCACTACATCTTGCAACAAATCCTATTTATCATGCTAGGACCAAGCATATAGAGTTCCTCTATGACTATGTGAGAGAGAAGCTATTGAGCAAGGAAATTATGGCATATGTATCAACTAATATGCAATGTGTAGACTTATTGACTAAAGCATTAGATGGTACAAAATTTTGCAAGTTTAAGTCTATGATTGGATTGCAAGACAATCAAGAGGAGTAAATAAGAAGACCAAGCCAAGATGTTTGGCTTGAGAGGGAGCTATTGGTGCAAATACCAAATCTACACACTTGGCTAGATATAAAGACTTTATGTGCAAATGTTTGAAGACCCATGAGAACCATTGCTATGGAATCTTTACCTTTTACTACTTGTAAAAGTCTATTTGACTCAAAGAAATATTTGTAGCTACCAGTAAACTCGTGGAGTTTGTTAGATGGAAAAGCTATGACTTTATTTGAAGATAATATCTCCTAGATTAGAGGATCACTTTTCTAGAGAAAGTCAATCAAGAATTCAAATTCAAAATTCAAATAAATCATCTATATAAGATGAATGAAAAACTCACGGGATAGATGAGTCCATATTCGAATCCTTGTTGATCTCATTGAAGGAGAGTGTGGATTACTTCATAGCCTACATCTTTGAGTATCATTGAGTATTTATCATCATTCCAATGATCATGCACAACAGTGTTTCATAATACAATAGATCATTCATTAGATCTACTGGTTTCTCTATCATTGTTCTTGAACTTGGAAGTAGTCTATCTTGATTCAATCATTTCTCACATCATTTCCAAAGTACATAGGCACTTGTTTAGTGTCATTGGAAAGCAAAGAGGTCCTACAACTCAAATATGAAGCAAAAGAGGGCTGGTGTAAAGCAGGAATTAGCAGCACCTACTCATTTCTTGGAGTGTCCATCCATCTTTTCCAGCATGCCTTCTGTCGTACTCTTCACTATTTTCCTTCCCTACAAGCTCTCTATAGCCACATTGGATTTGATCATTAGGGGAAAAAATGAACCTTGAATGGGCCTTTTAGATTAAGGAGTGATTAGTGATGGACCAATCAGAAAAGGGTGGTGGCCAGAGTCTATGCCCTATAAAATACTAGGCTGAAGGGGGGAGAGGGGACATATTTCTCCCTTATTTAATGAGTTGCCTCTAGAGAGAGAAGGAATCTTGTAACCAAGAGACTTCCACCATGTTCATGTGTAAAGATATCACATATGAGCAAGTCAAAAGTCTTCTTGGTGAAAACTGGGGTTTGATAGAAGGAATTGCGAAAGGTGATAAATAACTTTGTAAAATAGGTGGAGCAGGTATAGGATTTCGATATTTGAAACACCGTACTTCATTATATATCAGATTCTACTATTATCGTTGGATGTGCAAACTTGGAAAATGGATACCATTTCAAAGTTCAGAGGGATCTTTACATTCATTTGAAATAAAGCTTAGATTGCCCAACAATGAAATAGAAACTATTTTAGTGAATAATCATTGGACCTTGGCTAATCTGAGAGAACACTTGATGATTATGGGGTTTGAAGGACTAACTCAATCCAAATTCAAAATCCAAGGACATAAGGTGAGAAATGTTTCGTGCTTTTGTTAAAGTAATCTTTTCATTATTGCTTATTTTACTTTAATGACTTCAATTTCTTGCAAATTGGTTACAGGTGGGCAAAAGAATGGAATACAAAATGAAAGTCCCTGTAGATTGGAGCAAAGATGGAACAGAACTCTCATTGTCGTAGTTCTTTTGCAACCTGATAATGTCACTTCTTGGGCCCTAGTCATTGTATCTCATGGTTTTTGCACTTTCAAGAACCTTGTAAAAAGTAGGACAATCGATTCATGTTAGATATTGTATATACCTTCTTCTCTGCAATGGTAATTTCAAAAC
Source organism: Ceratopteris richardii (assembly GCA_020310875.1). Classification (NCBI taxonomy): domain Eukaryota; kingdom Viridiplantae; phylum Streptophyta; class Polypodiopsida; order Polypodiales; family Pteridaceae; genus Ceratopteris; species Ceratopteris richardii. Next base: position 11,383,616 of record CM035440.1, read on the forward strand.
TTTTGGAATGTCAAAAAGTCTATGTTCACTACTTTGAAATGTGGTTGCTCATGTTTTTTTTTGTGCATTATTTTGTCATCAGAAACACATTTTTTGAAATCGCACTTCTTTATTCTATACTTCTAAAAGTGGGCCCAGTCAGTTTAAAAACTTGAAACTGCTATAAAAATAGGTTTTATGTGCTCATTTCTCACATTTGCACTCTGAAAGAGCTAGAAAGCACAGACAAGCCAATAGAATTCTCGTGCGCAAGCAATGGCTACTAGCACTTCCACTCCCATGAAATCTCCTCGAGATCTATTCATGGAGGTTTTGGATACTACAGACTACAACGGTCGTACGGATTTGTATGACCTAGTCTGTAGAGTCCCTAATCTTGAAGGGACAATAGCCATGAACTCCAATGTGATCGATGAGATCACAGATTTTATGGAATTCTATATATTAAGATATGCTATAGATATTCCAGCATATGAGTGTAAATCGGTCACTTGTGACCTACTTTTCTACATTCATAAAGGAGATGAGGTGTTTGTGAAGCATTTAAAGCGTTTCATGGATGTTGCTGAGGATTCAGGGCACCTGTTAGATGACACAATGCCCTTAATTAAACAATTAAATAAGAAAAGGAAAATGGGAAGAAAATATATTTCCTACGTAGCAACAACCATCTTTTTTTTCAATGAGGAGCCCAAAACTTCACCCATGGACCTACCCCATCTTGTTACTGGGGGTTTTGTAGACGACAAGAAGGAACCCCAGGCAGAAGCTCTCAACTTATTAGAAGAGAGTCAAAAAATTTCCAAAGAATTTCCACAAGGAGTAGTGGACAAATTAAAGGAAGAGAGTACACAAAATAGTCCACCCTCCAACTTAGAGCCCGTGGAACCCACTCTACCAGAGGTAGAGATGGAAAAAAATGTTTTCAATTTTACTTGTCAACAGAGAGAAATTTTTGTTCCTGTACGATATTGAAAAGGCATTCAGTCTATGCCTCGATGAATGCCTTAGTATTTTCTACTCAACCTCGGATGTTCCCATGGACAACACTTCTAACATTATCAATTCCACTTGGTGATTCAGTTGCGAACACCATTGCATTTGTGTGTGAAGAGATTTTGAGCCATGCCAACCAAGATGCCACTGAAGAAGATTTGGCTGCAGCAAGGGAAAGAATTTTTTAGAAGAAGATTCCAACATCCTCTGTTGTGGAGCAAAGTGGCATGGCCCACTCATCGATTCCACTAGATGCAATGGGAAGAGGAGACGATGAAGATAGGCTTCAAGATGTAAGTCTGCAATGACATTTGTGGTTGTCTCATATTCATACAAGATGTATCTATTTAATTTTATGATTTTCTATGTGCAGGAAACAATTGAAGTGGATAAATTTGCAGCAAAGAGTGGTGGTGACCGTGTTGCCCGTGGCCATAGCTCTTCCTTGGCACATTACATTGGAAAATTGCCAAAGGAAGATTTTGTCATAATCCACAAGGACTTTTCCCCTCAAGGACACTTCATGACTTGGTGTTTGAAGGCCTTGAGCAAAGTTTTGTGCCTATCTACAATAATGCAAGGGACCAATTGTATATTTCTAGTTAGGAAGTCCCTTGCCCTTACTACCCTAGGAGTTAACTTTAGAGGAAAAATATTAGGTCAAATAGGAATAGCAAGTTTAGGTCTTGGATTGACAGACCCTCAGTTAATATCCCAATCAGTTTTGACTTACCAACTGCCACTGTCTTTTCAGAGAAGAAAGAATGTAGTGGAGGGCTCAAGGCCAAGAGCCAATTGTAAAAACTTTATAATACCAATTATTGTTTTTCCAATTTCCATGTGCATTGTCTTTATGTTTTTGACAATCTGTTAATTTTTACACACTTTAATCAGTCTTTTTCCAATCAATCTTGTTATTTTTGTTGCCAACAATGCATGAATGGCCTAGGAATACCAAAAAAAGGCCTACCATAGAAACACGGGGATGGGCCCTGCAAAAGTTTTATAGGACCCATCCCCGCGTTTCTATGGCAGGCCTTTTTTTTGCATTCCTATGCCATCCCATGCACTAGGTTCCCTATATTGGAAGTTCTATGTCCCTCAATTACAACCTACACTTGGGGAATTGTGGAAGACTCTTCTTATGTGCAATATTTAGAGAAATTTTAGACTCGTCTGGGTGCATATAAGCATGCAGTAGTAAATAAGTACATGTATGTTCATCAACATTGTTTAGCTATTGATCAGAGGGTTAGCATGCAATGCACTCTATCTAAGGTCAATCATATGCCCCAATGTGCATGGCATGTGGTTTCATGGCTTAGAAATGCCAAAAAAAGGCCTACCACAGAGACGTGGGGATAGGCCCTACAAAACTTTTGCAGGGCCCATCCCCGTGTTTCTGTGGTAGGCCTTTTTTTGGCATTTCTAAGCCATGAAATGCATTATATAGCATTACACTTACAAGAAGTATAGTAAAAAGAATGATTAAACTATGCAGAACACTTCAAAGAGGTACTAGCAAAAGACACCTAGATACATAGGAGAAATAGACTTCAAAACATGTACACTAAGAGATAAACACTTGGGAGAGCAAATATAAGAAGAGAAAGATTATATTCATCATTTGGGATTTATAAAATGTTCATCATATGCGATATACAAAAAGTTCTCCAAACAAGGGAGTACAAATTTTTGTGAAGGGTTATTCCCTCTAATTCTTCTAGCTAGCTGCAAATCTTTAGGTTGTATTGTCACTCTCTTTGCATGAATGGCACACAGGTTAGAGTCCTCCAACATTGATATAAGATATGCCTCTACAGCTTCTTGGAGAGCTTCAATGGCTATCCCTTGGATACGAAGTCTAGCGCAATAGCATTGGATCTCTTCCTTCACAACTCTTGCAAATGACCTTCGTGGAATAAGAAGCTCCATAGACTTTTGATAGTGTCAAATCTCTGCAAAGGCTCTTGTTTGCTTTCTACGCCTTTGTGGTGCTCTTGCATTTGGGGGGATGTTGGGTTGTGGTCGTTGTGGTCTACGACATGGTTGATAGTTCTTCTTTCTTCTTGGAGCATGCCTAGATGGTCCTGCCTCATCATTTACTTCCTCTGCCCGACCTTGCTCTCTTTCTTCATCGGTTGGTCTTTGTCGTTGTCCTGCAAGGAGTGTCTTGTCTCCTTGTGTTACTTGATGGTTCACAGGGATATCATCATTGTTCCATGGTGGCTCGTTTATACTTTCTTCATCTGAGGAACTCGCTAAATTTAATGTCTCCATCAAAACTTGCCTCCGTCCTCATTGTTTGTGCCTTGCCTTGAGTGGTTTCCTGACTGTGAAGAGAGATGGTGGATGCAATCCAAAGATGAGTAGGTGCTGCTACAACCAACTTCACACCAGCCAACTGAGACTTCAGATTTTATTAGTAGACCCTTTGAGCTTCCTAATTCCACCAAAATATCAGCCAAGTACTTTGGAACATGTATCCCAAAAGTTTAAGTCAAGACAGACTAGTTGCGAAATGACTAGCTCCCAAAACTTGCTATTTTTGGACATACACATGCTGGAAAAAATGAACAGTGCTCTCAACTTGGTAGGAATTAGATAAATTCCTTTTGGTCATAGCAAATAGACTTAGCAAGCTTCCCAATCCAAGTTAAAACACTTCAAATGATGGACTGAGCACTGAGAAGAAGATTCATCAATTTCTGGAACATGCCTACCATTCTCGGGGCTCTGTAGAGATAGACCAGTGAATAGTAAAATGCAGATATCTCCAAAACTATAAATCCAATGGCCTTGAAAATTTATATCAGAAAGAGGACAGTAAGAGCTATCCAACACATGTTAAAACACTGAAAAAAAGTTATTAGAACTCGAGATATGACCTTCTGAAGTCACTGCTCTGAGTGAGTATAGCAGAGAACAAAACAGAGAAGTAGATGATGATAAATGTATAGATTCACATATGATTACAACCACATTGGCAATGAATGTTTGCACAATGGGAGTAGAATGATAGATCTATGGAGTAAGCTCTTCAATCTCTACAAAATGACATGAAGTGGTCATGTACAAGGCTTGCTAATCGCCTCTTGCTTCTTGCTCTTTTTATAGCTATTCTTGGAGGTAGTTTTGAATCCGAATTCGAATGGCTCCACCTAAAAGTGATCCCCAAAATTAGGAGATATTCCCTCAGCTCAAAAATTCGTGGTTTTAGGTAGTTAGAGCCACGATTTTTCTTTTACATCATGGATGAGATAAGCCATATTTTTCCTTTTTCCTTTTTTCAATTACAAGAGATAAAATGTACTCTTTTACAAGAGGTGTTCACATGACTACACATGTGACTTACAAATGATCATAATATCAAGCATATCAAGCATGTAGGCTTGGGTAAAATGCACCAATAGCTCCCCCTCAAGCCCAACATGCTTGGCCTCCAAATAAGTCTTCAATTGTCCTTGATTTCTTGGAAGCCAATCATCAACTTGAATCTATTTAACTTTGTACCATCAAGAGCTTTAGTCAACATGTCTGCACATTGCATATCTGTAGAGACATAGGATAGTTGAATATCCTTTCTCATTAGCTTCTCCCTTACATAATGGTAGTGGACTTCAATATGCTTGGTTCTAGCATGGTATACCAGATTAGCTGCTAGATGTAGTGAGCTTGTGTTGTCACCAAAAATGTGAGGTCTTGAAGAATGAAGTCCAAGATCTGTGTACAAAGACTTTAACCACATGATTTCTTGAGTTGCATTAGCCAAACCTCTATATTTGGTTTCGGTAGAAGATAATGCCATGGTTGGTTGCTTCTTCGATGACCAAGAAATGATTTTTGAACCTGCAAACGATATATACCCGGATGTGCTTCTTCTATCATCTCTAGATCCGGCCCAATCTGCATCTGAGTAGACCTTTAGCTCAATATCTGAAGTATATGAATAGAACAAACCTTCATTCATGGTCCCCTTTAGGTACTTGAGGACTCTCTTGGCCACTTCCATATGTGGTCTTCTCGGCTTATGCATAAACTGACTCAATATGCTAACACTATAACATATATCCACCCTTGTGAGAGTTGCATAATTCAAACTTCCAACCAAGCTTTGATAGCTTGTGATGTCTTCAATTGGCTCTCCTTCATAAGCACTAAGCTTATGATTTTGCTCCATAGGTGTACCTGCACACTTGGTATTTTCCATCTTGAACTTGACGAGCATGTCATGGACATACTTCCTTTGTGTGATGTATATACCTGAATGTGTGTAAATGAACTCCAATCCAAGAAAATAAGTGAGTGGTCCGAGGTCACTTATTTTGAACTCCTCCTTCATTTGACTCTTTACCTGTTTGATTCCTTCAAGATCATTGCCTGTGATAATAATATCATCAACATACACACATAAATAGATCACTTCAGATCCATTCCTCTTTATGAACAAAGAGGTGTCCGCCTTGCTAGCTGTGAATCCTTGGTCCTGCAAATAAGTCACCAATCTGAAATTCCAAGCTCTTAGAGCTTGCTTCAATCCATACAAAGCTTTCTTTAGTTTGCATACATAGTTAGGATGATGTGCATCCTCATATCCAGGAGGTTGTGCCATATACACTTCCTCAAAAATCCATCCATTCAAGAAAGCATTCTTTACATCAAGTTGATAGAGATTCCAATTTCTAGATGCAGCAAGACTAATGAGAACCCTAATTGTAGGCATTTTTGCAACAGGAGAGAAAGTCTCCTCATAATCAATACCATGGGTTTGAGCAAACCCTTTAGCAACTAACCTTGCTTTGTGTCTATTTATACTTCCATCTCGATTCCTCTTGATTTTGTATATCCATCGAGATCCAATTACCTTCATAGATGGGTTATTAGGTACAAGCTCCCAAGTGTCATTCTCCTTCAAGGCTTCCATTTCTTCATCCATTGCATCTCTCCAAGCTTTCTTGCTTTGTGCTTCTTCGAATGTGGTAGGTTCATTGGTTGAATCCTTTGCAATGTAGATTGAGTGCTTGGTGACCAAAGAAGTATCATAACCAAAACTCTCTGGTTTCTTCTTCTCCCTTGAAGACCTTCTAAGTGGTTGATGTGAGCTCTCGGGTCCATATGTAGCATCCTACATCTTTGCTTTACCTTTGTTCTTCCATAGCTTTAGTCTTTCGAAGTCTTCTAGGTCAATCTCTGAATCACTTTCTTCAATCTGCTTTGGCTCCTTTGGTTGAAGTGATGGAAAATCTTCATCCAAGTCATAAGGCAGCTTCACTTTCCTGTCATCATCAAACCATGATTTGTTTTCATCAAAAATTACATCTCTACTCACAGAGAATCCTTTATTGGTTGGATTCTACAATCTATATCCTTTTTGGTTTTGATCATAACCAATGAATACACACTTTTCTGCCTTGGGATCCAATTTCCCTCTTACTTGAGAAGGAATGTGAGCATAGGCTAAGCATCCAAAGATTTTACAATGCTCTAGACTAGGTCTTCTTCCATTCCACACTTCATATGGAGTTGTTCCATCTAGTGACTTAGATGGAAGTCTATTTATGAGATATGTGGCTGTAGACACAGCCTCTGCCCATAGGTAGTTTGGCAATCCCTTTTCGTTGAGCATGGACCTTGCAGCTTCGACAATAGCTCTGTTCCTCCTCTCTGCTACACCATTGAGTTCGGGTGTATACCTTGTAGTGACTTCCCTTTTAATGCCTCTTTCATGCAAGAAGGCATCAAATTCAGAAGAGAAGTATTCTCCTCCACCATCTGATCTGAGTCTTTTCAAAGTCCTACCTGTTTGGTTTTCAACAAGAGCAATATACTTCTTAAAGCAATTAAACACTTCATCCTTGTGCTTCATGAAAAACAGAATGGTCCGCCTGCTACAATCATCTATGAAAGACACATAATATCTTGAGCCTGATATAGATGGCTCCTTACTTGGACCCCACACATCCGTGTGCACTAGATCCAAAGGATTTTGATACATATATCCTTTCTTATTGAAAGGTTGTCTATGAGCCTTGCCGAGTTGATAAGCTTCACACTTATAAATCATGTGTTGCCTTGTGATATTAGGAAAACCAAGTACATTTTGGTCCCTGCAAATTTGTTTGAGTGTCCTCTCACCAATGTGAGCAAGCCTTTTGTGCCATATCTCCAACTTTGTAAGAGTTTGAGATCCATAGCTAAACAAAGCTATGTTCTTTGTATCTTCCACTTCAAAAGTGAAAAGCCTTCCTGTCTTTTCTCCTTTGGAAATCCTTCTAAAGCCTTGCCTTGGGTCTTCAACATATGCTCCAAATCGATTGAATCTAACCTGCAATCCTTTTTGAACAATCTGTCCAACACTTATTAAATTTTTGGTAATTGTAGGGACATACAAGACTTTGCTTAAGAGGTTCATATTCCCATCTGATGTCTTCACATTACCTATCTTCTCCACTGAGTGCTTTGTGTCATCTCCTGTCTGCACTTCATGCTTGTTATGAGGATCTTCCAAATCAGAAAGTAAAGCCACATTTCCTGCTACGTGGTTTGAGCATCCCAAATCAATGTAAAATATGTGATCATCATGATTACCCTTCTTCACTGATAGATTCATAATCAATAATGAATCTTCTTGACTTTGGTCCTCTACATAGTTATTGTATTCTCTTCTTCCTCTATGGCCACTTTGATAGTTGTTGTTGTTGTTGTAATTGTTGTTGTAGTATTTTTTGTTGTAGCCTCCATTGTATCTACCTCTATTTGATCCATAGCCACCTCTATTGAATCCTCTTCCTCTTGAGTTCCTTGGATTCCTGAAACATTCTTCAGTAGTATGATTAGATAAGCCACATATATTGCAAGGTTGAGATGATTGGAATCTTCCGCTGCCTTGCTTTCCACCTCTGCCTCTTCCTCTACCTGCAAAGTTTGCTTGGAAAGAGCTACCTTCATCTTCATTCTTCCTATTCTTTGACTTGTCCTTGACCTTAGCTTTATCAGAATATAAGGCAGAAGTTTGATTACCTCTTGAGGACTCACCACCTTTGCTAATCTTTGCTTCATGAGTGAAGAGTTGGCCCATGAGTGTGTTGAGGTCAGGTACATGCATATCCATGTATAAATCCATGGCTGTTGTGAATGACTCCCACTTGTCGTCTGCTTTGATTCCATTTATGATTTGTCTAATGATTTGCTCCTCTTCAATAACCTCTCCAATGCTTCCATTATAATTTTGGCCGTCTAAGTGTTCTTCCTTAGGCATGAACATGAGTGTGAAGGAAGGCAAATAACTTGCCATGGATGATAAACTTGCTTCCTTCTTCGACATTGTAGACTTTCGGATGATCTTTGAACACTTGAAGTTGTGCTTGAAATGTGGCAAGAATGAGTTTCAAGTGTTGAAAAATACTTCTTGAAAAGAAAGGACATAGAGAGGCACTAAAAAGCATGTTCACCTATGCCTTCAAGTGAGAAAATGGCAGTTTGAAAGTGTTTAATAACACACACCAAAGACACATTTCATGCTGAAAATATCACTTGAAAAAATAGTCGCAAAATTTGAAAAACATTGGAAGGCTTAGAGTATCCTTGGCACCAAAATGACAACCCTTTGAGGAGGGGGGGCTTAGAATAGCCCTATACTTTTAACACTTAGGGGAGAGAGAGAGAGAAGGAGGCTTAGAATAGCCCTTAATTTTAACAGTTAGGAGAGAACGGGGGGAGGGGATTAGAGTAGCCCTATGCTTGCCAACATCTTGGAGAGAGACATCTTGTGGAGGGGGGCTTAGAATAGTCCGTTGCACACCAAGATATCCTTAGTAGGCTTGGGATCTTTAAAGGAGTTTGTGGGTGGGCTTCGACTAGCCTCCAACCCACAAGTGCACACATGCAATATTCTCTTCTTTTACTTGCAATGTTACAAAGTAAAGGGGGACTTAGTGCCAAAGGATGTGCCAATGTTGGCATGTGGTACTCTAAAAAATGAACCCCTTGGAGAATACAAAGAGAATTTGCAAAGGGGCTACTTAAGTACTTACAGTGCCAAATGATGAGGGCGCGCGGATGTGCATTGACATAGAAAACAATTTGGGTGACGAATTAGAATTCCTTAGTAGGCTTGGGATCTTTAAAGGAGTTTGTGGGTGGGCTTCGACTAGCCTCCAACCCACAAGTGCACACATGCAATATTCTCTTCTTTTACTTGCAATGTTACAAAGTAAAGGGGGAAAGGATGTGCCAATGTTGGCATGTGGTACTCTAAAAAATGAACCCCTTGGAGAATACAAAGAGAATTTGCAAAGGGGCTACTTAAGTACTTACAGTGCCAAATGATGAGGGCGCGCGGATGTGCATTGACATAGAAAACAATTTGGGTGACGAATTAGAATTGTCCAAACTCTATAAGGATCCAGACAGTTCTACTAATCACACTTCTAAAACCTCCATTGAGATAGATGAGATAGCTGATCAGGTTGCCAAGAAGCTAGGAGTTCAAAATAAACAAACACCAAGGGTCACCTCATTGAAACAATGTTACAATTGTGGAGGAGACTACATGGCTAATGTATGCCCGATAATGACTCAACCCCAAGGAAAACCTAATGCTCCATATTGCACTATTAAGAGAAAATACACAAATCACACGGCCCAAGATTATCCCTACATTAGGCAGGCTGTCAGACAAAATTATCAGCAACCTTACCAATAAGGTAGGTATCATAATCAATACCAACAACCATATTATAGACCACAATAGCAATATCAGGCACCATATAGGCCACAACCAGTCCTAGAAAACCAACCACTAGCCCCTACCAATGTGATTCCAGTCAACTATGTAGTGGCAGAAGAGAACCTTAATAGAGCATTGGTGCCAGTGACCCCATTGGTCTCAGAAAATGACTCTCATGCTCATAGTTTAGACTACTCACATGAAGGTAGTCCACATGCTTATTACATAGAGTCGCTTGAGCATAGTGAGATTTACTCGTATAAATATGAGGCACCACCTATGGAACAAAATTGGGAGCCAGAATACTCCAATGTCATGTACACAAATCCTAACCCTAGGCCCCAATTGAGACAAATGAGGCCACAAGCCCCTAGAGGACCATGTTTTAGATGTCAGGGTGACCATTTCATTCATGAATGTCCCCACTCACTTGCTCCAGGACAAGGATAGAACATCACAATACAAGGCATTTGTCCTGAGTGCAGCAAAGACCATCTCCCTAGAGATTGTCCAAGAAACCCCTCTAGTGTACCCAAGGTTACATCCATTAATGTGGTAGGCTTAGTGGTAGATTCAAGTGCTAGTAGTAATGTGGCTCCTATGCAAGCAGTTACTAGAGCACAAGCCTTAAAATAGGATAAACCAGTTGAACAATTAGATTCAAGTGAATCAAGAGAGCCCAGTAAGAGAAAAACAAGAACATGGAAGGATACCAGGGAGAAGGCCAATCGCAAGTGGAATAAAAAGTTATCAGAACTAGAAGAAAGCTTGAAAGAAGCGAAAACAAAAATAGAAGACATTGCATCTCAAAGTCCCTCGCATGCTGAAACTCCATCCACACCACCTTATCCCACCCTGCCACCCATTGTAAATAGACCACAATCAGGGTCTATTCTCGCAGATCCAATCCCCAAAGTCTTGGACATGATGTTCAAGGCCTACCAGGCTTGACTTCAAGAAGGGCCTACAATTGCAAACCTAGACAAGAGTTACCCTAGAGCAGATTTGAAGATTGAAAGGACAAAAATGTGCATGAAAATGGTAGAGCTAGCTCAAGCTATGCTAGAGACCAGTCAATCATTCAATCATAAAAACTCTGTCAAACCAGATTCGCATTTCAAGGGCTTACTAGAAATATTAGAGCAGCTGGTAAACAAATTGTGGGTTTCTCTACCTCCACAAGCTCAACCTGTTGTTGAAAGAGAAATCTCGCCACCGGCGAAAGCTTATGTTCCTGATTCCATAGATGATGGAGCACCTCTTTCAATTCAGCAGTACTCTCAAGAGTTCTTGCGGGAAATATAGGAAGAGAAATGGGCCAAGGAGAAGGGTAATCCCCCTCCTATTCCTGAGATTGATGACCTTCATGATCAATTTTCCCAAGACATTCCGTCAATCTATGGAGACCAAGTAGAGCAACCAGAAGACAAAAGATTAGATTTTGAATTTAATTCTTTACAAGAGTTTCCACAATTCGCAGGCCCATGGGAATCTGAATCTCTTTAAATCAGAGCTCCCACAATATTGGTAAGACATGAAGAATCAATGGTTCTAAGGAACACTGATGTCATGAAGAACACTAAGGTTCAGTGTCATCTCACCATAGAAGAGCTGCTCAAAGTAAAACCAGAGCTATGGAAACATTGGCAAATCAAGTTCCTGAACTTGATTCCAATATGCCAAAAGCAGGCTCTAAGAAAAAAGTTCCACAGATACCTCTCGCCAAAATAGGGGACATGAGTGAAGGTGAAGAAGGTAACACTTATCTTCCAATAACCTACCAAGGTTACAGAACCAAGAGATGTACCACCTCTACAATGGAATCCTATCCATAAGGCACCAAAAGATTCGATCTTTGTGCATTCTGAAAGTTCTTCTGATCCATCTTGGATGCATGAAGATACTCACTTGTGGATGCACAAAGTTGCAGAGGAAGAGGAAAGACACCTAAAAGCGAGAGAAGTAGGAAATCCCCCAGGAGATAGACCAGTTAAAGACCCAGCTTACACACCAACGATCTTTCTAGATGAGGAATTTGAGCCTCATGGCTGGGTGGAAATCTTAGCCACCATGGACATTGTTGTCAATGAAGAAGAGTGGACACCTCATTGTGATGAGGAGGGTTATGATATCTCTGTATTCATGTGTTAGCCCTTGTTAGAAGAGTGTGACCCTACTGAAGTCATAGAAGAAGAAGAGGATGACGCTGATCTAGAGTCCATTGTGATGGATAGTTGCTTTAACTCAGAGGAGCACTATCTAGAAGACATAAGGGTATTTACACACAAGGAAGAAGAACCTTTCATAAGTATCAAAACTATAAATTCAAAGGAAGCAAGCAAAGGAGGTCAAAAGAAAAAGAAAAGAAAATTAGTGAAACAAGAAGAGGAGAAATCATTGTTTGAAGTACCAAAGAATTTCAAGAAATATGAGGTTGAAGACCAAAAAATTTTGGTATGAATGCCTAAGAGAGAGGCCACCATAGGAGAATCATACAATAATAAAGAAAAGACCAAAAAAATTGTGTTAACCATTGAAGAGAATGAAGAGCGATGCACATACATAGGAGATGACCTAAGTCTAGAAGAAGAAGCAAAGCTTTTGCTTTATTAAGGGAATATAGGGACGTGTTTGCATGGCACTATAGAGACTTGAAGGGAGTAGATCCAAGAATATGCTCTCATACGATTCCCATGATAATTGATGCCAAGCCCACCAAATAAAAGTTGATACATATGTAGCTAAAATAAAAGAAGAAATTGATAGGTTGATTGAAGCTAGATTTATCTATGAGATTGAGCATATTGAATGGGTATCCCCCATTGTAGTGGTGCCCAAGAAGAATGGGAAGTTGCAAGTGTGTATTAACCTTAAAAAAGTTAATGCTGCTACAAATAGAGATAGCTATCTTCTTCCAATCACTAAACATTTATCGGATCATGTTGCAAGCAAGGAAGTTTAAAGCTTTCTTGATGGATTTTCAGGTTACAACTAAGTAGCCATTGCCCGAGAAGATCAACACAAGACGGCTTTTCCCACAAAGTGGGGCATCTTTGCATTTCGAGTGATGCCATTTGGGCTCACCAATGCACGTGCAAAATTCCAAAGGCTCATGTGTCATGTCTTCAAAGAGTTCTTGCGAAAGAGCTTAGAATTATATGTGGATGATTTATGTGCTCATTCCCAACAAAGAAAATACCACATCCCTGAGCTCAGACAGATTTTCAACAAGTGTAGAGAATATCGAGTGTGTCTGAACCCAAAGAAGTGTGTATTCATGGTACGACAAGGTAAAATCTTAGGTCATATTGTTTCTAAGAATGGAATATCAACCGATGGGACAAAGTAAGAGCGATAGCAGAGTTGCTGAGGCCAAGGAACGTTAAAGAGGTACAAGCCCTTATGGGCCATTGCGGATATTATCGTAGATTTATCCACATGTATGCGATCATAGCTAAACCTCTTTATGCCTTGCTGACAAATTTTGAGTGGAATGATGAATGCAAGAATTCCTTCAATGAGCTGAAGAGACGTTTGTGTACGGCACCAATACTAACCACTCCTGATTGGAATAAACCATTCCATGTCCATGTGGATGCATCCAATCATGCTATAGGATGTATGTTAGCACAACCCACAGGCGAAGGAAATCTACATTTGTCGATAGCATATGCTAGCAGACAACTAAACGTAGCTGAACAAAACTATACCACACCTGAGCGAGAGGCCTTATGCATGGTATACGCTGTAAAGAAGTTTAGACACTATTTATTGGCCAAAAAATTCAAGTTTTTCATGGATCATCAAGCTTTATTATATTTGGTCAATAAACCTTGCAATATAGGACGATTAGTAAGATGGTTCCTCTTACTAATGGAATATGACTTTGAAGTGGCTGTTTGGAAAGGTAAGACCCACCTCAGGGTAGATCACCTATCTTGCATAACTTCACAAGCATCACCACAAGGAGTGTCGTATGAACTACCTAATGCTTATCTATTCAATTTAGAAGTTGTTCCTAAATGGGCAAATAAGTTGATACCTGTCCTAATCGATGGACCCGCAAATAAGAATGTGAAAACGAACCGAGAGGACATTGTACAATCACAAAACTATCAAATATTGGCAAGAAGCATGTACAAACAAGATATGCAGGGTGTATTAGCTTGTTGTGTTGAGGATTATGAACATAGTAGTTGGTTGCAACAAGCCCATGAAGGATTGCTAGGAAATCACTATTCTAAACAACAAACGTTGCAGAATCTAAAACATTTGGGAGTGTATTGGCCTAGCATGGACAAAGAAATACATGAGTGGATTAAGAATTTTCTAGTGTTCTAGGAAAAACCCCCAGTGGAGCATGCTACCCTTTATCATGTGTCGTTAATTCCAGATTGAAGTGCTCCATTGGTAGAATTTATGAGATCATGAACACTATCGTGTGAGGCTAGTCTAGCAAGGAAATGAATCATGGAGCAAGAGGCTCAGGACTATGCCTCAGTAGGAGAAAACCTATATTGCAGAGGCAAAGATGGTTACTTAAGACTGTGCGTTCATGAATAAGACTATTTAAAGGTCTTAGAAACTGCACACAGTGGTGTTGCAGGTGGACATTTTGGGCTGGACTGAGTAATCAAGGCCATTCTATTTTCAAGACTTTGGTGGACCACTCTTCATATGGATGCACATACCTATGTGAAGAAATGTGACACATGCCAACGTGCACAATATTCACTCAGAAAAGATGAGATGCCTTTGAGACCAATGATGGGTGGATGTGTATTCTCAAAGTGGGGTATAGACTTTGTAGGTCCCATTAACCCTCTAGCTAGAAAATCCCATGCAGAGTATATTATTGTAGCCACAGATTACCTTACAAAGTGGGTAGAAGTAAAATCCACAACAAAGAATGATGCTCAAATGACAGCTAAGTTCTTATTCGGGAATGTGTTCACAAGATATGGACTACCAATAAAGTTAGTGAGCGATAGAGGTACACACTTCTTGAATGTAGTCATTGAAAATCTTCTCCAAGAATTCTTGGTGATTCATAAAACCCCCTATCATCCACAAGCTAACGGATATGCTGAGAGCACAAATAAGATTTTATGTAATGTATTGACAAGACTGGTAAATAATAAATGCTCTAATTGGGACGAACAGCTTCATCATGTTGTTTGGGCTTATCGAGTTGCCTACAAAATGGTACTCAATGCCAACCCATTTAAGATGGTCTTTGGACAGAATATTGTGCTACCATTGGACTTCATAATCCCAGCTTCAAAAGTAGCACACAAACATGACTGGAATGGACATGAGTTGTCCACAAGGATCTTTGATCTAGAACGCTTAGGTGAGAGAAGGCTACGAGCGGCTACAGGCATCTATGCTGCAAAGAAAAGGCAAAAGGCATACTTTGATGCACACATCAAGGATAAAGGAGGGAGACCTAGTTTTGGTTTATACACTCAAGCAACATGCTCAAAAACTAGAGAAACACGGTATGGACCCATGATCATTAATAGAATTTCCACTAGTGGTGCAGTTCAATTGGCCACTCTAGAAGGAGATATATTGCCAAACTATATTAGTGGGTGTCAGGTCAAGCTTTATCAAGAACCTCTTACAGAGGATATGCAATGAGACTCAACACTGCTAAGAAGCAAAAAGAAGAAGAGTTGAGGTTAGAGAAGAAGCACGGGCAAAGGCTCGATATCGCATTAGGTGAAATAACTTAAGGCAACTAGGCCTAGATGTCAACTCGAAAGCCCCAAAATATCACATGGACATGTGCCAAAAATTGGGCATAATTAACTCTCGAATAATTAACCGACATCCCTTTGTGACCTTAGAGGTAGAACACGGAGTGAATTTAAGGACTATGAGAGCATTGATTGACTCAGGTGCAGCAACTAGTGCAGTTAGACTTTCCTACTACCAAGACATGTAGTTGAACATGAATCCCATAGAAGCCTATCTCATAGGATTGGGAGGTGTGGAAACCCCTTGTTTGGGCGAGGTAGAACTTCCCATCTACCTTCAAGATGCTCCAATGATAGTCAAAATGCTAATGTGTCACGATGAGGACCTTACAGTAGTGTGTCACGATGAGGACCTTACAGAGCCACTTGTCTTGGGACAAGATTGGATCTATGACCATGTAGTCAACTTAAACCTAAGAAGCCAACTTCTTCAAGTTTGGGTTCATGAACAATGCATTACATTAGAGTTAGAAAATTGCATGCTCACAAATCATGGTGTCACACCTTCTCTTAGGACTAATCTTAGGGAAGAAGAAGTTGTACGTGTCCAAAGCTCTATGATGCAGAAGGATGTTGCCTCCAACAAAAGAGTCGGAGACCTGTTGAGACTCCCTTCTTGTACAAATCCTCAACCATCTATACTAGTTCAACCACACAGGCAAGAGAACAGTACATGACAACTGCTATATCCTTATCTTCATCTGTGGAGATTCCATTTTTTGAGACTATATGACCGAGTATCTTACCTTGTCTGACCATAAAAACACACTTCTCTAGGTTTAAACAGACTTGATATTCCCTACACTTTTCAAAGATGCGTTCAAGATTAGGGATATGATGTGGTCGAAGTACTGAGTGAGCACACAGGTCATCCACATACACTTCTAGGTTCTTTCTTAAAAATTCTTTGAACACATGGCACATCAACCTTTGGAAAGTTGTAGGTGCGTTCGTTAGCCCAAAAGGCATTACACGAAATGCAAAGATACCCCACTTAGTGGAAAATATCATCTTGTGTTGGTCCTTGGGGGCAATGGAAACTTGGTTATAGCCTGAGAATTCATCAAGGAAGTTGTACACTTCCTTGCCTGTGACTCTTTCCAATAGGTGTTCTGTAATGGGTAGAGGGTAACTATCCCTAATGGTGGAAGCATTGACCTTCTATAAATTAATGCACACTCCCAGCTTACCGTTCTTCTTAGGCATGACTACGATGGGTGAGACCCATTTGGTGTGTTCTATTTCATAGATGAATCCAGCTTCTATGCGTCTGTCTATTTCTTCCTTGATTTTCAATGCATAATTGTCATTATACGTATAGGTCTTTTGCTTAGTGGCTCTTTCCTCGGTGTTCATGGGTATCCTATGGGAACATATGTCAAGATCTACCCCTTTCAAATCTTTCTAACTCCATGCAAACACATCCCTATACCTCTTCAATCGAGCAATCAAAATTTCTTCCTCCTCATCATTAAAATCATGTCCTATGTACATGCATCATTCTTCTCCTTGTTCGATTGCCACTACGATTTTCTTCATGGTTTCCTTATTGTCATAGGCTTCTCCCGAACTTTTGTCTCTTTTGGGCATTCAGAACATGATTTTTCGGTTTTCCACCGCGTATTTCCTAAAGTTTTCACACTCGGATCATGATTTTTTGATCTTCCATCAAGGATTATTTCTCCTTGGTTTTCACGCTCTTTTCCTTCCTAAATTTTCCTTTTTCTTCTTAGGGGTGGTGAGTTCTTGGGACATGGCTTCTACCTAGCCTAGGAATTCCTCTTCTGATGAACATTCAAGTATGTCTGAATCTACTTCCCATTCCACATTGCTCACTTGCTTACTACAATCCAAGATTTCTTCTTTAGGATTATCCTCTTCTGTTTTCTCTCTTACTAGGCTTATAGTGAAGATGGATATATCATTATTGTCTTCGTCGCAATGGGGGTCCATTGTTCTTTGTTAATTACAATATTCATAGTCGCTAAGATCTCTGCCCAACTATGGGGTTCAAATTTCTCATCTAGAAATACTACTGGGACATATGTGGATCCTCAATTGGTCTAGAAGTGTGTCCTACTCTTGACGTCCTTGTTATAGCATGCTCCTTGTTGCTCTAGCACAATGGTGAGAACCACGTTAAGAAGCTCCACCTCCTTAATGTCAATCCGTGGAAGAGATAGGAGTGATATGAAGATCATGAATGTGAGATGAAATGAGAGTGAAGGTGAGAAGCATAGAGATGCACACACACACACAATGAAGAGACAAGCAAGACACAATGGAAGGTAGGAAATAGACTCTATTACTCAAGATCTCAAATACAAGCTCAAGCTCACTCTAGCTCATACAAGTCTACACTAACTAACCCCAAAAATGAGCTCTCTAGCTCTTTTTATAGATTCTAGACTAGTTTTGACCGGTTTCACATCTAGTGACCGGCATAGTTAAACAATAGGTTCTATGTGTTATTTGAAAGGGTAAATGGGATCCAAAAATAACCAAAATTGGTAGGCTCATTCTACCTAAGCTCCTCAAGCTTGAGGACTCCTCAGCTTGCACAAAATGAAGCTACAAATTACAAAAGTGGTTGTTCTATGTTACATATGGTACAAGAGTGATGAAAATCACTCTTGGGAGTTTTTTGAAAAGTCTTTATAAAACATATTTGTTTGAAAAATAATCTGACTGGATCCCCACTACTTTTTTGTGCTCTGTCTTTACATGCTTCCTTGACGTCTGTGCCTCTGGCTACTGCCAACACCCCCCTCCCTCTCGCTTCTGTCATCCTTGATAGAACCTTGTTGTGGGGTATGTCGGATATAATTTTGTAGGAGGTCCTGAGTGAGGATGTGCTCTACAATGCGGATACCTCTTGCAAGATCTGCTTCGATATTTTCCCAATCTAAGGGTTGAAGTTCCTCCAATGGCGGGAGTTGGTAGTGCGTGGAGGACACTAGTTGTTCACATGCAAATAATTGGAGTAAGTGTGTGGGCCTGCTTATGAACACCTCTGAATGGTATTCCCAAAATCCTGTAGTAAACATTTCTTCGAAGGTCATTTTGTAGCATGCCGGTAGATATTTAATGCAACAGTGCCAGGCATAGCACACCCGGAGCGATGGTGTCGTACTCATGTCATATGCTAAATCTTGATTGCCATGCTTGAAACCCGGGGTGTCCACATGTGGTGCCTTGACATGACGGAAGACTTTGAATATGATCTGCATCATGTCAAATATCTTGACAGTCATATGCGCTGCTACATCATCCATTCGTCATAAGCGAGGGAGCCAGTGGCGAATTGTTGCCATCATATAGCCAACAGTGACCGGTCCAGTGGGTGGCATGAAATGTGGGTAATTGAGCCAGTCCTAGCACTACTTGTTGTTCTGTACTTTGATTGCAAAGGCCTTCCAGGAGCGTCGTCTTGGCATGGGTCCTGTTAAGGGCACATTTGTATTTATTGTACTAAGGTCCAATTGAAGGGTTGAGAAAGGGCTGAGTGGGAAGAGCTTTAAGGGCCACATCTTTTTGTATATATAGAGCATTTTGGTTAATGAAAAGAGACTCTCTCTCTCTGATTTTCGTCGCTTGAAATGGCATCCGATGTTTTTTTAAGTTCTTGTTCTTCTTGTTTTTATGACTTTTAGGGTTTCTCTTTTAGTTTTGCGCACTTACTGTAGTGTAGTGTTCGTGTTCGAGTAGCTATGGCGACCTCTCTTTCTCTCTCTTTACGATTGCATGGAGGCGTTCCCTCCACACCATATGACAACGACGCTCTCCTTCTCTCTGCTATGGCGACGAGTTCTTGTATTTATGGCGTTCGTTATCTTCTGTTTTGTTGTAGAGCATAGCAAAGTACGTTCTCACTGCTCTCTCGTTCACTGTTGCAGAGAGATCCATTCTCTGTTAACACTAGCACACCTGAACAGATGCGCACCCTCAATCCCTACATGGACAACGAGTTCAGACTACTGTGTGCTATGGACAACACGATGTGTGCAATGGACACCTCCATCGCACTCTCTCCTCACGCATACTACCGATCAATGATGCACATCCTTGTGCTCGCCATTGCCATTGCCGCTGCAGGCTCTGCTGAATCAGCATAGTTCGCCTTGGTGAACAATTTACGACACAGAAATGAAAGTAATCAGATGGCTTTTATGACGGACTGTTCACTTTTTTCTCTGTGCAAAATGGTTCTGCACTCGTGACGACGCTCGTGGACTAGATCGGCTATTATATAAGGACGCATCTATCTTCAACGACAAGTGATTGCTCCTATACCGATCTGCAACGTGGTGTAAGCTTCGTACTGGGTTTTCCCTATAATGATTGTGCCATCAAGCTGCGCAAGGTCTTTATACGATCCGATGGAGGAGGGAAATATCATTCTGTGCTTGTTTAACACAGCGTTAACTTAGATCCGACAACGTCGATGTATCAAGTGCATTTTGATTCGTGGTGTATCTGAACCGAAGACACGTTCCTATGTCATGTATACAGAAGCTCTTGCTTCTTTATGCTCGAAGGCGCTCAGAAGTCTAATCACCGTGACGAATATGCATTTATAATCGGTCTTTGGGGAATGACATGCATGGGAAGCATTGTGAGGATGCACAGCAGAAGTGGCACATGTTGGCTGAGCCAAAACATGCTCCTGACACAGAAACTGATCCGGATCGCCTGAATTGTTTTTATCAGGGTGGTCGCAAGATAGCTATTGGTGACACTGCATTGTTTCGAGCAGGCAATGCCCTCCCTTTTATCGGTATCATAAAAAGTTTACTGCACAGAAAGAGGGGGCACCCAAGCTTCTTGTGAATTGGCTTTATAGACCTGCCGATATTGAACTTGCAAAAGGTGCTTTAGTTGATTCGGCACCCAACGAAGTTTTCTATTCTTTTCATAAGGATGAGATACCAGCAGCATCACTGCTTCATCCCTGCAAAGTTGCATTTCTTCCAAAGGGTGTCGATCTTCCCTCTGGAGTTTCTGCCCTTGTTTGTAGGAGAGTTTATGATACCTCAACAAAATGCTTGTACTGGCTTACAGATCAAGACTATGCTGATGAGCATCAAGGAGAAGTAGACCGCCTTTTAAACAAAACAAAGCACGAAATGCAAGCTGCTGCAGGTCAAACAGAGAGGCCCTCTCAGAGAGCCTCAGGTGAGGTGAAGCCAGAGCCCCTGAGTTCTTTTCAAGCAAAAAGCAAGAGGAGGCAACGATGTGACACATTGGAGATGGCATGGTAAAAGTACTTGGTTTGTAGCAGCAGGCAAAATAGGATTAGTTGGGAAAAGGAGTACATAGGCCTTCATGTGGTTTGCACTTTTTTGCTGTCTATGACGGCCATGGAGGACCACAGGTATCTAGATTTTGTATGGAGAGGCTTCATCATGCTCTTGCAGAGGAATTGCCCAGCCTGCCCCATATGAGTGAGAGTGGTACAGAACCTCCAGAATGGCCTTCTTTCATGCCAATTTGGAGGGAGGCAACGGTTTCTTTCTTTTCAGACCAGTATGATGCCCTTTTTTGTGATTTGCTCTGTTATATGGAACATTGGAGATGGTTGCTAATATTTTATTATAGATGGGATAAAACATACACACCGCGATGGATGGAGGTCCTTCCATAATTGCGCAATCACTGCCCTAGGTGACATTCTATTGTTGATTGTTGCATGTGCTTATTCGGACTTCAAGCCGTTCTTTGTCTGGTCTTGCTGCACTTCATGCATTCCGTGCAATGGATTGTGTGTGGTGTAACTCTAACCAACTCATTCGGGTGCTCTGATAGTAGTTTCTGCTAGTGCCACAGTGGTAATTTCATCTTTGATTCTATGATTGCTAGCAACTCCGACCGATTTGACACTTCTGCCTGCTGTGTAGTTGGGTGGATTTCAGTGCCCTTTTGTGATTATAAGTAGAGTACCTGGCAGTTTGCGAGATATGCTCCACATATTCTGACTAACTAACAGAGTGATGCTCCAATTTATCACTTGGTTGTGGTGACTGTGGTGGTACTGGATCCGCATCCTAGGTCGTTCTTGAAGCGCTCTAGCAACACATCACTAATATGCAATACATTCGCTCACAGCATACATGTATGAATGTTATCCTCTGTAGTGATATTTGTGCATGTCACTTTTGCATGATTCATTTATGAACATAGCTCTACCGTCATCAGATATCTTTATGCAATTGTGCGTATGGTTCTTTGTAAAAAAAAAAAATTGTGCTCCTTGACTGATGCATTACTATTGTCGCTTTTCATCACGATTGCCTTTTGGAACGGTGCACTAATTTTGGATGGAAATTGCGTTCTTGACATATCTTTTCATTAATTCATTATGTCGACTACATTCGGATGGGAATTTTACACGAGATTATTTATGTTGGCCACGTTTTAAGTCTGTAGTCTATTTTTTCAAAAGATGACAAGCACATATTTGCATTAAGAATGTTGTTCATGTTGGAGGTTTGGGAGTCCATGTTCTTTACACATCTATGAAACATGTTTTACATGGGACTATGTTATATACTTCCTGATTCATGAAATGATGTAATTGGCCCACCTTGCACTTCATGTATGCATATAGGAAGGGCAAGATCATGGGTTATGTGAATGGTATTTGTGAACCTTGGATTAAGTTCTAGGCACTTCACTTTGCCTCTCACATTGCTCTTGATTTTGGAATCATTATGAGCCTTACTTGCATTCCATACCATGGTCTAACCATGCACTTTGGTTTGCAAGTATTGTTCATAAGGGTAGAGCATAATTGTGTGTGCACATACAACTTTGGATTGAGAGGTTGCTATGACATTGGATTATTCTATTCCAAGAACGGTGCTACCACTCTGGCATTAGAAAATGTACATAAGGACTGTATATGGGTTGGGTTTTCATCTTTAGACTTTGTTTGGATATGTTGTGACCTTCATGTGAGGACTTGACTTGATGGAACCAGTGTCCTGGGCATGAGTTATGGAAACTCTATCACATGAAAATTTGTATCCTATATTTTGGCTTGTTGCATGAGATATGGATAGTCTGAATGAGGTAGTATGATGTGAGTGTGAGGTAGCGTTAAGTCGGCAGAAACACTCCATGTAGATAATGAATGTGAGGTAGCGTTGATTCGGCAGAAGCATTCACTGATTTTCTTTTTTGTATGTTCTAAGTGATGGATGATGTCGGATATGGGATACATATTTTCATATGTGGAGGTTCGCAGATTGAAACATTTTCAAGATTAGATGTATTCTTTGGTTGAATAACATGGTGTATAAAGGTTCCCAGCCTATAAATGGTTCCCATGTAATTTTCATCTTGCTGAGGGGGTGGATAGCCCAGGCAAAAGGACATTACCAACAGTATTGCACTTGCGGGTTCGAGTCCACCGTGCGTGCCAGTGTTAAGGGCACATTTGTATTTATTGTACTAAGGTCCAATTGAAGGGTTGAGAAAGGGCTGAGTGGGAAGAGCTTTAAGGGCCACATCTTTTTGTATATATAGAGCATTTTGGTTAATGAAAAGAGACTCTCTCTCTCTGATTTTCGTCGCTTGAAATGGCATCCGATGTTTTTTTAAGTTCTTGTTCTTCTTGTTTTTATGACTTTTAGGGTTTCTCTTTTAGTTTTGCGCACTTACTGTAGTGTAGTGTTCGTGTTCGAGTAGCTATGGCGACCTCTCTTTCTCTCTCTTTACGATTGCATGGAGGCGTTCCCTCCACACCATATGACAACGACGCTCTCCTTCTCTCTGCTATGGCGACGAGTTCTTGTATTTATGGCGTTCGTTATCTTCTGTTTTGTTGTAGAGCATAGCAAAGTACGTTCTCACTGCTCTCTCGTTCACTGTTGCAGAGAGATCCATTCTCTGTTAACAGTCCCCAATATGGGTTATACTTTAAATGGAGCGGTGCCTTGACCCATGTGCTCATCGTTTCAAGATATTCTTGTAATAAATCCTGGCGCCAAGTTGGTTGATATATTTCTCTGTTTTGTGCATCTGGTGGCAAATCGTCAGGCTCAAACTGAGTTTCGTGAGAAGGTTTCTTGCTTGTTTCCTTTTCGATGGCTAGCTGATATTCTGCCATTAACATAAAATATCGCTTATATTGTAGCTCATGCCCACATATATACCTGCAAGGGGCCAAGTGAGAAAAATATGGGGATTGTAAAATATGTTCCTCTGTCATGGCCATTGCGTGTAATTGTGCTTCTACCCTTGCGGAGTGGGTCCTGCCAAGTTCCTCTACGGTCTTCATCCATGCGGGAGTAGGAAGTTCGAATGTGGTTTGGCCTTCAATCGTGATGCATCCGCCTGGGATGGGTTGCGGTTCGTACGCTTCTTCAAAAGTGTCGTCCACCGAGATAGTCATTGTTTCTTCATCCGCTGGTAGTTCTGGTGGGGAATCTGGCTTAGGGGGTGCTTTGTATGCTGCTATTTGTGTTTGGAGAGTTACTACCTGGGCTCTTAGAGCGTGGAGTTCCTCGATGATTTCAGGAGATGGGTCCATAGGAGCTGGTGTTTCTGGCCATATAGGTGCTCTTAATTAGAGCAATTTGTGGTCTTCTTTGAGCTTCTAGTATGCATCATTTATGTTGTCGTATTTGTCTAGTAATCTGACATGATATTCTAATAACATCTTCATAGATTCTGAAGGAACAGCTTTGAAATGACTGGGACTTAAGGGTTGGTCCGGTTGATCTAAAGCAACTTCCAAGTTCTCTCTATTTTGTTCTTGTAGATGTTGGTTTTCTTCTTTAGCTGCTGCTAAGTGTCGCATTGCGAATAGTCTGAGCCCTTAACAAGTTTTCAATGTCTGTAACGACCTCTTTTGTCTTCTGTTCACTTTTGAGTTCGAGTTTGTGGTAGGTCTGACGTATCTCTTGGTAGCCGGTGTTCAGTGAGGCATTCTCGATTGACAGTGAATTGAGTTGCGACTGTAAATCGTTCGTTGTCTGCTGCAGCGTCTCGTAACTAGTGCCAAGAGATGCAAAATCCTCTCTCACTTGTGTCATGCATGTGAACATTTGACAGAATGCAGTGTCGATGGTGGGTGATAAAATTAATGGTGTAGTGAATGCAGATGTTGTGGGTGTGGGTGTTGATGCAAGGGGAAGGGGAAATAGGGATGGGAATGTGGATGCAATGGTGACAATGGAAAAATGTGATGTGCCTAAATGTGGTGGTGAAATGGACGATGTGAGTGGTGGTGCAGTGGGTGGTGATATATCCATGTCACTGGATGTGTGTGTCGAGTGCCGTGATTTGAATAGTGGAGTGACAGTTGGTGCGTGAGTGGGTGTAAATATAGGATTTACAAAGGTTGTCGAGTAATTTACAGATGGGGTTTCTTGAACTGCTTGGTGGAAAGGGGAAAGAGGAAATACAATGGGTCGGGGAGGTGAGATGGGGGAAAAGGTCAATGGAGGGGGAAATGGGAATAGGGGTCTTGGAGGGGTGGGAAAAGAAGGGATGGTTGGATGGAGAAACGGACTCGATGGAACGGTGAAAGTCCTAGGAGGTAAGCTAGGTTGTGTAGGTGCAGAAAGTGTGAGAGGAATGGAGGCGACAAAGGCTTCCGCTACCGCACTATCGAAAGATGTGAATGGTTGGGGAGAGGCAGGGTGCTTGTGTCATCTTGGGTGTCAGTATGTTGTCCCTGCTCATCAGTCTGTACATTCTCTTGAGATTCCTGGCTTCCTTGACTAGCTTCATCATCACCATCTTCATCATCTGTTTTTGTTCTTTCTTCTTCTTAGCTGGATACTACTTGTCCTTGTGGTTGATCAAGTGGAGTGGTAGGGTAGCTTGGTCGTTCATATTCTTGTGAGAAAATTTGGCCTTCAGAAAACTGAAATTCATTTGAAAAAGCATTCGACATTTCAAAATCGAACATGGTATTCAGTGGTTCAGCTTCCATATTGGGTATGGGGAACAAAAATACTTCCGCACCAATGGTGGTGGGGATTTCTGCTGCTGTAGTTGCAGGTTCCTGAACTGCAGTTGCTTGAGAGGTAAATGCATTAGTAGTGCCTTCTGTGATGATAGCTCGTGATAATCGTATGTGAATCGGTTGTATAGTCGCAGGGGGTTCCGTAGGAGATTGCTCTGGACATGGTTGAGGAGATGGGAACTCGAGAACTTGTATGCATGGGATAGATCCTCTCATGCGCTTGCCTACTTGTCCCTTGGTAGACTTTCTGGCCTTCTTGGCGGTTCCTTTGAATGCTTTCAATTCTTCACTTGTCATCGCACGCTCTATTGGCAAGTCATATGCCAAACACATATAAACGATTCTCGCAAGAGCACAACATCCATGGATTATTTTTTTCCTTTCCCATCTGTGTTGCACTAGATATAACTGATCAATAATCCAACTTGCAAGATCAACTATTTGGGGTCCAATACAAGCTAAATACAATCCAAACCAAAATGCGTTTGTGGGTCATGGTGAATCGATCCTGAGCTAGGAATGCAAAATGTTGCATATAGATTCTAAGTGGCTTAGATAGCTCAGGTGTGATTGCCGAGATGTCTTCCCATTTAGTCACATCACCACGCTTCATAGGCTCTAGAATTAGCCTTTCTCGCTCTGTCAGAGTGTGTGTTCCATGTATCTTGATTGCAGCTCTAATCAAATCTTTAGAAAGATAAAACTTCTTAAATGGTGGGCCATTTACTAAGGATGGCAAAATGAAGGTGCCTGGCAAATCCTTGTTCTCACAAGCGGTCAATGTGGTTACCAAGTAGTAGCATCTGTAGAAATCTGGTTTAGGTAATGGATCACTAAAGTATTCAGTGAAGTCTGCTCTCGCCCAAACATGCTTTAAGTCTTCTGTATTCTGGAGTGCTTCAAACTCTCTAGAGAAGAACTGATACTTTCCCCACTTACTGCTATCAAAGGTCAAATTGGCATCAAAAATAAAATCTGCATCTCCCAAAGGTCCTGCTAAACCTTGAAACCAATATGAATTACGATGAACTTTTTTGGTATATCCCCTAGGAGGATCATTGATCGGCATAGGTCCTGGGAATCCTTGAAATTATGGTGGTTGTTCAATAGAATATGATTCAACTAGTAAGGTGGTAAAATTTACCACACGTACACTGGGGCCAGCTTCAGGTGGTCCTTCTACCTGCATGATGAATGATGTGAGTGTGTAGAAGATCTACTACAAAAGATTAGCACATTAGTATGGAAACTAATCATGATCCCATTAAAGTGAGACCGCAATCCCTTTCCATAACCGATGTGTAACCCGTGTAGCCAAGTGTTGTGATGTGGTTTATGGAATGATGTTTGCAAAACTAGTGCATGTCTTTAGACACCTACATGCTTCAGTTAGTGCATACATCGCTTGATGAGATTGTTATTACACGTGATTGGGTTATGGTGTGTGGATTTGTACAAAGTTCAATTGTGAATGAGTTATTACAAGGAAGTTGGTTATTTGGGATGGGAGTTATGTTAGACAACGGGTTTTGAGGAGGCATCTGGATACATTTCGGTATCCATTTCCTAAGAGTTGTTGAACGGATGGTATGTTTCCACTGAGGGGCAAAAGGTGGCATCAGATGTGGTGGTATTGAGGGGTGAAGAGATTTTTGAGGGGTATATATTACATGGCTTGAGGGTTGAGCTATGGTACATTGTTTGGGTACCCAAATCTGTGTGGGTGTGGGTCAATTTGTAAGGTACTTCTTGGCGATCCAAATTTGTTGAAGCTTCATCGAGGTCGAAGAAGGTTGAGGAGACTTTGGATACTACCTCTGCATTTGCCTTAACTTCTTCTTGTCCTTGTCTGCATTGCTGCAAACGGTCGGTGGTTTCTGTCCTTTTGGCACCCATATTTGTAGTGTGCCTCTTGCTTTGTGGTATTGATACTGATTCTTGTTTTGTGTCATCTGATATTGTCGTCGGTATGGGTTCCTTTGCTATGGCTGACTCCTTTGTGGTTTGGGTTGAGAGATCGGATGGACACTCTGCTTTGAAAAAGAAGGGAGGTCCAACACTTGCGCAACTTGCCCATTAGGAAGTGCTTCATTTGGTACTATTAATCTAGGCCAGTCCGCAGTAAGTGTGGAAGGATGGGCACCGTAGGGTGTTTTGCCCATGTGGCTACTGATGCAGTCCACCTGATCGCTGATGCAGTTGACCTGACCGCTGCTTGAAGACCAGGGGAAAATCTGTTGACCCTCTTTTATCTGGCAACTATCCATCACCAAGCTCTCATGGGTTGACTTTGGAGAGTGTGCTTGGCCAAGGGATCTGGCCAAAGATCTTCCGATCCTCCATCGCTTGCATTTCATATGGTCTAGAGTTACATACCTCAGGCGGATTGTTGTTAGGGAAGTCAAGCGGTATCACTCGCTGCTGATCTAAGGTTCCAATTTGCAAGGAGCCTTGTCTAAGTTTTAGGTCCACTGAGTGATCGTATAGCCAATCTTGGCCAAGGATTAGGGGTTCTATCAGGTCATCATCATGGCACACTAGTAGCTTTGTTGTCATGTTCACATCATGTATGAGTATAGGAAGGTCCACCTCACCCATGCAAGGGGTTTCTATGCCTCCTAGCCCTATGAGGTATGCCTCAATTGGCCGCATTTCTATTCCTGAGTCCTTATAGTCGGACCATCTAATCGCACTAGTCGCAGCACCTGAGTCAATTAAAGCACTGAGCTCTTGGCAAGGGTTGTCATGCTCTAGCCTGATTGTAATGAATGGTCTCATATCCACTATGCTAGGATGAGTGGTTGACTTTGCTTGACACATGGCCATGGGATATCTGGCTGTTGTTTCCAGATGGTTATAATGTTCTCTCCCTAGTCCTTATCTTCTTAACTTCATGTGCTTAATGCGTTCTATGGCTTCTGCCTTAGCTTCAGCTCGTATGCTATTTTCTTCCTCTTTACGCTTCTTTGCCAATGTGATTCGTCTAAGCATATCCTCAGTAAGAAGTTCCTGATATAACTTGACTCTGTAGCCACTAATATAATTACGCATTATGTCTCCTTCTAAGGTGGTTAATTGTATTGCTCCACTTGTCGAGAGTTTGTTAATGATCATAGGTCCATAAACTCGCTTTTCTAACTTCCGTGCATGTTGTTTCACTGTATACACTAGGACTAAATCTCCTTCTTTTAAGCCTTTATCTTTCACATGTGCATCGAAATAGGATTTTTGTCACTTCTTTGCCGCATATATGCCTGCTGCTGCTTTCAGCCTGGTTTCTCCTAATCGTTCCAAGTCCATTATTCTCAATGATAATTCATGGCCGGTCCACTGATGTTCTTGTGAAACCTTAAGGGTCGGTATCAAGAAGTCCAAAGGAAGCACAACATTCTGACCAAAAACCATCTAAAAGGAAGTTGCATTGAGTACGGTCTGTAGGCCACGATATGCCCAAACAGCGTGATGTAACTGTTTGTCCCAATCTGAACGTTTGTTGTTCATGACTTTTGTCAGTACGTTACAAAGGATCTTGTTAGTGCTTTCGGCTTGACCATTGGCCTGAGGATGATATGGTGCAGATTTCTTGTGAATCGCCATAAAATCCTATAACAAATATTCAATGACCATATTTAGAAAGTGATTTCCTCGATCGTGCACTAAATCTATAGGAAATCCATATCTTGTAAAGACATTTTCAAATAAGAATTTTGCAGTCGTGTGTGCATCATTCTTTTTTGTGGTCTTGGCCTCTACCCATTTGGTAAGATAATCCGTCGCAACAATAATGTATTCTGCATGTGTACCTTTTGCAGGGGGGTTAATGGGTCCTACAAAGTCTATACCCCACTTAGAAAATGCACGTCCTCCCATCATGGGTTTCAATGGCATTTCATCTCTGCGAGTAGGAAACTGAGTTCTTTGGCACACATCACATCTCTTGACATAGGTATGTGCATCCATGTGAAGAGTGGGCCACCATAATCCTGCAAACAGTATGGCTTTGATTATCCTATCGGGGCCAAAGTGACCGCCTGCAACACCTTGGTGTGCAGTCTCTAGTACGCTCAAATAATCTCTTTCATGAACACATTGTCTTAGGTATCCATCTTGTCCTCGTTTGTATAGATTGTCGCCAATAAGTGAATAGTCTTGAGCTTCTTGGTCTAGACTGTATTGTCATGCTAAGTTCATTCCTTGAGGGAATGTTTTCGTCCTCAAGTACGTCACTAGGGGTTCACTCCATTCAGGTGTGAGAGACACATGATATAATGTAGCATGTTCTACTGGTGGTCTTTCACAACAAACAGGGCATTCTTTACACAACTTGTAGACATCTACTTCCATAGAAGGCCAATATACTCCTAGTCTATGCAAAGTCTGCAAGGTATGATGTTTTGAATGATGTTGCTTTAATGCACCTACATGTGCTATTTGCAACCAATTCACATGTTTTGATTCATCTACACAACAAGCAAGAATCTTTCGATTATCCTATTTGTATATGCTTCCTGCTATTATTTGATATCTTTGAGACTTGGTAATCTCTCCTTCCTTGATCCTTATCCTAGGATTCTTGGGTCCATATGTGAGAACAGGGACAATAGGCTTAGCCCATTTTGGTACTATCTCAAGGTTAAATAAATATGCATCTGGTAATTCATCCGCTATTCCTTGCCGAGCTTCTCCTGTGGTTAATCTTGAAGTAAGCCTAATGGCTTCTCTATATGTCCGTCAGCCATTTGTAGCTTCATCTTGGTGGGTCTTAATGCTAGCTTACCCCAACGTTTCCATAAAGCAGTGGTAGCGATGGCTACTCCGACTCCTGGATCTAAGATGGCTTTGGTGGTGTAGCCTTGATGGGTTATTGCAAGATAAGTGTTACCTTCCTCTCCTTCGCTTACATCTCCTATTCTTTCTAAGGGTATCTCTGGTTCCTTCTTGTGTGATCCTATCTATGAGGAAGTAATAGCAACCTTAGGGAATTGATTTGCTACATGTTTCCACAATTCTGGTTTAACCTTCAATAATTCCTCTAGAGTGAGATGACATTGTACTTTGGTGTTCTTTATCACTTTCGTGTTTCTAGGGATTACTTATTCTTCATTCCTCATTATTATCGTGGGTGCTCTCATGCTAATAGACTTGGCTTCCCAAGGTCCTGTAAACTGAGGTAATTCTTGCAAAGAATTGGATTCAAAACCTGTGTGTTCACTCAGTTGCTCTTCCTCTACATCATCGTAGATAGAGGGAATGTCTTGGGGAAATTGCTCTTGCAAGTCGTCCATTTCTTGAATAGGAGGATGGGTGTTTTGTCCTTTTCTCCACTTCTCTTCTTGGATTTCTCTTAGAAATTCATGTGAGTACCTATGTATGGAAGACAGGTTGTCTTCTCCCTCTGTACTTGGCATTTGAGACAGGGATGGTGCATTCCTTTCCTATGTCTCCAAAATAATAGGGTTCCTATGCAGATTCTTTTTCTCCTTGCTATCAATCAAGTATTCTAACCTCTCTAGTAGTCCTTGAAAGTGTAACTCAGGTTTTGCCATGTTATTCCAATTAAGATAACGAGAGGCTTCAAACATAGTTTGTGCTAGTTCTACCATCTTCATACAAAGTTTAGTTCTCTTAATTTCTAGATCTGCTCATGGGTAATTCTTACTCATTTCAGCTATCTGGGGTCCTTCTTTTAATCTAGCCTGATATGCACGATGTCGGGAAGTTGTGAGCACATGGCTGGTGGATCAATCAAGCAATAAATCCCTCGACACACGCAGGGTGTTTGAGACAATCTTAGGTTTTTTTAGGTATATTTTTCTTTAGTCTAGGGTAAATTACTGAAAAATATAAGAAATATCTAATAGGTAATTGAAACACCTTATACTTCTAAGAACCGTATGGTTGGGCTGCTCTATACCTATCAATAGCTTCTTGAGGAGAAGGTAGAATCAAAGTTTCCTCAGTTATATTTTCTTTTATAATTTCGTCTTCTTGGGTTTCTATATGTTGAGGTTGTGTATGTCTAATTAAGGGTGGTGGAAATAAATATATACTATCTTGAGGTTCAGGAGATGCAATTGAAAATAATGCTAAAAAAATAATGCTAAAAATCTATTAAGACAATAATCATGAGATACTGATATTAAAGATTCGTGTGTAATAATATCCTTAACTTTAGAGTCAAAATCACTCTAAATTTCTTTTGTATAGCTTCATTTGCCTTGTTTTCCATTTCTACGAATTTATCTTCCCATTTTCTCAAATGTTGATCCATCAATGCATTCACATATGCTTCATCAATAACAATACTCTTTGAATTATGCTCTTCAAAAGTCACAATTAGAGTCATCACTATCAAGCCTACAAGCATATGTATTTTGGCTTGTGGAGGCTTCAAAGAACGTTTTCATACCTCCTTTTCCATAGGTTGATGCCAAAGGCCTTTTTGTTACATAGTCACAAATCTTTCGATCAAGTTCCATGACCCAATTTCTATCCTTGGCCTCTTTGAATAAGTTACATGTCCAATGCGGGTGTTCTAAATCATCACACTAGAGACATCTGCGGGCTTGGTTAAATGGTCTTCTAGCAGGCATCTGATTCCTAGGATTTTTCTCTAATTCTTTTGGTTTCTCCTGATCTCTCAATCTAATCTCTTGCATACTCTATATAGTAGCTATGTCAGTTGCGAAAGTCTCCATATGTTTGGCAAGTGATTCTACTAATGTTTTTAACATTGTAATTTTTGATTCGTCCTTACTAGGGTTATGAGAAGTGGGGTCATTTTCTAACTTTCCAAGTGCATCTCTTTCATTTACTCTTGGAGTTTGCATCTGATTTCGCTCCTGTCTTTGGGCTAACCTATGGATAGCCGCTCGAACGTTATCCCAATTTCTAGTTAGCCCACTCGCAGTCGCTCCGTCCTCAAGCATTGGTTCTAGCTCACGTTTAAGAGAAGGGTCTAACATGCTTAGGAAACTTCGTAATTTATTTGGTTCAAGAGATGTTCGGTCTGCTTGAGGCATTTGGTTAAATTTCACATCAAACTCAATTAAACCCTAATTTATGTTGATCTAATTTCATAGTTCCTACCCATCGCATGAATGTAGCTCTATTATTCTTATTGTAATCTTCATGCAAAAATTCAGTAAGAAGCTGAGTTTTGAAATTCGCCCAAGTCATGTTTGGTTGAACTACTCTCGATTGGATTCTCTCTCTAGTAAAACCATGATCTATACATATGTGCCATTCATCATCCACGATAAATCCCCTCTCTCCTCTTATCAAAAGATAGCCTTCTCTAATTATTCTCTGTCAGCCCTCCGAGAGAACTTTTTTTACCTCGGAGCATCTCTGAATCTCTTCCTTTTTGAGAGCCCCTGTTTCCATACGTTTTTTGTTTCTCTTTTGTTTTCCACCATTGCTTTTCCATGCATAAGTATTGCATGAACTCTATTAATAGAGTCATGAAAATTCATACGCTGAGAATATGTTTCCCCCTTATTTTATTAGCTTAAAAAGTGAGCTTTTGCTATTTTAATAACTTGTAGGTGAGCATCCAATTACAATCAGTACAAATATAATGCCAACTACATGATTTCATCATGCACCATTGTTCCGAACAATGTTCTGATTTGAGGCAAGTTGAAGTGAGAGTAGAGATGAAAATCTCTACGACAACGAAACATCATGTCTAGGTTTTCTGGTATGGGTTCCGACTAGAACTGATCCTGATCTCTGAGCTAGGTTCTCCTGATTCGATTCTTGAGAAGTCAATTCTAGGATTTTGGCTCTCGATTCCTTTAAACTTCCTTCCAACTCAGTTATATTTTTACTCCACTTTCTTTTTATCCTTTCTCTGGAACTTTCCAAGATTTTGTCTTTTTGTTACTAGACTCTCTAACTTCACTATTTTCATCTATTTTCTCAAGATTGAGCTTTTGATTCTGTAAGAGCACCTGGGCTTTTGTTATAGCTTGGATAGGCACATATGTAGGGTTGGATCCATCTACATTGTGTACAATACCTATCACGTTGATCGGTGTCACTTTTGAAGCATTGGTAGGGTTCTTGGGACAATCCTTTATGAAATGATCTCCTTGGCACCTAAAGCATGGTCCTCTAGGGCCTTGTGGTCTCTGTTGTCTTAATTGGGGTCGTGGATTAGGATTGGCATACATCACATTAGCATAATCAGGCTCCCAATTGGGTTCCAATGGTGGACTATCATATTGATATGTCTCCACATGTTCTGGTGACTCTGTGTAATATGCGGGTGGACTATCTACATGAGTAGAGTCAAAACTGTTAGATTTCGGGTCACTTTCTATGATCAAGGGTGAAGAAGGCACTAAAGCCCTATTGAGGTTTTCTTCTACAGCAGTGTATTTGACTAAGATGACATTAGTTGGTGGGGGTGGTTGCTGAGCTAAAATAGGTTGAGGTCTCTGTTGAGCCTGATAGGGATAGTTCTGAGGAGGCCTGTAGTAATGAGGTTGAGCATTGTATTGACCTTGATACCTACCTGGTTGTGGGTATGCTTGTAGGTAGCTCTATCGTACTACTTGTTTGTTGTAAGGGCAGTCTTGAGCCGTGTGATTCGTGTATTTTCTCTCAATTGTACAGTATTCACCACTAGGCTTGGCTTGCAGTTGTGTTGCATTGGGGCACACATTTGCCATATGATCACCACCATAGGTGTAAGAACACTTCTTTGTTGTTAACCTTGGCATATGTTTACTAGAAACTCCTAATTTTTGGGCCACTTCTTTTGCTAGGCCTTCTATCGAGCTAGACAGTTTTGAGGATGCTAGAGACAAACAATCTGAGTCCTTATAGACCTTTGAGAGTTCCAACTCGTCTCCTAGGTTGTCCTCAATGTCTATACAAATTCTCACATACAAATTCTCACACATTGCTCTAGTGTTCTAGGTTCCTTCAAGTACACATAGGAGCATAGTTTAGAGCTTAAGAGGACACTAAAAACAATGACACTTGCTTGGCCTGTGAAGGTAACTCTAGCATTGGACATCTTTCAACATATTGTCTAAACCTACATCTTGCCAATCTGACTATTTCCTGAGGGGTCTGTTTGAAGCTATGAATTAACGAAGACGTATCATGTCTGATCCCACTTTTAGAGAATTCTATGATGAATGAATCTAACAAGTGATGGATATCTCTAAATTGCCTTTTTTGCAATGGTTGGAACCAAGTTAAAGCCGTTTTCTTTAACATTAGTCCAAATGCATTATATTGAGTGAACATTTCCTCTACTTTCTCTGCTCTTAATACTTGCTTAAATTCTGCAACATGATCATAGGGATCTCTTGTCCCATCAAAGTAGTTTTTCATTGACTTTACTAATTGAGTGGGTCTTAATACCCTGGGATGCTCACGTGCTCTAGGTAGAGGAAAATCATCTCTACCACCTGGTATTCTAGGTTCCCTTTGTCTTTCCACTCTATCAGTGTCCATGGTGGTTCTATTTCTTCCTAAGGGATGAATGAAACTTATGTCCGGTCTTTCTTTGCTCTTATCTCTTTGAGTGCCATGGACTGCGGATGTTCCAGCACCCTAATGGCTTGTGTTTGCACTTGCTCAAGATGGAGGGAATACTAAATCACCTCTCCATGTGTAGGTATTTCTTGCATGGTCTGGTACTACAAATACTCTTTCTGAAGTTTCGTCTAGGTATAAAACCTTTCCAAGTGCATCTGGGTCCTTAAATTCGTAGAGCGTGATGGAGCCTACCTCACTAGGTTGTTCCATCTGATACCTCCAAAATGCTTCATCGGTTTCCTTACTTAGAAACAACTCTATGCTTCTGTTGTCTTGAGGGATCCAATCTAGGATTATTACTCTTGCCAGTACAGATTTCCCTCTAGGTGTCCTAGGTTCTTCTCCTAATAGTTCTTTCCCTTGGGCTCTCGCTTCCGTCTCTAACTGAATTACACCAAACTCATTGATATTATTTAGCTGAGTACTTACGATGTACATTTTTCCCTCTTTGTTTATGTATGCGTCTCTCTCAAATTTCACCATTGGACGTTCCAATCCAATGGGTTGATCAGGGTTGTGCATTTGCACCACTTGTCTTCACAAACCATCCTCATAGATGCGAGCACCTAAGCGGTTGGTTCGTATAAATTCTAATTGAGTTCTATAGGGTCCTTTGGGTTTTTCTAAATATGCAATGTTTAACCCTCCTTCTGGTCTTTCCGTGCTAAAAGCCATTTCTGATTCACTAATATCTAAGCTCAACTCATAAGGATAACTATTCAATTGTTGAGCCCACAAACATGCAATAGTTCCTAAACTTGCTTCTGATGATCTAAGGCTTCGTCGGTCTGACTTACCTATATGCTTGCCTGATCTAAGGTTCATGAATTTACTTCTTGGCACTCTCTGATCGTCAATGTTTCTTTGTTCTTAGTTGCTTGTTTCTTTGTAAATTCCTTTAGATTCTTGTCTTGTCTTACAGTAAGCGTTAGGAATCGACTTTCCGTGGTACTTTTGAGTTCTTGTTCCATTAGACTTTAATTCTTTCTTTAGGTTTTTGGTATCACACACCTTTACGTTAGTCTTGGACTTGAAAAATTAAGTCTCTTGAACTTGATGCATTCCTATCGTCTTTAATCCACAATGCTACCGTTTAGCCTAAGCTAATAATTGACTGAGGGGGTTGAGTATTCTTCCAACCTCAAGTCAGCTCCTTTGATTGCTATGATGCCCAAGAAGTCACACTTACCAAGCCTTGCGTTCTTCACTACCTTGCCTTGATTGCCCTTGATTGTCCTTGCTAGACCTGTAAAAATCCAATGTTTAGACCACTTCTTAAATGGATGCTCAAGCACTTGAATATATACACCATTTTAGGTCCCTTTTTCCTTTGCCCAAAATGTTAATGCCCCCTTTCTTTTCTAGTCCCAACAATGGTCAACCTCAAATTATCCTCAAATTATCCACTCATAAAGAGCTTTCTAACGAGCTATAAAGCTCAAAAAACGGACTTCGGATGAAAAAGATATGACCGTTCAGGCCCTCAGGGGTAAAAACTGGCAATTAGGTTTTTCTTCAAACATGAGCTAAGGGGTCTCATGTGAGTGTAATCACCCAAAACTTTTCTTAAAATAGCCTCAAAATAGCCCAAAAAATGAAACCCTAATTTTTTCCATGTGGGATGGATAATCGCGATGATCTCGGACAATCGCGATGGTCTGGGACCATCACGATGGCTCAGGTGAACCGTCGAGATGGCCTAGTACAATCACAATGGTCCGCGGGTGCGAGGCGTTGTGATGGTCTAGGTGAAGCGTCACGATGGTCTAATCGGCGAGCAATCACGATGGCGTCAGTCAACAGTCAATGCAACAATCGCAATGGCGAGAGACCATCACGATGGTCATGGGGTGTGATGGCTTGAGCCAATCGCTATGGTCCAACTTTGAAGCGTCGCGATGGCGTACCTGGTATCGTCGTGATGGTGTGGCTAGTGAACAATCACGATGGCCTATCTTGACACATGGCAGGATCAGCACTGTCAGGAAGAAGGAGGTCAAGCGAACGAGAAGAACAGGCGTAGGGGTTGGATCAGGCCCCCAACTGAGAATTTTCAAAATGCAACCATGGATTCGTGTGTGCGCTACTGTCACCTATATGGTGGTGAACTCGCTTACCAAAAATGTAGAACTTGGCAGACCATCACGATGGTCTGACACACACGATAGAATTCTGACTGAAATCGGTTTTTTACCTTTTGCAAGATTTCCTGATGCTCTGGAGCACTGTACCTGCAAGAAAAGTCAAAAACACACATGCACATACAAAGCACAAAAGCT
Source organism: Ceratopteris richardii (assembly GCA_020310875.1). NCBI lineage: Eukaryota > Viridiplantae > Streptophyta > Polypodiopsida > Polypodiales > Pteridaceae > Ceratopteris > Ceratopteris richardii. The sequence goes on from CM035440.1 coordinate 11,420,915, forward strand.
CTCTCTCTCGCATGCACAAATGAGGGGAAATGAGGAGAATAGGTGGATATGGTGAATCTTCTGATTTTTTTGGAGTGGAAGAAGATGATGAGGTGGTGAAGGAGTGTAGAGGAGATGAAAAACACAAAAAACTAACTAAAAAAAACAACAAAAACTAAAATTTTTACCTTCCAACACCACTTCTTGCTATACTCTTACCATAACACATTCATCCTAAACTCGATCCCCGGCAACGGCGCCAAATTTGGTGTTGCTCTAGCACAATGGTGAGAAGATCGTGAACGTGAGATGAATCTGGCATAGATACTTTACCAAAACTACATTAGCAAGGGGTGGAGGTTGTTGTCCTAGGATAGGTTGTGGTCTTGGTTGTGCTTGATATGGCGCTTGATATTGAGGGGGTGCTCGATAATATTGTTGTGGATGGTACTACCCTTGGTATCTACCTGGTTGATATTGCTAAGGGTAGTTCTGCCTAACCACTTTTTTGTTATATGGACAATCCTGAGCAGTGTGATTTGTGTATCTTTGCTCTATAGTACAATACGTTCCGTTGAAGTTTCCTATGGGTTGCACAGCATGTGGACACATGTTCACCATATGGTCACCTCCACAAGTATAACACCTTCGAGGGGGGGCTAATTTGATGCCTAGTTTGCTAGAAACTCCCAATCGTTTGGCCACTTTTTTCGCTAAGTCCTCTATTGAGTTGGAGCACCTAGATGAAGTCTTTGTAGTGCTATCAAAGTCTCTACGAACTTCAGGAAGTTCTAGCTTGTCTCCTAAGTTATCTTCTATGTTTACACAGATATGTTAACATTGATCCAAGATTCTTGGCTCCTTCAAGAAGATGTATAATCTCAGCTTAGCACTTAGTATGCCGTCTATGAACAAAGCTATCAATTTAGCTTGAGTGGGTACTTCCAATGGGGGACATCTTTCTATGTACCTTCTAAATCTTTGATCAGCCATCCTCACTGTCTCTTGAGGGGTTTGTTTGAATGTGTGTATCAAAGAAGACGTGTTGTGTCTGATTCCACTCTAGGAAAAGTCTGTAATGAAGGATTCCATCATGTGTTGGATGTCTCTAAATTGATGTTCATGCAATGGTCGAAACCAATCCAATGCATCACCCTTTAGAGTGAGTGCAAAGGCATTAAATTGTGTAAACATGTCTTCAACTTGTTCAGCCTGTAGCACTTGCTTGAATTCAGCTACGTGTTCATAAGGATCTCCTGATCCGTCAATGCAAATTTTCATAGCCTTTAGTAATTGAGTAGGCCTCAAGGTTCTAGGGTGGTCTCTTGGTCTAGGTATGGGAAAACCGTCCCCACCCCTGTGAGCCCTATGATCCCTGAGAGGTTCTCTTTCAATCCTTCCACTTTCGATGGGGATCCTCTCCCTTCCTACACGATCGATGAAACTACTCTCTGCTCCTTCCTTGTTCTTCTCTCTATGTCCTTGAGATGTGCCAACACCCACACTATCCTTAAGTTCTTGTGATCTTACTAGAGGAAAAACTAATTCTCCTCCCCATGTGTACGCATGTCATCCATGTTTTGTGACCTTATACATTCATTCTGAGGTGTCATCTAAGTATACTACCTTTCCTAGAATCTCTGGGTCTTTTAATTCATAAATCGTGTTTGTTCCTACTGTAGTAGGATGCTCTGGCCTATATCTCAAAAAGTCTTCGTCAGTCTCCTTATTCCAAAATAATTTGATACTCTTATTGTCTTGGGGCATCCACTTAGGTGTTATTACCCTTGTTAGTACAAATTTTCCTCTTTGTGTTTTGGGTTCCTCAATTTTTTTACCATGTCCTTCCACATCTATGTCTTCATTTTCTACCATCTCTCCTAGTTCATTGGTTGAGTCCGGACTCCGCCCTAATTGCGACGATATACATGGTCCCTTCCTTGTCTATGTCAGCCTTGTTTTCAAATTTAACGATTGGATGTTCTAATCCCATAGGTTGATTTGGATTATTCAGTTGAATCACTGACCTATGAAGGCCATCCTCATATACCCGGGCACCCAATCTATTCGTACGAATGTACTCCAACTGAGTCTTGTAGGGTCCCTCCATATTTCTATGTGGGCTACATTAAACAATACCCTTGTTCTACCCATGTTGAAAGACATATCTGAGTCACATCTATCTGAGCTACCCTCATATGGATAACTGCCTAGCTGTTGTGCCCACGATCGTGTTGTGGTTCTTACGCTAGCCTCGGAAGATCGGACACTCCGTTTGTCACTTTTCGCTAGGTACTTTCCAGATCTCAGGTTCATTAATCCTAATCTTGCCTTGTTGCACTCACCCCTTTAATTCGATCAATCACTTAGTTCTTTTTGAATTTTCTTTAGAGCTTCTTTTCTTGTTCACATTTGTCGCAAGGAATCATTTTGATATGTTTTGAGTTTAATTCATTTGAGCGTTGCGTATTCAATTCACAAAAAACTCCTTTAGGCTTAGTCCCTTCACCCACTTACGTCCTCTCTCGTCAGCTACTTACCACCCAATGAGCTAGGGTGATAGCTGGCTACACTAGGAGTCCTAAGACACTTCGCTGATCACAATATAACTATACTCAAAGAAATCATCAACAATTCAAGAAATGGAAATTCCACTTACAGAGTTCTCCTCGACTTAAAAAGCGGCTACTTTGACTTTTCCCAAGAACTTGAGATACTTGCCCACTTCTTCCTTTGCCCTATGCCACACACAAGGGTTCACAATTAATGTCCAAAAATTGACCCAAAAATTTTGAAAATTTGTGCAAAAACCCTAATTTTACGTTTTGTCTAACAATCGTGATGGTCAGACGCAATTGCAATGGTGTGTCTTCGTCGCGATGGTGTGACACCCACGATGGTCAGAAGTCATGATGGTCAAGCCCTATGATGATCAGTCATAGTCGCGACTGTCAAGTCACGACGATCACTCAGGATCATGATGATCAAATCACGACCACCAACCCACAATGATGATTGAGGATCGTGATGGTTAGTACACTATGGTCAAGCGACGACGGTCAGGGTCACAACGATCAGGCACATCATGATGATCAAGCCACAAATGCTAGTCAGGATCACGATTATCAAGCACCATCACAATGGTGAGACACGATCACGATGGCGTGAGCCAATTGCCACGACGGTCAGTGACCATCACGATGGTCAGATGCAATCACGATGATGTGTCATCATTGCAATGGTCAAAAAATTATGCAATTTCACAAAATCAATCATAGATGTGTGCAAGCACTTACCTAGGCTCCTCGTTCATGCAAAAAGTTTGCACAAATTCATACCTTTCCTCATAGTTGTGATGGTGAGCTTCAACGGCAATTTTTTGAGAAAAAATGGAGTTTTTACCTGTGTTTCCAACAAATCTGTGGTGTCCAGAGGCTGCCCTGCAAAATTAGTGCACCAAAAAACATGAACATACACCTAAAAAATCTCTCTCTCACTCTCGCACACACACGCAAATGAGGGAAAGAGAAGAGAAAGAGGAGATATGATTGATTTTTGGTGATTTTTTGGAGTTTGAGATAAGGATAGGGAATGACCCTAGAGGAATAGAGGAGTAAAGGTGTGTAAAAACTAACTAAAAACAATGAAACAACAAAGAAATTTTACCTTCCAACAATTTTCTCCAACACACTTACCATCACATGCTCAACCTAGAGCTCGTCCCAGGCAACGGTGCCAAATTTGGTGTCGCTCTAGCACAATGGAAAGTACCAACATGAGGAGCTTCACCTTGTAATTCTCAATCCATGGAGAGTTTAGGCCGATATGAAGATCAAGATCGAATGATGTGCATGAAGAAGATGGTGAGAAATGCAAGAGCATACACACACATGCATACACACACACTAGGAAAGTCACAATGGAGATCAATGGAAGGCAAGAACAGAATTAATAATCATATTCATCATCATCTAGTTACAATAGCTCTTCTAGATCTATCTCATAGGTTCAATCATAAACTAAAAACAACCTCAAAATGAGCTCTCTAGCTCTATTTATAGTTTTTGCCTAGTTTTGATCGGTTTCACATCTAGTGACCGACATAGTTAAAAAATAGGTTCTACCTCTAATTTGAATTATCTAACGGCTTCCAAAAATTACAAAATTTGTGTGAGCTTTCTACTAAGACTCCTCAAGCTCGAGGACTCTTTGGCTTGCACAAAATGGAGTTGCACTCACAATAATTGGATATATGTACATATATTACATTGTTTTAGTGATAAAAATCATTGTTGCCAAGATGCAACCTTCTAAGTAGTTTTAAGTGCTTCCTCTTCTTCTATGACAAGAACCAGTACTCGAACCTTTGCCTTGAAACAAAAAGCTAAATCCATTCTTTAAATTTACCAAAATCTTAGGCCTTATAAAAAATGTACACCCACATCTTCCTGCCATAGTCATCAACAAGTAACATGACATATGCAAATTCTCCCAGCGCCTATGTAGACATCTCTCTCCAAAAGTCAGCATGCACCAACTCTAGAGAACATCTTACTTTGTTCTTCCTTTCTTATGAAAATGCTTCCTTTTTATGTGTTCATATATGCATTAATCCATATATTTCATTTCGATGTACATATTCTTTTATATGTGTGTATGTGTGTTTATGTGTGTATGTGTTTTTATGTGTATATGAGTGTGTGAGAATGTGTATGTGTGTATATGTGTATGTTTAAGTCCGTATATTTCAGTTTCATGTGTATATTTGTGCATATGTGGGTGTACGTGTTTGTGTGTATGTGTGTGCATATAATCATTCATTTGTTGACTTATGGACGTCAAGATGATCTTAGACTTAACAAAGATCTTACCAAATAAGCAACATGATTTCTTCGTTTTGTTGCAATTATTACTTGTGTTTGTGTCTGAGAGGAATATTTTTTTCCTAAGAAGAGAGAATATGTGTTGTGAGAGATAGAAAAGATCAAGCTATCAACTATCTTTGGTAGAGATTGATATGTATAACTCTACCTTGATTTCCAAACTAAACATGATTACCTATACATATGTGTTATTTTCTATGGATGCATGATTGTGTGATTGTTCACTTTTGTTTGTATGCACGAGAGGATGCATGTGTTTGATTATTTGCGTGACACATGAACAGAGGCACTTGTTTTTTGATATGCACATAGTTGAAAAAGATGAACAAAAAGGATCAAAAGAGAGGGTGCTATTGCATAGGAATTAATTTGGAGAGATAGAGAGTGAAAGTTTAAAGGGATAATTCTCTCTTCACATAGATCTTTGGAGTATAATTTTCACTATCAATGGAAGCTTTGGATATTCATGTTGAATTCAAAACCAAATTTGGTTGCCAAATTTTGGATCTAATACCAATACTCATTATGAGCTTTCAAATTTTTTCTTCCTTTTCATTATATAATAATCTCAATTCTATATTGCACATTTGTTTGTTCGTGATATGGTAAGATGTATGTGTATATGCATGTTGGTGTATGTTGGAGTTTGAGGCCTGTGGAAGCACACAAATAGCACAAAGAAGAAGAAGAATCTTGGAGCATAACACAATATAGATTGTATTACCAAGTGAATGTATAAAAGATAAGTGATCCCTTAGGTTTATAGGCATGTGTACAAGCCAGGTGAGAAAACCTCCTAAAGTGGGAAAATAAGTGTTCCGACAATCCTAAGTGTGTTTGCACACATCACTTTGAAATATATCAATAAATCCCCCCTATGAGTGATGTGGTGAACAAGGAGTTGGTGCTCATGTATAAATGCCAAGATATGTGAAAAGAGATCAAATCATAAAAGAATATAAGCCCAAAGCTTTGCGAAAGGCTTCAAACTTCTCCCTAGGCATAGCCTTTGTGAAAAGGGTTGCAACATTATCCTATGTGGGCACATAGGCCAAACTGATCTCTCAAGCAGAGAACCTCTCCTTGACATAATGATAGTACACCTCAATGTGCTTTGTGCGAGCATTGAACACAAGGTTCCTCTCAATTGTCAGTGAGGATGGTGGTGGAAAAGGACTGACCAAAACCCAAATTAACCAAAAGGTATATGAGCCACACACACTCAATATGCATTGTGAGAGCTTCCCTATACTCAATCTCACAACTAGAAGTGGCCACAGTAGGTTGCTTCTTGCACAACCAAGATATGCATGAGCTACCAAGCATGAAGCAAAAAAGAATGGTAAACTCAAGAGTGTCATTGCAACCAGCCTAGTCTAAGTCAGAAAAAGCATGTAAATCTAGTGGTAATGATCCCCCCTTGGGATAAAATAATCCAAGTAGTTGGGTACCACTCAAGTAATGAAAGATCCACTTAACCACATAACAATGCTTGACACCTAGGCAATGCATAAACCTACTCATTTAAGATAGACCAAATTGAATATCATATCATGTTATCCATAAGTAAATCAAACATCCAACAGCCTATTGATAGAGAACAACATCAAATGCATATCCAGCATCATGAAGACTCAATCATAAACTTATTTCAATGGGAATGACAATAAATTTGCAATCTTCGAGGCCAAAACACTGAAATAATGTGTCAATATATTTTGTTTGACAAAAAATCTTCCCCCATCAAGTTGCATAAATTGAATGCCCAAATAATGATGCAAATGCCTCAAATGTGACATCTCAAAAGAGGCATGCGAATCATCCTTAATTCAGAAATATTCTTCTCATTAGGACAAGTGAGCAACATGTCATCACCATATACAACAATGTTCAAAAGTAAATTATTTACAAGGTGCTCTTAATTGGATTGTTTTCAAAACCATGTTCTAGCAAATTGGCATGTAGCTTCTCATAGCAAGCATGATGAGCTTGATTCAAACCATATAATGCCTTTTTTTAACCTGCACACTTTGTTTTCATGCCCTTTCTGTACAAATCAACAGGGCTAAAATACGTAAAGTTCTTCATGTAAATCACCATTCAAAAACGTTGTTTTAATGTCCAACTGATGTAGATTCCAACCATGATGAGCTGCAAGTGCACAAATGCTATGAGCAATGATCATTTTGCATAAGGTCTCATCAAAATCAATGCCTCTCTCTTGAGCATAACCTTTGGCAACAAGCCTAGCCTTATACCTATAAATTGTTCCATCAGGCTTATGTTTCACCTTGTATACCCATTTAGTGCCAATGGCCTTTTTGCTTAGAGAAAAATCACATAAAGACCAAGTACCATTCTTCATAATAGCATCATATTTTGTTTCCATAGCAACCATCAAGTTTTCTAAAATTTTTTGATTCATCAAAAGGAGCATGCTCATTCTCATCACAAAGACTAGAGGTAGCCATTGCCTACCAATCTGATGCAAAGGAAGCATCATGAGAGCCTAAACGGATATGATATGACAAACGTGCATCTAATTTGCTATCTCTCAAAGTTTTCACTAGCCATTTAGGCATAGTTTTAGCCTCTTCTTTGTTATTCCTCTCATCAACAAGTGCATCATGTAAATCTGCAGAAAAAATGGAATGATCTACATCATCATGTGGAGCCTATAAAGGCTGGGAAATTGCCTCATTTGGACCAACACTTGACTTTCCACCTATAAAAAGTGGTAGCAAAGTGTCATACACATCCTTTGAGCTAACAGGTGACCCTTTGGTACTTGAAAGTAATTGTTGAATTGCATCTTCCAAAAAAAACAAAATCATAGCTAATCAAAATGCATTAATTCTATGGAATGATACAAATGATAGCCCTTGATTTCAAAATTGTAACGAAGAAAAAATACCAGACAACCAAAGGCATGTACAAGAGAAACAGAAGGCTTGTGATCATGTGAAGCCTCATATGGAGTGATCGAATAAAGTGCTTTTGTAGGATACCTCTTAAGTACATATGTTTCACACATAACAAACCCAAAGTCAAAAGCTACATGGCAAAGCCTGACTTTTGACCAGCACCTCATCATTTTTGTGAGAGACTTATTCTTTCTTTTAGAAAATCCATTTTTTTTGAGATTTACACAGCAATGTACACTGATGTTTTATCCTGTGCTCAACCATAAATGCATTAAAATCTGAAGACATGTATTCCTTCCCTCAATCAAAATGGAGGGTGCCCAATTTTCATGCTGACATATTCTTAGCCATAACCAAAAACTTTTTGAAGCACATAAACACTTTTTAAGATCATGGCATCAAAAGGCAGTTCACATGCAAGTACGCCCCTCAACAAAATGGAGTGGAACAAAGGAAGAATAGGCACATTGTGGAGATAGTTAGGTGCATGATAAATAAAGGTAAATTACGATTCTCTTATTGGGTAGAGGTTGTAAATGCATCAGTGTACCTTATGAATAGGGTTCCCAGAAGTGGAGTGCATGAGCTCACACCTTATGAAGCTTATTATGGGAAGAAAGTAGGGCTAGAACATTTGAAGGTGTTAAGATGTGTGTGCTATTGCAATTACCACAAGAAATAAGGACCAAGCTTAAGCCTAAATCTGAGAAATGATTCTTTATTGGCTATTCCACAAAAGAAAAAGGGTAAAAGTGTTATAACCCTCTAAGAAAAAATCTCCATGTGTCAAGGGATGTGTTCTTTGATGATATAAGGCCATGGTATGTAGACAAGGGTAAGGAGAAAGTGCTTGAGGTTGATTATGATGACCATGGAGATTATGATTTGCAGGTTATACTTCAACAGTCCATCACATTGAGTGGACCAGATGCATCTGTTGATATATTTAGGTAGTGATGTGTGTGAACACTCTAGGACCGCCGGGGCACTTTTTTCCCTCTTTAGGAGTTTTTTTTCCCCCGGCTTGTATATACGCCTATTGCCCTAATGGGCTACTTATCTTTGTACATTCTCTAGTAATACATTCAATATTGTGTGTTTGTGCTCCAAGCTTCTTCTTCTTCCTTGTGCTGTTCGCGTGCTTCCGCAGACGTCTATCTCCAACAGCATCAACATCAAAGGTGCATGCCCATGGACTCCATGATAAAGGAAAAGTTTATGAATCCTCTCCTACTTCAAGATACAGGAGTACCAATGAAGCGGGCTATGAGCTAGATGAATCTAGTGAACAAGGTGAAGACAATGACCTAGAGAGGTGGTTACACCTATGGTAAAGCTCACAAGGCTCAAGAAGTAGTACCCAATGAAAGGGGATCAACCAGGAAGAAGAATCCCATTCAAATGTTAAGCTATGACTCTTTCATGGCAAAGAATTTTGCATACATGATGCAAGTTGTTGCAGATGAGGAGCCAACCACCTATGAGGAAGCTATATAGAAACCAGAATGGAGGGACGCAATGTATGATGAAATCATTGCACTAAAGGAAAACCATACTTGGGAATTAGTTCCCAAAAAGAAAGGCATGAAGATATTCCAAAAGATCATGTCTAGCGTACATCTAGCCAACAATCCCATGTACCATGCAAGGAGCAAACATGTAGAGGTACATTATCATTATGTGAGGCAACGGTTGTAAGAAAAGGTGTGTTTTTCCATTTCATAGGTACAAAGGATAAGTTTCTCATATTTTCACCAAAGGATTTGATGCTACAAAGTTAAACAAGTTCAAGAAAGCAATGATTCTGCTGGAGATGGAAACCACCACCATGAGCTTGAGGGGGAATGTTGAAATTATGAATTGGGAAAGCTTGGACAACCTTGTCCACACTAAGATGGTTGTCCTATTTAAAGATAATCATAATATACTTGTGAGCTATTCCAACTATCATATTGGCCTAAATTGTTGGTGCAAGAGAATCCGAGCCCACATACTTGGATGATTAGGATATATCTCATGGAGTCATATATGATCAATCCCTTATAAAACCAAGTACCTTTTACCTTTGTAAAAGTACCTTACTTCCACGTGGATTTAAGAAGCATCAATGATGAGAGAATATATCCTATAGTTTAGGATTTACTTTTAGGTGAACATTTGGATTTGAACTCAAGATTGGCTCCAAACTCAACTATAAAAGTGGATCAAAAAGACTCACGTGTAATGCCTGACTTTGGAGAGCAATACAGAGGGATTCTATGTGATCTAAGAGCTCACTTCATAGCTCAATCACTACCCTCACATTGTGCAATAGTTTATTGCCAATGACATTGTATTTCTATGTGATCTAGTATATAGATTTTGATTATATCTCTACTTCACTTCTCTGTCATGACTACATCAGTACAGTGATCTTCTCATGGCTTTATTCTCATTGTATGATTGATCGTTTTTCATGATTTAAAGCATGATAGATTTATTATATTGTCTAGTTTATAGCTACATAATCTCATTATTATTGGTTCTCTCAATTGTGAGATATCATCGTATCTTTTCTCTCTCATCTATACTTTGATGCATCCCCAAAATGTCGCGGAAGTCCTATGATTTGCTAAACATCATACTCAGCATGTAGTTCATCTTTTTTATTGAGATCACTCATGATTGGTAGTTGTCTTAGTTAATTAGACACCATCAAAAGGATTTAAGCTAATTGCTAACAGGCTTTGCATTGTTCATTATACTAAATAGGTGTAGAGACTAAAATAGCAAGTCTATGACCTTGGATTAAATACCTACTCATCTGTTTTGATCCATTGATTCATGGATCATGTTCCAAAGAACATAGGTGATTATTTATGATCATTAGCAAGCTCGAGGCCCACTACACTCTCCATCACTTGTTCTTGGCTGGTGTGAAGCAAGTTTTAGCAACACCACTTCATCTCTGAAGACTATCCACCATCTCCTCCAACAGTGGTATCAAAGCAACAACAAGCAAGATGGGAGATGGATTTCCATCATTCGTCAACAAATTGGATAGAAGCAACTACTCAGCATGGTCACTAAGGACTCCAAGGAAGAATCTTATATGGATACATCTCAGGAGATGAAGAGATGCCAATATTCAAGAGCAAACATCAACCCACAAGGGAAGAACAAGAAAGGTTGAACACATGGTGTGCAAAGGATGCTCTTGCCAGGTCTTATCTATTAAACTCAATATCTGATTTCTTATTACCTCACATTAGGAATTGCAAGACCTCCCAAGAGACTTGGGAAGTACTTTCTTCATACTTCGCATCAAATACAAGAGCTAGGAAGAACTAGCTATGGATGAAGTTTGCAATCCTAAAAAGGCAACCTAAATAATGTAGCTGATTATGTGACCAAGATGAAGGATGTGGTTGATCAACTTGCAAGCATTGGAGAGGAGATAGAAGAAGAACACATAGTAAGAAGATCATTAATGGCATCAAAGTGTATGATAAGTGGGAGTCCTTCACCACAGCAATGGACCTTTATATAAATATGCAAATACCTTACCTCAACACCTTGATGGGGCAACTCTTCACACATGAGACAAAGCTCAACAAGAATGGTGAAAACTATAAAGGTAACCAATCTTCTGCCCTTTATAGAGATAGAAATAAAAGTAAGGATAAATGTAAAAGCAAAAAGAATGAAGAAGAGGCTAGTACCTCTCAAGTGAACTTCACAGGTAGAGGAAGGGTACTAGAGGAAGGGGTAAAGGAGGAAAGCAAGGCAAGGTGAGATCCTACAACACTCCACCTTGCAACATGTGTGGCCTAACCAACCACACCATAGAAGAATGCTTCAAGAACACAAGGAATCAAAGGGGAAGAGGCTTCCATAGAGGGAGCTATGGACAATCCAAAGGAAGATTCAACAATGGAGGAAGCAATTACAATCACAACTACAACCAAGTCTACAACAACAAAAATTATCAAGGAGGCGTAGAAGAGATTGTAACAACTACACAGAAGACCAAGAAGATTCTCTACTCATCATGAACATGACATCCAAGCAAGGTAAAGATGATGAGCATCTTTTCTATATTGATTCTAGTTGTTCCAATCATGTGGCTGGAAATGTAGCATTACTATCTAATCTTGAAGAACCCAAAGGGAAACATGAAGTGCAGACAGGTGATGACACTAGACACTCTTAAGAAAATTGGAAATGTCAAGGCTTCGGATGGTAACATGAACCTCTTAAGTAAGGTTTTGTATGTGTCAACTATAACAAAAAACCTAATCAGTGTTGGACACATTGTTGAGAAAGGCTTACAGGTCAGATTCACAAGACATGGAACATATGTGGAAGATCCTCAACAAGGCTTCAAGAAGATTGCACACGTGGGCAATGCACAAACCTATTCATCTGTGAGACAATGAACTGAATATATGGTCGAGTAATGCATAAGTAAATCAAGCATCCAATAGCCTGCTGATAGAGAACAACATCAAATGCTTCTCACTAGTCCTCATGACACGCATATTGCTGATTTTAAGGCTGATTTGCATGCCTCATTTGAGATGTCTGATTTGGGGCATTTGTATCACTATTTGGGCATTCAATTTATGCAAGTTGATGGTGGAATGGCTTTGTGTCAAACAAAATATATTGACACATTATTGCAACGTTTTGGCCTTGAAGACTGTAAGCCTATTGCCACTCCGATGGAGATAGGTTTACGATTGAGTCTTCATGATGCTGGATTGTTGGAGTTAACAAATGTCTCCTTAGTACATGAAAGCAATGGTTGAATAGCATCTTCCACAAAAACATCACGGCTAACCAGAATGCATTTAGTATATGGATGATATAGACTATAGCCTTCACTTTCAAAATTGTACCCAACAAAAATACATTTTACTGCTTTATCATCTAATTTTTTGCAATGTATTTCAAGCACTAATGCATATGCCAGACAACCGAAAACACCCAGATGAGCAACATATGGATTGTGACCATGCCAAGCCTCATATGGAGTGATAGACTGTAGCACTCTAGTGGGACACTTGTTCAATACATATGATGCACACATAACAACCTCAAGCCAGGAACTATGTGGTAAAGCCTAACTCTTGACCATACATCTCGCCATCTCCATGAGTGACCTATTCTTTTGTTCAGCAACCTCATTCTGTTGAGGTATATACAACATTTTACGTTGATGTTTTATCCCACATTCAGTCAGAAATGCATTAAAGTCAGAAGACATATATCCCCCCCTCCCCCTTGATCAAAACGGAGGGTGCCATTTTACATGTTGACAAATTTTCAGCCAAAACCAGAAACTTTTTGAAGCACATAAACACTTCGTACTTTGCCTTCAATGGATATCCACATGCATGCATATAAAAATCATCGATGAAAGTCATGAAGTAAAGATAGTTCCCAAAAGAATGTGTTTGCATAGGACCAGAGACATCACTATGTACAATCTTCAATTTCTGAGTAGCACAAATTGAACCATCTTTTGCAAAGGAGGAATGCTGCATTTTGCCCAAGATACAACCTTCACAAACATGTTTTCCAGGTGGCTCAAGTTTGGCCAAAGAAGACACCATTTCAAATTTTTTCAAGCATAGCAAACTAGCAAAGTTCAGATGACCAAAGCATGCATGTCAAAGCTTTGCATCTGACATAGCCTGAGAATCATGTACTACACATGCCAAATCATTTACACATCTTTCATAGTCTATGAGCTTATACAACCCATAACATAAAATGCCAAAAGCAATAATGATGTCGCCATTTGACAAATCATGAACTGTACATCTGTCATCAACAAAATTCACAACCAGACCAACCTTTGATAATGCAGAAATTGATAACAAATTTTTCTTGATCCCTGGCACAAACAAAGCATCTGACAAAGTGAAAGAACAACCATGAGCAATAATCAAAATGATCTTACCAACTCCCATAACAGGATAAGAGGAGTTGTTGGCGCATGTAACAGTATTCCTTGTAGGGGCAGGCTCGAGTGAAGAGAAGAAACTGTGTTGCGAGGTAATATGTTTGGTTGCCCCACTATCAAAGTACCAAACATCTGAGTCTACTACAGACATGCACTACTCATGAGAAGATGGGTCAAAACTGCAAACAATAGTAAACGCCCATTCTTCTTCCTGCACAAGATTAGGAGACTCTGTTTTCGGTGTAGAGGCCTCTACAACAACCATTATGGCCTCTTTCTTCTTTGCCTCTTTAGCAGCCAGTTTTGGATAGCTGTTGATGACATGATCATTTGCTTTACAGTATTTGCAAAACAATTTCTACTTTTCTAATTTCTTCTCATCTTTTTCTTCCTTCTTTGAATGTGTAGCATTTGCAAATTTTTGCTTACTAGTAGAAGAGCTCCATTTACCTTTGCCCTTCTGACTAGCCAAGAAAGCTTGATCTGCAACACGCATGATGGACCTGTTCTCCCTAGATTGATCTTCTTGCAACAGAACAGAGACTAACTCCTCAAATGACAAGGCATTCAAACGAAGAGTAGAAGCAAAACTCTGATATGAGTCAAGAAGACCATTCACAATGGTCTACACAAGTGAGCTATCTAGTATAACTTCGGAGCATAAATTCATGAGCTCATGGAGTCTTTTTCATGGAATTGATTTACTTATCGCATTACTACTACTTTTTATGATGGACATGTTTGTTTGGGTTATGTACTTGCCCTAGTTCCATTACCATACTTGGTGGGTCCTTACAACATTCAATCACTTCAAAATGGAGTCATTGAAGGGGTTTTGAAGTAATAATATCCTATTTAAATATTTGTGTAGATTTATAGCTCATTTTTTAATATAAATGATTCCATCCCTATTTTCTAGCATGTACTCAAACAATCCTTTCCATTTTTTCTTATTTTATATAATGATTCTTCTTTTAAGAGAATTCTATGAAAGAGGTCTTGAATTTCATGTGTAACTTGGTTAGAAGCATGAGAGCCCTCTCTAATCTAATCCATGTGTGAATATTGCCATTTCATGATGTACTCACTCTTTGAGTTTCACACTCTTTTCATTTTTGTTTTCATGTGTAGGCACTCTACCATACCCATGACTCGAGTTAACGTATGTTTTCCATAGCCTATAGAATTTATAATTTTAAGAGTTTGGAATAACTTGATAGCACGTGCGAAGTTTTTTGGGATTGAAATTCACGAATTACAGTTTCACGTGAGAGTCATTTTTTGGAGAAGCCAACACGTTCTAGCTTTTGCCATATAAGGGGTGACGATGGCGATTCCACGTTGTTTAATCTCTCATACGGCTGAATGAAATTCACGAAAAATGCACTAATGAAGAGAAGGATGTACTACGTGCTACGACGTTCAGAAACATTCAACTCACTTATCAATCCACAGCAACAACTTTTGTTTCAAAGTGATCTTTCCCTCCAACCATTACCTGTCTCCGGTTCCCGCCCTTTCCCCTTCATCAGTCCAAGGGGGCTCGTGAGAGAATCAGCGGGATCGATGCAGGCGGCTCTTCAGATGCACAAGTCTTCGCCTGCCTCCTCCTTCCAACTTCCCATCGTTTGGTTTTCATCTCTTCACGAAAGTCAGCTAGGGTTTTCGTATTTTAGCTCGCCGAGTCAGTCAGATAGGAGTATTGTTTTGCTATCTGAAGCTAAGCGCCTAGATATTGTCGGTATCTGTTGGTCTTGTTGATTTGAATAGCGGAGGAGAATCGTTGCATTCTGTTGACATTCGGAGCCCAGAAGATTCCCCGATGCATTCCGGCTTCCGCATCAATTTTCAGAACTCAGAAGTGTCGCAGATTTTTTGACGAGGTCACCAATTTCACGAGCATCGTAATAAGCAGAATATTATAACTGTACTAGGTCATAATCATACCAGGGGCCCAAGGAGTATTTCAGGATGGCAACGGAACATGAAATTGGAAGAGATCAAAGTTTAGGATGGGTGCAGCCATCGTCTTGCAGATACTATCCTTCTGGTAGTTGGGGTAGCTGGTGCGAGAAGTCCATGCCTGCCTCAGGATCTCCAGCTATGTCGTCTAGAGATTGCATCAAAAGTTACTATGCTCAATTACCCGATCATGGTTCAGAACAATTACGCGAGCTGGACGAAGATAACTGGGTCAGGGCTTCAGAGTCCACCGAAGATATCTGTGATAAGAATTCTTCCCCTGAGCGTGATATGGGGAGAACAGCCGAAAATGTTTCGGATAATATGGAAGCCAGTGACAGCGAGGCAGAAGAGTTTGGAGAGTCTGAAATAAAGAGAAAGGTGTTTTTATGTACGCAAACTGTGTTTCCTTTGTTAAATTTCTCCGAATATGTTTCACTGTTGGGTTGCTCCCCAGGTGCTGTCATCTGTGAATCTAAATCGAGCATTTTATCATTCTATCACATTAGATTATTTTGCATGATATCTTTGCATTCACTTGTTTTAGCGGGCCTCAGTACGTTTATTGTTCAGCAGGCACTGTATTTATGTTTCGAAGTGTTTGAATTTAATCTCAGGGTTGAATCATGACTAATTGGTTCAATATGCTTATATTTTGTAGTGTTCAGGATTAACGAATTTGGGAAACACATGCTTCATGAATTCTGTTCTTCAATGCTTAACTTACACGGTGCCATTGGCCAATAAAATATTATCTTCTCGCCACAACATCACTTGTAAGTTATACATCCCTCTTTTACTGATTCTAAACTGAGTGGTTGTGAAATGTGCATTTCTGGTAGCGTCGTTCAGTCTTTTGCAGCAGGAAGTTATTTCATTTCTGACATTGGAACACAACGTTAGAGCTCTTTGATACCTTTAGATGCATTGAGTGTGAAAGTAGTTTATTAATTCTCTGTTGTCATGAAATGAGATGCGGGGAGCTCCTGAGTTATACTCTTTGATATTGTTCTTAAGTTATTCAACATGAGCCTAAAGCCACTGATTTTGTTTTTCCAATTCAGAAGTTCTTTAATTAGTCTTGTCAATGCGTTGCTTGAGCTCTGACTTGGTATGAGTACCACTATCTTCATTTGAATATATTTATGATGGAACGAGTGCTTTCTGTTTTGATGTTTAGTTTATCAACGTCACATTCTTTGCACGAGTGTCGTAACTATCTGGCATTAAATGCCAGAAAATGCTAATAATCTCCATTGAATCTTATGTATGGTCAAACTGATTATGTTGTTGTTTGCTGAATATTTTGGCTTTGTATCAAGACTTGGTAGTATTTTAATTCAGGTAAATCTCAGGAGTTCTGTGCAATGTGTGCAATGGAAAGTCATATAAAGTCGGTATTGGCAGCTTCTGGGTCAACAGTGTCTCCTTCATTCCTAGCACACAATCTGGATCGTATCCTTTCTTCTCTTTATTTGCCTTTCTCATGGTTGGAAATTGTATTCAAGTAAACTGAAGCTATGTGATTGAGAACCTGAACTCCCCACAGAAATATCTGGATCATTCCTTCCTGGACAGCAACAGGATGCTCATGAGTTCCTGCTGTTTTTCTTGGAAAGCATACAAGAAAATTCCAAAGTACACAGAAGTTGTGGTACTCAGGACTGTCAAACCAAGGGTTTGGTATCAGAGTTATTTATGGGGCAGATGAGAAGTCAGGTCATTCAGTGTTTTCATCGGGCAACTTGCTTGGTGCATTGTAGGAAATCAAAATAATGGCTGTAACTTTTGTTCATGCAGGTCAAATGTAAAGCCTGTTCACATTGCTCCGATTCATTTGATGAGTTTTTGGGCTTGAACTTAGATATAGAACATTGTAGTTCTTTGAAGGAAGCTCTTTCAAGTTTTCTTGCTGTGGAAGACCTTCAAGAAGAAGTCAAAGTTCACTGTCCATCTTGCAAGATACCAGCAGATAGGTCAAAACAGCTTAATTTCAAGAGATCACCTCCAGTTTTAGTTATTCAACTGAAGCGATACATGGCGTCTGAGATTTTTCCTACGAAGATTGAGAAGGACATAAAGTATGATCTCTCTTTAGATCTCACTCCCTTTGTCATTGAGGATGCAACAGAGCCTATTCAGGTTGTTCTTTTGTACAATTATTATCAAGTTAATATAATCTTTGTTGTTCAACCAGTGAAATCTAATCAGTTTCCCTTGACAAATTATGTTTCTATTTGCAGGAATTGGACTGGAAGTACAAATTGTATGCAGTGCTTGTGCATTCAGGGTGGTCCACTTCTTCAGGACATTACTATTGCTTTGTCCAAACTTCTCCTGGCATCTGGCATTGCATGAATGACTCCTTGGTATGTACTGCGGGCATATATGTATTTGCACATTTGATATGATCACATCAAGGGTGTATGTACTTGTGCCATGCATTAATGATAAATTAAAAAAAAATTGTTGCTGCAAGATGTCCTTGGAGCTTACCAAGTTTGCAAATCTAGGCTATCCTGCGAGATATCGGTTATGTCTGATGCCTCATGCACAGTTTTAGCTTATTTGTTTGGTTATGTGTGTTTCTTTCTTTTGCTTGGTCTTACTTTCTCTTTATGTATATTTGAAGTTTACGGCATTCAAACTTTTTATCAGATTTCTAACATATCAACATTTACAATTGTAATTCTGCTTCAAGTGCTGTATACACCTAGCAAGGCACTCTTAGTCTTTAGCTCGTTTCTTGAGTTTTAATGTTGGCTAGTTTTTACAGGTTTCACGGGTTCGCGAAAGAACAGTTTTGGATCAAGAAGCATATTTGCTTTTTTATGTTCGTGAAGGTATCAAGGAAACATTGCATTTAGAGCAGGCTGAGCCAATTGGTTTAGAGAAGGAATCAGCAAGGGATCCTCAAACCCAGACATCTGAAATCTCTAATAAATATATGTGTGACTCTCTCATGAAAGACAAACCAGCTTGTGGTAAGCACAAACAATTGGATACTGATGTGAATAATCCTGCTACATCATGCCGAGTTCCTCCATCAAAGCATTCAGGATCATCTGAGCAAGAACATGTCGATATTGTAGTAGCTAATGTGGCTAACAATGAAGAAGATCCACATGGAAATGCAAAGAAAGCTGTTGAGAAGATTTTATCTTCAACTTCAAGTCTCGAACAACAAGCATTGAAACGTTCCGTAAGTGGAGTCTCTGTGGTAGCTAATGTGGCTAACAATGAAGAAGATCCACATGGAAATGCAAAGAAAGCTGTTGAGAAGAATTTATCTTCAACTTCAAGACTCGAACAACAAGCATTGAAACGTTCTGTAAGTGGAGTCTCTGTACCATAATCTGGAACAGTTGAGTAAGGAGGTCAGAGGGTGATTGAAAACAAGTGTTCTTGAGTTTTTATCTCAATAATTTTATGATTGTTTATGGGGACTTTGAAGTTTTTATTTTGGGAAAGAATGAAGGGTGCCAACTACACTGCACATACTCAGATTAGTCTGAGAAACAGGAGTGGCTTATCTTCTTTCAGGAGTTTCTTTTCATATCAACTTAAGTCTCGCTGAAACATGCCTAATCAATAACAGAAGAGAATTTAAGATATCACAAGTGTGTTTAGACCCTTCATGGTTTTGAACTATCTTATAGAGTTCACTTTGATTAGCACGCTATTAGCAAATACCAGTTTGTTTACCAAACATCTTTTATGCATGCAGTGTTCTGCTTCCAGGGAGAAAGGATCTTTAGATACTGAAGAACCTAAGCAATCTCCACAAGTGAAAGCTCATAGCACCTCTAGGGTGGAGAGAATTCTTAGTCCATCTGCTGAAAATGTCAACCATGCGTCTCCAAATTCCTTTGAGAATGGTTCCCAGTATAGCTATGTGCGATTATTAAACAAGATGCCATCTTCTCGTCGTCAGGCACTTCTAGCCAGTGCAATGTCAGGTCATGAGACTTCAAAGCAAAGCAGTCCAAAGATAATAAATACCAAGGAGAAGTCAAAGCTTGCATCTGTCTCTAAACAGGTGCACTCACTACAAGCAGGAATGGTGCGTGCAACCTCCCACTTGCTACAAAAAGGAGAGCAGCATGATGACAAAGGGAAAGACAATTCTAGAGGTTTCTTTTAGCTCCTTGTGGATTTGATTTTAATTTTTGACTTTCTAATTATTTTGTGGTATATTTGTGTATACTTCCAATACAGAAAAGCCATGGGCTCAGGAATCAGATCATGCTAATGGCAGAAAGTTACAGAGAGTTGGATTCAAAAGAGTAATGGCTTCTTTTAGAGAATAAGGTACTTTGCTTTGTATAGAGATCAAGTTTACACCTTTCTCCTTGAAGTCAAAGACAGCAATAATTTCTCTATTGTTTCTGATGCCAGTAACTTTGTGACCATTTCCGTAGAGTAAACATTCGTATGATTGTAATCACAAAAGCTGCATGACATACATACTTTTTAGACAAAAATCAGGACTTAAGGGCAGTTCAGCCACATCAATTTACATGTCCAAACTGTTTTATTTCAATGGAGAGCTGATATGTTGACATGCTTCAGAGTATCTGAGTTTAACCTGTTTTGTGGTACTTCCAGTTCATATCCTTTGGTGCTTCATTGACCTTGGGTTTTTTACTTTTTGGTGGTTTTGCAGGAATAGATTGTATGATCACAGAGGCTGAATTATTTGACATAGATGACCTTTTTACCCTGTGATCATCTGTATTCTAGATAAGACTTTAGTCTAATGAGCTTGCACTGACTTTTGTGTACAGAATTTTCTAAATTCCCTTCAGAATGGATAGATTGCTAAGTGCTCACCAAGTGAAAAGGCACTTCATTTTTCTTTCCTGGTATCTTTCCCATGCTTCCAGCTGTGCTTCTGATAGTTAAGAAAAGAAATTTGAGATGCCATGGAAGATTGCATCTCCAATTGTAATGATTTCATGAATAATGTTGTTGAGGGGTCCGTTGACAGTTGACCCAGATTGAACCTGTTTACCTCAGAATCTTCTCTTTGAGTTCCCTTTCTTATCTGCTCTATTACTAACTGCATGCAAATGGGCTAAATGTGGTGGTTGGGTCTGACAATTAGATATAGGTAGTGCTGATGCTCGATGGGATATTAAATTTTGAAACCATTCCTTTTTATAACGGGAGGTTCTAGTCATATATACATAGACATGTTTGTGTAAATCTCAAGAGTGTGCACTATATGGTTGTTGCATTAATTTCTTGATTTTTTGCATTCTGTGAGTGGGTACATGATCCACACTCGAGTAGACAGAGAGCCCCTTCGTGTACAAAGGAGCCTCAAGAAGTCAGCTCTACCTTCGGCTAGTACCCCTCTACCCTTAAATTTTTCCATCGATTTGGCTTCAACCCGGCTTTCAAAAGAGAAGCTGAGGAGGACACTAGATTTTTCCTCTCATACTTCAGAAGAAGCACCAGTGCCAATGGAGGATCTTTCTCATTTACTCTCTAGGTTGAACATCAAGCTCCCTACATTTTTAAGGGATTGGCTTATGAGGACGCGGATGACCATGCGAGGAGATTCGTCTCGTTATGCCGTGGACGAGGATTGCAAAACAGAGAGGATGCAATGTTGGTACTCTTCCCATCTACATTGGAAGGCCTTGCAAACAAATGGTATAGTCAATATGCAGACGGACACTTCACTACGTGGGAGGCATTGAAAACAGCATTCTCGCAGACATTCCGACCAAGCAACTCCTCGGAAAGAGCTCTAGATCAGCTAGAGAACTTAAAACTGAGAAGGTGAATCCTTTCATGAACTTCACACTAGAACAAAAGCACTTGTTTCACATCTTCCACATGCTCTAGGTGATTTCTTGGTAAAAAAATGGATAGAGAAAGCTCTGCCCAAGTCATCTCAAGAGAAGCTTCGTGAATCTCTTAGATTGGATGCAACACTTGATGATTTTGTCGCAACTGCATCGCGCATTGAGGAGGCTAGGCTACATTTTTTGAAGGGGAGGCCCAACCAAATTATGCATCAGACTTGGATCTTATCGGGCAACTCAGGAAGGAGTTGGAAGCCTTAAGAATGCAGCAAAGTCGCCAAGAAGAGAAGGTCATGCCGCCACCCCCGCCCACAATGTTGATGAAGTAGCTCAACTTCGTCATGAGTTCGAAGATTTGTGGACTACACAAGACATACGAAGATAGGTTTGGTGTACAATATGTAGCAATAGTGGACATTCCAATGTTAATTGTCCTAACAAGGTCAGTTGTCAATTCTGTGGCAAAGATGGTCATGAAGCTAGAGATTGCTACTACCTCAAGGGAGCACAACAAGGTAACCATCAAGCTTTGGATTCATATTATGCTAGTACTTCGAATGCACCTAATAGAGAAGAGACCCGTCCAACTCGGCCTAGATATAATAGGCCACTGATGTGTTATCGCTGTGGTGAGTATGGCCACATGCAGAACAAGTGCTCCCTACCAGAAGGTGCACCTCCTTGTTAGCATTGTCTAGATGCTAAGGATCACTATACCAAAGATTGCCCAAGGAGCCGCCCTCCTCCAATTCACATGATTGCAGTCTCCCCACAAGAACCACTCAGTCTTATGTTGTTTCATCTTCGTCAATGCCAATGATGACTAGAGCCAGGCAAGCGGCAACAGCCTATAGGGAGGAACAACAAGGACTCAAAGATAGAGATGAGGAAAAGAAGGCGGGATGGAAGGACCAAACAGACATTGAAGGAGCTTATGAGAAGGTGACTACTTTGCTAAAGGATCAACCAATAAGTCCTCACGAAGACACACAAGAGGTGAACATTGAGGAAATCTTGAGAGGTATTCATCATAAGATTAGTCTGTACCAACTCATAAAGATGGATTCAAAAGTAAGAAGTGATTTGTTGAAGATTATACACTCTGCATGCTTGTACCCATCTCCTAGCATAGATGGTTTTATGGTTGACTTTCCCCCTGCACCCTTGGCTGACTATCAGAGCTCAAGATTATCTGCTTTTTATAAAGCACGAAGCTCTCACAGGTGTTATCATAGATGGTGGGTCTGGTATCAATTTGATGCCAGATTTCACCATGAAGAAACTAAAATTGAATCCAACGAAGGCAGCACCCTTCATAGTTACATTAGCAGATCAACGTCGGGTTGCACCACTTGACATTGTTGAAAAGGTACTTATGATAGCGCAAGGTTGTCACTTTGTTCTAGACTTTGTTGGTATTGCCCTGCCACAGGAGACCTCATACCCTCTACTCTTGGGAAGGCCTTGGCTAAGGCAAGCAAAGGCTCTACAGGATTGGGGAAAGAACAAGTTATGGATTTCCACATGTACTAACAATCAATTACAGATACACTTGGAAGAAGGATCAGACATCAACAAGGCTACTGGGTATACAATGGACACTTAGGTAATGCCTTCTGAAGATGATACCCTATTAAATTGGATGATGGGAGTGCAGAATGCTGCACAGTGGAGATATGTGAAGTAAATGAGGATTTTATAGAAGCAGCACAAGGAGGCTAGAAAGAGGAAAAAATTGATGTTTTTCACTTGAACAATATGGAAAAGAGTAAGATATGTGATCGCAAGAAACTAGAGGAAGAAGCAAAAATTGGGCACCATGAGGCCCAAATTAGGCACCTCGCTCATATTGGGCACCAGGAAGCCCAAGTTGGGTACCTACCTGGTGGTGGCCCAAGTGGGCGTCATGAGGCCCAAGTTGTGCACTTAGCCAATAGTGGCCAAAATGGGCCAATCCTCCCTCTGGAACTCACTACTTCTCTGAAGCAAGGTAGTCGAGCTTATCTTGTGCACACACCTCCTGAAGGACCGAAACCTCTCATTGGGCCACTAGACCCGGATAGTCTAAATTCGACAATAGGCGCCACTACAATGATATCTAAGGAGAAGACAGGTAAACATGAAAAATTGGATGATTTTATGCTTGCAGTACCAGAAAGTGACAAAGTTGTGCGTGCATTTGAGGAGGCTAATTTTGACCTTCAAGAACTCCCATTTTCAAATATACCTTTAGGATGGATCAAGGAACAGATTGCGGATCAGAAATTGAACTCCGCTCCTGCATACAGTGGGGATGAATTTTCAAGTGAGTCCAATTCAGAAACGTTTGTTCAAGAAGTAAATCTTGGAGATGAAGAGAACCCTCAAATAGTCCACTTGGCCTCTTGGTTGTGGCATTATCCCTCTTTACTACAGAAGGTAACTTCTCTACTTTTTTCCTATAAAAATGTCTTCGCATGGTCCTACAAAGATCTAACAGGGATACCAGAGGAGCTTGGATTACATCGAATACCTTTAGTTGAAGGAGCTTCACCTACAAGAAGCAGGTCTTATTGACTCAATCCAAAGTATGCAGAGGTAGTAAAGCTAGAAATAACAAAACTAGAAGAGGCAGGTATTATTGTTCCAGTAGAACATTCAAGGTGGCTTTCTTCCATGGTCATTGTACCAAAGAAAAATAGTGGCAAAATAAGAGTATGCGTTGATTTTCGTGCTTTAAATAAGGTGACTATTCAAGATGGCTTTCCTCAACCATTCACAGAGCAGGTGCTTGAAGAAGTAGTTGGACACACTCTATATAGTTTTCTTGATGGTTTCAGTGGCTACAACCAGATAGTGATTCATCCTGAAGATAGAGACAAAACGGCCTTTGTTACTCCATGGGGCACTTATGTTTATACCCGCATGGCTTTTGGCTTGAAAAATGCACCAGCTTCCTTTAATAGAACAATGTATCTGATATTGGGAAAATGGTTAACCACCTTTTTGCACATTTTTATGGATGACTTTTAGTGTTTTCAGGCACGGATATGAGAGCAATAGTTCAAGATTTCCATGATCACTTGGAAAATCTTAAAGAAATCTTTGAGCAGTGTCTCAAAACAGGTTTGAAGTTAAATCCTGCTAAATGTCATTTTTTGGTCACTAAAGGCACTCTTCTTGGTCACATAGTATCCGCCAAAGGGATAACTGTTGATCTGGCAAAGATAACTGCTATCCTCTCCATGCCTATTCCACGAACTCCAAAGGAAGTATAAATTTTTTTAGGCCATGCAGGATACCATAGACGATTTATCAGAATGTATTCAGAAATGGCTAAGCCCTTGTCCAGGCTTACAAGTAAGAATGTTCCTTTCTCATGGAGTCCTGAAGCTGAGAAAGCATTTGCAAACTAAAATTGAGGCTATGTAGTGCTCCACTTTTAACTGTTCCTAATTGGTCATTAGAGTTCCATGTGCATACAGATGCCAGTCTTCATGCAGTTGGAGCAGTCTTGGCTCAACCATCATCACATAAGGTAGACCAACCTATTGCCTATGCTAGCAGATTGCTTACCAAAGCAGAAAGGAACTACAACACTACCGAAATGGAAGGTTTGGCTATCGTATTCGCTCTTCAAAAATTTCGGCATTACCTCTTAGGTGTGCATTTTATTGTCATATCTGATCATCAGCCTTTGAAGTACTTGATTAATAAGCCTAGAGTAGCTGGAAGGGTTTGGCGATGGTTATTGCTATTTCAAGAATTTGATTTTGATATTCATATTAAGCCAGGGAAAGAGCACTATATGGCGGATCAGGTATCAAGGACTGCTCTAAGTGAAAAGGCAACATGTATTAATGATGAATTGGTGGATAGTACTCTTTTTCTGGTTGCAATGCAAACTGATTGGTATGATGGAATTCTTCAGTTCCTCTCAGTTGGAAAATTCCCCAAACACCTAACACCAATAGAAAAGAGAAAATTACTCCTTAAATCCAAACCTTACTCACTCATAAATGGAAATTTATACAAATATTGTCAGGATGGTATCTTGAGAAAGTGTGTTTTTCCAGAAGAAGTAAACTTTTTGCTTGGAGCAGCACACATCGAAGGGCATCTGAAGGGAGAGGATTTGGCTCACAAAATTATCCACAAGGGACTATGGTGGCCTCAGATATACAAAGATGCAATCAAATTTGCTAAGCAGTGCGACATGTGCCAGAGATGTGCTCCTAGGCCAACCAAATTGAATTTTCAACCATTAATCATCTCCACAAGATGGCTACCTTTTGAACGATGGGGTCTTGATTTTGTTGGACCGATTAGTCCAACTGGTCAACTTGGGAGTAAGAAATATATTCTGATGGCCACATGCTATGCAACTAAGTGGATAGAAGCTAAAGCCACTATAGATTGCACGGCCTTGACAGTGAGTTTTTGTTTAAACGTATTTTCTCAAGATTCGGTTGCCCACTTGAAATTACTAGTGATAGGGGCACTCACTTTGTAAATCAGTTGCTCCAATTCATCTTTGATAGGTATAAAATCTTTCACAAAAAAATCATGTGCTTACTATCCAAGGGCAAATGGCCAAGCGGAAAGCTCTAACAAAATTTTGATTGGGCTCTTACGCAAATTATCCTTTGATCATCAAAGTTCTTGGCCACAAGCATTAATCGGTGCAATTTGGGCTTTCCGAACGACTAGAAGGGGAACCATTGGCGAGAGTCCATTCCGCTTAGTATATGGTAAAGAGGCATTGGCACCATTCAAATTTATTATCAAGAAGAAAATTGGAGCCAGAATCATTGGAATTGAGCCTCCCATTAGAAGACTTGTGGCATTGGAAGAATATAGGGAAGCAGCCATGAAGAAACTGCAGGAAAAGCAAGAGGAACGCAAACGATTGCATGACAGGTATTTAAGGACTAATGAGATACAAGAAGGATCTTTGGTCCTGGTGCATCAGGTCCCATCGACATCCACCAAATTGACACTTAAATGGATAGGGCCCTACAAGATGATAAAGGTATTACCACGAGGAGCAGTTGATTTAGAGGACTTGCAGGGTGAAAGGATGCCTTGGGTTAACATCTCCAGGGTGAAAAGTTATTTGAATTGATGCAAGCAGATGGAATTCACTCATTGTACATACCATAGTTCTTCTCATTTTCTACAGTTCATTTTGAAGGAATAAGCAAATAAAGGAGTTGTTGCACCGTGACGGTGCAAAGTCTTGATGTGGGGGTCTGTAGAGCAGGTGGAAGATGTTTTGTTCCTTTGCTAGGGACCACTTGGGTTCTGGATATTTTCAAAAGTGAACCTTGAGACCTTTGGGGGGGGGGGTCTTGGGCCGCCTTGGGCAACCCTCACCCTAGGCGCTTGGAGGCACTCCCTAGGCCACACCCTACGTTTTCCAACATCGAGAAAAGGTAAACAAATCAAGAACATGCAAAGATAATCGAAGCAAAAGCTCTTGAGCACAAGTGGATGCAAGTTGGGTAATCCTTAACCCTATAAGTCTATGGCAAAAAAAAAAAAAAAAAAAAACACTCTACAGGAGAGAGCTCTGGTCTTTTTGCTCCATGGAGGGACCCCTTCGCCCATACGACCCTCTTTGAGAATGTTGGAATTCTTATTTGATAAAGAACCACTCTTCTCTTTATTTCTTTAAAGTATGAGAACTTGGGCGCCTTGAATTTAGGAAATCAATAAGTGGTTTTATTGTAAATCATGGAATAAGCGAGTTTGGCGACGCCTTCACTTATCCACAAAAGCTTATGGGGCGAGGCGACGCCCATATGGTGAGGTAGGAAGGAAAAAAGGCGACGCCTTTCTTTTGCAACATAATAGCTTATGAGGCGACGCCCATATGGAGAGGTAGGAAGGAAAAAAGGCGACGCCTTTCTTTTGCAACATAATAGTTTATGAGGCGACGCCCATATGGTGAGGTAAGAAGGAAATAAGCGACGTCTTGAATGCTTAAGAGTCATTTCACTTATGGAAACATGGGCGACTCCCTCTCTTGCGTTACATGGGATTATGGCGACGCCCATATGATGGTAAAAGTGTGGAGGATGAGGCGACTAAAAATAAGTGCGACTACTTATGAAGAAAGAGCTTGGGCGACCACCATTTGCTTTCATGGCTCACTTGGGCGACCACCATCGTGCTACTAAGGTGACCAACTTATTTTTGGCAACACATGAAGGGGAGATCTAACAAATTAGGCGACCAACCACCTTCTACATGCACATGGGCGACCACAAAATTTTGGGCTTCTCAAATCTAGGCGACCACCAATTCTAGCAAGTCAAGGAGGCGACGACCAACCACTTTTGGCATAATATGGGGCGAGACCACCAACCACTCTTGGCTAACTCCACATCATTGGGCGACTAGGTGATGACATCCTTGGAGGGCGACTACCGACTTATGATGGGCTCCACCATGAGGTGGAATATATATTGTTAGTGATATGTCAGAGTGAAAAGTAATGCAGGGAATATTGCCACTTAGCTTTGGCGGTGTCAGAAGCTAAAATTGGGGGCCTTATTGAAGTTGGCTACCAGAGCCAAAATTAGTCCTCTCCTCCACCTCTTTGACCACCACTTTGGCGCGTGCAGCACTTAAGGCTGGAATTTGGCAAGGCCACCCTTGGCCACTCTGGAGTCTATATAAACAGATGTTTGGCACTCATTTGGGGGGTGTAATCTGAATCGTGTGGACTATTGCATATCATCACTACCATCATTTGTTGATGCTAGTTGAGGCTATTTTCTGATCTACTCTCTGCACTCTGTTGCTACAGGCACTCTGATGGAGGTCACTCTGTGATGAGTATACAGAGCGTGGGCATCCTAGTGGAGTTGGTGATTAGCATTACAGGGTGATTGAGTGGCTTGGATCTAGTCATTTGCATGCATCAGTGAATTTCTTGAGGATCAAGTCATCATCTTTATTGTATTCACTTGTTGGTCCCACTTTTGTATTGTTGCTAGTTAGTTTTTTTGGAATGGCATGCTAGCCCACTTTTACATCCTTTTGTAGTATTGTAGCTCTCTGTAATCATTTTCAAAGTTACGAAGTGATTTCCTCTCTCAAGAGCACTTGTTATTGATCCTTTCTCTTCAACTGTACATTTCCACTTCTATTGGTTTCTTTGTTATCAGTGAATGTACCTGCACACAAGAATGTCACAGGGTATACTTCCCTAAGGAGGACCCCCCTTGAGTAGACGGAGTACTGGAAATGTATACAATTTGATATTGTTGGAAGTGGATACCCCAGTACCTCCTCTACACCAAGTGTCCCCTCCACATGGAATCCAAGGCCTTCTAACCTTGGAAATCACATGTCTCTCACACGAATTCTAAAAGGATCTCTCCCAAGTTTGTACGTACAAGTCTCAAGGCTTGAGAGGCCTCCCTAAGGGTTAAATACCATACCTTTAGGAAATATCGATCCTAAGGGTAAAGCCTTCAATTGGGAGTAAATATAATACAAATAGCTCAAGGGTTCAAACCATACTCTTGGAGACACTTTCCCAAGGGTTTCTCAATAAACTCCAAGGGTTCTCCAAGTGAGTTTGGACCCTCAAAACCCATGTCTTTTGTTGGTTGGACCCATAGTTATACAACATTCTTCCCCCCTTTAACATTTTTGTCCTTGAAAATGTGTGTAGATATAATATGTAGAGTATTCCCCTGTGCCCCATGATCATTCTTGTCGGTCATGGTCTTCATCTCTCTGATTCGACTCTTTATCAAAAAGCGATTCTATCTCGGACATGATCTAAAAAGAGGGGAATTTGTGTGTGGGATAATCTCTACCCAAATCATTATAAACACTAACTTTGCAAGTTAAACACTAAATTGAGTGCAAAGTATGGAAAGAATGATAAGGGTGGATTAAAACATCCTTGCCTATTTCAATGTTTCTCTATGTGCGAACTATGCATCCATAGTACAAATATATAAGGTAGGTGGATTATAACAGTCTCCAACTAATTTGTTATATGGATCCATTTCTATGCACTACTTGTGCATGGACCTAGCAAAATAGGCAAATCATTGGCTGATTCAAGACTTTGAGAAGTTTCCTTGAGTTTGAGCAAAACATCTAACTTAGACATTTTCTGACTATGTTTTACTTCTTAACCAACATCTACTGATCTCCTTTCCCAAATGTAAGACTACCATGTCCTATTGGGCTTTAGAGTGAAGGTAGAATGTAAAAAATAAGTGGTTCATTTCTTTGACAAAGCAACATCAAAATGATTTACGCAAGGCTACTTCTCAAAAGATTTTACTTCTTTGGAACTTTTGGAACTATAAACAATTCCTGAGAGTTTTACTCTCACTCTTTTTTAAGAGAACTTTTAGATTCTTCATCCATTTATATTCAAGAAATACTCAATGGATGAATGAGTCCTCTTAAACTCCAATGTCTTCTAAAATCGAAGGGGTTCTATACAAAACGTCCACCTTTGGTGTTTAATTTACTTACCTATTCCATCCAGCTAAACCTTACCTAAGAATGACTTTGAAGGTTCTTTCCAAGTCAAATCCAAGGTCGAGAAAAGCGAGAAGGAAGCCGAGGGTTTGAAGTATTGTTTTCTATCTTTGTGAATTCTCAAAAAGATTATTTGGGTAAATTTAAACCATCATTCATCTACCAAATCCTACTGGTATAAAACATCGGTATCTTGAGCCACCGAGTTTTGATGATGTTTTATATTTACTCTTCAACCATGATGCTTCAATTATCTTAATTACTAAGTTAATCCCTTTCAATTTCTTGAGATTCTTATATACTACAATACCACTCAAGTATAGATCTTGTATTCGTTGTACTACTAACAAGGTGCTTTGGACTAACTTAGTCTAATTTTATCTATGTTGCCTATTAAGTCAATCTTTTTCACTACCTCTTGAAACTCCTTTATACAAAAATGCATAAATTTGAGTCAAGATAGTGATTCACTTAGTTGTACTATCAACTAAGTGCTTAATCCTAGATTAACTTAGTTAAACTTACCTTTCTTAATAGGATCTTTCCAAGTTCTCTCTTCAGAAATCCATGCAATGTTTTTGGTAAAGAACTACAAAACCCTTACTAGGAAAATCTCATAGCTTAAATGAGATTATACCTTTATGAAGACCTAGAAATTCCTTTCAAGCTTTCCAGTTACATGTTACTTGAAGTGCTTCTAGGTCATATTCTTGACCATCTTGTTCTTCATCATTATGTGTGAAGTTTCAATTCCCATTGGGATCGAGTTTCACTTCAATTCATGGGTCCAAGACTAAGGGATACCTACCATCTCATTGTCTGATGTCCCATACCATCATTCCTACATTGATGTGAATATAAAGTATAGTGTCCCATACCACCATCCTTTATATCCAGCACATGTTTGGATGATATATATCTTAAAGTCTAGAAGCCTTCTCTATCTTTAGAGTACCCTTTACTCAAATTCATTTTACTAGAATTTGAAGTCAAGGAATTACTTGAGTGTTTTCCATCTTGCTTAGGTTTCTAGGGCTTCCAACACAAGATATCTATATGATCTTAATTATATCAAGCTTTGATTGTAAGATCCAAACCTTTTGATGAAATTAACATCCATCCCCTTTTGGATTTTGAGGTCTACAGAATCACGTGAGCAGTACAAGGAAGAAGAAGAAGCTTGGAGCACAACACACAATATTGAATGTATTACCACTAGAATGTACAAAGATACATGACTCATTAGGGCAATAGGTGTATATACAAGCCAAGATAAAGAAAACCTCCTAAAGAGGGAAAAAAGTGCCTAGACAATCCTAGTGTGTTCACACACATCACTACCTAAATATATCAACAAATCCCGCCTCGGAGTGATGCGATGAACAAGGAGCCAACACTCATGTACAAGGAAGTTCCAAGCTATGCGGAATCAATCCACAAAATGAAGTAGCCCCAAAGATTTGCAGAAAGCTTCAAAATTCTCCCTAGGTAGAGCCTTTGTGAAAAGGTTTGCAATCTTCTCCTGCATCGGCACATATGCCAAGCTGATCTCTCCAGTAGAGAACCTCTCCCTTACATAATGATATTCTATCACGAGGAAGGAGATAAGGAAGAGAGCTCACACATACACTCTCACTCTCAAGGAGAAGCACACACACAGATTCAAGCAAGGAAGAATGATCTTCTTCTTCTTCTATTACATAAAAAGGAATGTACAAGAATGACCTAAAAACAAGAATACAACAAGTGCAATATATAAGACTAGTACATAAGGAAAAGCCTAATGTTCGCGAATGAGTGAGCTGGCAAGGAACAAATGTGCCATCACTCTCGGTAGATAAATCTAATCAAGCTCAATGAAGTATCCCTGACATATACCGGCGTGACCACTATACATGTCAGAGAAATGAAAAATTGGTACGTGTCATCCTGGATCATCACATGTTGAGCTTGATATCTCAACACTCCCCCTCAAGCTCAACTCCATATCCTGTAATCCAAGCATCTCCCGAAACTTCTTCAACTTCTCAGCTCCAAGTGCTTTGGTGAAAATATCAGCAACCTGCTCATCTGTTCGCACATAAACAAGATCAATATCACCTGCTAATACTTTCTCTCTGATGAAGTGATAATGTACCTCGATATGCTTTGTTCTAGCATGGAAAACAGGGTTCTGTGCTAACTGTATGCTACTAAGATTATCACAATAAATGGTGATAGGCTTTTGCACTTCCACACCTAAATCCACAAGTAGCATCTCCAGCTATTGCAGCACCTCTATACTCATCCTCTGTACTCGACAAAGCAACAATGGGTTGCTTCTTGCTGCTCCATGTAACAGCTGCACTCCCAAGTGAGAATAGAAAACCACTAATAGATCTTCTATCTAGAATGCTACTAGCCCAATCGGCATCGATGTATCCATAAACTTGCAAATCTACACCAGCCTCATAAAACAATGCATAATCCAAAGTAGCACTCACATAACGTAGAGTGCGCCTCATAGCATCCAAATGTGGCTTCCTGGGAACCTGCATAAACTGACTTTCAAGTCCAATAGTATAACTTAGATCAAGCCTTGTAATTGTGAGATATATAAGACTTCCCACAAATTTCCTATACATAGTAGCATTTTCCAATGCTTCACCTGAAGTAGTGTCCAACTTCAAATTCTGATCT
The DNA here is from genome assembly GCA_020310875.1 of Ceratopteris richardii. Taxonomy (NCBI): domain Eukaryota; kingdom Viridiplantae; phylum Streptophyta; class Polypodiopsida; order Polypodiales; family Pteridaceae; genus Ceratopteris; species Ceratopteris richardii. Next base: position 11,453,604 of record CM035440.1, read on the forward strand.
AATTGCATAGAAATTGGCTTACAATCAGCCATACCATACTTTTGCAGCATATTCAAGGCATATTGCCTTTGCAACATCCATATACTTGTTTTTGTATGTATAAACTCAATGCCCAAGAAATAGCGCAACACACCAAGATCTTTCATGTCAAATTCCTGCATAAGAAGTTGGTTTACCTCTTTGATGCTTCCTTCATTATCACCACCTACAATCAGGTCATCAACATAAATAGCCACAATAGTGATGCCATCATCAACCTTCCTTGCATATAGTGAGTGATCTGCATCACACATAGAAAACCCAATGCTGGTTAAGTAATCAGCAATCCTTGCATGCCATGCATGAGGGGCTTGCTTCAGCCCATACAAAGCCTTTTGCAACCTGCAAACATATTCTGGATGCTTTGAATCTTCATATCCTTGTGGTTGGTCCATATATACTTCTTCCTGTAACTCACCATGTAGGAAAGCATTCTTCACATCCATCTGATGCAAAATCCATCCTTTTGCTATAGCTAATAGAACAAGTGTTCTGACAAAATAGACATTTTAGCTACAGTGCTGAATGTTTCCTCATAATCAATGCCATATGTCTGTGCATATCCTTTAGCTACCAATCGTGCTTTATACCTGCTTATGCTACCATCAACATTATGCTTTACCTTGTAAACCCATTTCGAGCCTATGGGTTTCTTTCTTTGTGGGAATGGAACCAGATTCCATGTATCATTTCCATAAAGTGCAGCCATCTCCTCACCCATAGCTTTTTCCCAATCTGCAACTCCAATTGCATGTTCAAAGCAAGAAGGTTCAACATCTTGTATTACCTTTATCATGTAGGTACAATGATGAGCCATATAACTGTCATACGTCAATCGTTGCACTGAATTCCACATCCTCCCAGATCTTCTTGGTCCTGGGTCACTTCTCCTTGTATCATCTGCATGTGCCCTTCTTACTCTTGGAGTTTTCACAGAGGGCAATCCAAGTTCCTCATCAAGACTCTTTTCTAAACCGCTTGAATCTCCATCAACGTCTTCAAAGCCTGCACATGTTTTATGACCAGCAGAAAGCTTTTCTTTACCTTTCTTGGATGTATTTGATGAATTTGCTAGATTGAAATTTCCACGTAATCTTCCACTCCATGGATTTGAGTTGGAACTATTGCTTGGTGATGCATCCTGTCCACTCAAAACCTGAGATTCTGCACTTGATTTTTCAGCATTTTCATTGTCATTTGGTTCAAGATTCAATCCTTCTTTGGCATTTGCATAGAAGCTTGACATTTCATCAAATACCACATCTCTGCTCACCTTTACCTGTCGTGTGAGTGGGTTATAACATTTATATCCCTTTTGCGCAAGGGAGTATCCAATGAAGACACACTTTTTTGCTTTTGGATCAAGCTTCGTCCTCAATTCATCTGGGACATGTACATATGCAATACAACCAAAAACTTTTAGATGTAATAAGTTTGGTTTTTTACCTGTAAACTTCTCTTTAGGTGTAACTTGATGTATAGCAACAGTCAGAGTTTTGTTCATGATGTATACAATAGTATGCATAGCTTCTGCCCAATAACAATGAGGCATATTCTTCTCAGCCATCAAGGCTCTTGCTATTTCTGCAATATGTCTATTTTTGCGTTCAGCAACAACATTTCGTTATGGTGTGTACCTGCATGAAAATTGATGGCGAATTCCATGATTTTTTTAGAAAACTGCTGAACTCATTTGACATGTCTGAATGTACTTCCCTGTCTGCTTTTCCACCTTAATGTTTGAATGTACTTCCCTGTCTGCTTTTCCACCATAACTTTAAAGCTCTAGAAGTGAGTGAACACCTCGCTCTTCTTTTTCATGAAATACACGCATACTTTGCGTGTTGGGTCATCAATGAAAGTAACATAGAACCTGCAACCACCCATAAATGTGGTCTTTGTTGGACCCCAAACATCTGTATGTACTACTTCTAGTACATTCTCACTAACATGCTTGTCATGTGGAAATGATGCTCTTGATTGTTTACCAAATTGACATGCTGCACATACCTTTTGCATTTCTGCAACTTTGAAATTTGGTAGTCCATGGACAATCTCCTTTGACTGCATCAGTTTTAGCCTTTGCAGATTTGCGTGTCCAATTCGTTTGTGCCAGATCTCTATATCAACAATAACTCCTGCACCTTTTGCAAACATGGCTGCATTCATTTCAGGAATCTTCACATTTAAGGTGAACATCCTACCCACTTTGTTTCCTTTGGCAACCAATTGTCCATCCTGCTTGTACTCCTCTACATATAATCCATCGGCATTGAACCTAACTTGTAATCCCTGGTCAACCATTTGTCCAACAGAAACCAGATTCTTTGTTATATTTGGAACATGCAACACATTAGCAAGATGTTGTACCTTTCCATCCTCCTAGATAGTGCTATGTTCCCTGTATGCTCAATAGGATGTGATGTGTCATCACCTGTTTCAACATATCCAGGAACTGGCAATTTTTGCAAAGTACTAAACCATTCCGCATGACTGTTCATGTGATTTGAAGCACCTGAATCAACATACCAGACATTATCATTCGATTTTGAAACACCAGCAGACATCGTATTCATCATGTGATGTTGAACCATAAACAACTTCTCAAAATCATCTGCACTTGTGGATGCACAGTTGTTTTGCTGCCTTCTGTTATTTTGATTCTTCAACCTGCAATCATGTTCAAAGTATCCAGGTTTACCACAATTCTAGCATCCTTTACTATCATTACCTGAATCATTTCTTTGGAAATTTTTGCGACCTCTTTGGCTCCCCCTGCCTCAAAACTGTCCTCTTCCTCTTGCATGATTCTGTTGTTGACCTTGGTCTTGGTTACTGTCTCCTCTTCCACTTCTGAAACCTCTACCTTTGCCTCTTCCTCTGCCAGAGTAGAATACCTGCTCAGAACTGGGCTTTCCTTGGGAGTTTGAATCCTCACCAAGATTCTTTTCTTCAATAATCAGCATAGATACCAGATCAGCAAAATTTGGAATATTTTCCCTGGTCTGTATAGAAGTTCTGAACTGCTTATATGCAGCTCCTAAACCACGAAGACACACTTCCACCTTATCATCATCATCTACATTCACGCCAATAGATGCAAGTGACTCACATATGCTTTTGATCTTCAAGGTGTAGTCACTTATCGACATGCTCTTCTTCTCTAATGTATGCAGCTCGTTCTTGAGTTGCAATTTCCGTGCCTTTGTATTGGTCTCATACAATGTGACCAAACTGTTCCAAGCCTCTTTTGGAGTCTTGGCATCCTGTATGTGTCCAATTATGCTATCTTGTATGCTAACAGATAGCCAGTACATTACCTTTCGTGCCCCTTGATTCCATTCTTCATATGCTCTTACCTGATCTGCAATCTGATTCCTTTCTATTAACTGTGGAGCATTTTCATTCTCTCCTTTGATGTACTTCCAGTAGCCTTTTCCCATCAGGAAATTCGTCATTCTAAATCTCCAAGCATGGAAGTTGTTCTTGTCCAGCTTATCGCTCATAAGCTGATTCATTCCATCTGCATTTGCCATTTCTGTAGCAATTCACAATACTGCATAACACTACAAGCATCACTTCTGCTTGAACACTGTCGCACTATGACATGACAATTCGATCTCGGAAAAACACAGTTTTCGTGTATCAACAGTACACAAAATCGCTTGAAATTCTAGATCTAAAATATATGAGTGTTTCCGAACAGAACACAAGTTACAGTTTCAAAAACTGACCTGGTTTTTTTGTGAGCCCCACCTTGCGGGCTCGAAACGGAGGTCGAGGTGGCTCCGAAACTTCGATCTGACAAAACTTCATACCGATTTTCATAGCAAACGAAGGTCGTTTGTGAATCGTGTTTTCTCCACCCCTTGCTGTGTACTCTTCACTGTCGCCTTCTCCACGAGCTCTTTACAACCACGCTGGCTCTGATACCATGTCACGAGGAAGGAGATAAGGAAGAGAGCTCACACACACACTCTCACTCTCAAGAAGAAGCACACACACAAATTGAGGCAAGGAAGAATGATCTTCTTCTTCTTCTTCTTCTATTACATAAAAAGGAATGTACAAGAATGACCTAAAAACAAAAATACAACAAGTGCAATATAAAGATCAATACATAAGGAAAAGCCTAATGTCTGCGAATGAGTGAGCTGGCAAGGAACAAATGTGCCATCACTCTCGATAGATAAATCTAATAAAGCTCAATGAAGTATCCCTGACATATACCGGTGTGACCAATATACATGTCAGAGAAACGAAAAACTGGTACATGTCATCCTGGATCATCACATGTTGAGCTTGATATCTCAACATAATGCACCTCAATGTGCTTAGTGCGAGCATGGAACAAAGGGTTCCTTGCAACTGCCAATGCGCTCTGGCTATTAATGAAGATGTTAGTGTCAGAAGATTGGCCAACACCCAAATCAACTATAAGGCGTTTGATCCACACACACTCAAAAGTCGCTATGAAAGCTTCCCTATACTCAGCCTCACAACTAGAAGTGGCCATAGTAGGCTGCTTCTTGCTCAACCAAGATATACATGAGCTACCAAGCATGAAGCAAAAGCCACTAGTGGACACACGAGTGTCATAGCAACCAGCCCAATCATAATAAAAAAAAGCATGTAAATCTAGCGGTAGTGATCCCCGTTTGGGATAAAACAATCCAAGTACTCGATACAATATCTGGTCGAGCAATGCATAGCAATTCAAGCATCCAATAGCCTGTTGATAGAGAACAATATCAAATGCATCTCCAACATCATGAAGACTCAATCGTAAACATGTCTCTATAGGAGTAGCAATAGGTTTATAGTCTTCAAGGCCAAAATACTGCAAGAATGTGTCAATATATGTCATTTGACACAAAGCTATTCCGCCATCAACTTGCATAAATTGAATGCCCAAATAATGATGCAAATGCCCCAAATCAGACATCTCAAATGAGGCATGCAGATCAGCCTTAAAATCAGTAATATGCTTCTCATGAGGACCAGTGAGCAGCATGTCATCAACATACACAACAATGATCAGAAGCACATCATTAGCACACTTAACATATAAGGTGCTCTCAGTTGGAATGTTCTCAAAACCATGTGTAATCAGATAGGCATGTATCTTTTCATACCAAGCACGTGGTGTTTGCTTCAAACCATATAATGCCTTTTTCAATCTGCATACTTGGTTTTCATGCCCTTTCTGCACAAGGCCATGGGGCTGAAAACATACACTTCTTCATGCAAGTCACCATTCAGAAATGCAGTTTTAATGTCCAACTGATGTACATTCTAACCATGATGAGCTGTAAGTGCACATATGCTACAAACAATAGTCATTCGACATGTAGGTGCAAAGGTCTCATCAAAATCAATGCCTCTTTCTTGTGCATAACCCTTTGCAACAAGCATAGCCTTATACTTGTCAACTGTTCCATTAGGCTTACGCTTCAGTTTGTATACCCACTTAGTGCCAATGGCCTTCTTGCCAAGAGGCAAGTCACATAAAGACCAGGTACCATTTTTCACGATAGCATCACATTCTGATTGCATAGAAGCCATCCATTTTTCAAAATTTTGTGCTTCATCAAACAAAATAGGCTCATTCTCATCAGAGAGACTAGAGGCAACCATAGCATAGCAATCTGATGCAAATAAAGCACTATGAGAACCTGAATGAGTTACAATATGACAGAGGTGCATCTAATTTGCTATCATGCAAAGTCTGCACCATCCATTTTGGCATAATTTTGCCTCCTCAATATCAGCTCTCTCATCAACAAGTGCATCATGTAAATCTACATAAAAAATAGAATGATCTACATCATCACATGAAACTTGTAAAGGCTGAGAAGTTGCCTCATTAGGACTAGCACTAGGTTGTCCACCTATAAAAAGAGATAGCAAAGTGTGATACATCTATTTGGAGCTAACTGACATCTCATTAGTACATGAAAGTAATGGCTGAATACCATCTTCCGCAAAAACATCATGGCTAACCAAAATGCATTTAGTTTGTGGATGATACAGACAATAGCCTTTGCTTTGAGAACTGTACCCAACAAAAATACATTTCACTCCTTTATCATCCAATTTTGCATTGTTGTTCAAGCATTAATGCATATGCCAAACAACCAAAAACACCCATATGAGCAGGAGATGGCTTGCGACCATGCCAAGCCTCATATGGAGTGATAGACTACAATGCTTTAGTGGGACACCTATTAAGTACCTATGTTGCACATATAACAACGCTTTACTGAGACACCTGTTAAGTACATATGTGGTAAAGCCTGACTGTTGACCATACACCTCGCCATCTCCATGAGTGACCTGTTCTTCCATTCAACAAATCCATTCTGTTGAGGTGTATATGGCATTGTACACTAATGTTTTATTCCACGTTCAGCCAGAAATGCATTAAAGTCAGAAGACATATATTCCCCCCTTGATTTGAGCGAAGGGTGCCCATTTTACATGCTAACAAGTTTTTAGGCAAAACCAAAAACTGTTTGAAGCACATAGACACTTCAGACTTTGCGTTCATTAGATACACCCATGCATGCCTAGAAAAATCATCAATGAAAGTCACAAATTAAAGATAGTTTCCAAAAGAGGGTGTGTGCATAGGACCATAGACATCGCTATGAACAAGTTGCAATTTTTTAGTAGCTCAAACTGAATCATCTTTTGGAAAGGAGGAACGCTGCATTTTGCCCAAAGTACAGCTTTCAAAGACATGTTTACCGGGTGCCTCAAGTTTGGGCAAAGAGGACATCATTTCAGATTTCTACAGGCGTAGCAAACTAGCAAAATTCAGATGACCAAAGCATGCATGCCAAAGCTTTGCATCTGACATAGCTTGAGAATCATGTATTGCACATGCTAAATCATTCATAGTTTTTCATAGTCTATGAGCTTATATAGCCCACGACATAAAATGCTAGAAGCAATAATCACATTGCCATTTGAAAGATCCTAAATTGTACATCTCTCATCAACAAAATTCACAACCAAGACAATCTTGACTAAAGCTCAAACTGATAACAAATTCTTCTTGATCCCTGACACAAATAAAGCATCTGAAAATCTAAAAAAACTACCATCAGCAGTAGTCAGAATGATCTTACCAACTCCTATGACATGATAAGAGGAATTGTTGGTGCATCTGATAGTATTCCCTCAAGGGGACTCGAGTGAAGTGAAGAAACTGCACTAATATGTTTGGTTGCCCCACTATCAAGGTACCAAACATCTAAGTGTACTAAAGACATACAATGTTCATAAGATGGGTCAACATTGCGAATGCTAGTAAACACCCATTCTTCATGCTACACTAGGTTAGCATACTCTATTTTCGGTATAGAGGCCTCTACAATAACCATTCCAGCCTCTTTTTTCTTTGCCTCTTTTGTAGCCAGTTTTGGACAATTCTTTATGACATGATAATTTGCTTTACAGTACTTGCAAAATAGTTTTTGCTTTTCCATTTTCTTTTCATCTCTGTCATCTTTGTTTGATTGTGTAGAATTATCATATTTCTGCTTAATAGTAGAAGAGCTCCATTTACCTTTGCCCTTTTGACTAGCTAGGAAAGCTTGATCTGCAACAGGCATAATGGACCTGTTCTGCCTAGACTGATCTTCCTGCAACATAACAGAGAATAACTCCTTAAACATTAAGGCATTTGGATTGCCTTTCATCATCAAACAACGAGTAGAAGCAAAACTCTAGTATGAATTGGGAAGATGATTCAAAACAGTCCGCACAAGTGAACTGTCAAGGAAGACTTCATCAGCTCAAATTGTTTTCAGATCTTAGTAATACGAGCCTCATTCCTAGCCTAGTACAATGTGGTAAGTGTATCCTAAGCATCCTTAGCCGTTCTACAAGAGCGAATGTGAGGAATAATGGCATGTTTGATAGACAAGGCTATCAATGCATGTGCCTGAGCATCTCTGCCATCCCAATGAATTTACTCTACAATAGGTGCAACAGAAATTGTAGCACGACAAGAATCTACAGAATATCACCATCTTTGATGCCATCTGCATCAGCTTTATTACATGTATTTTTGTTTCAACACCTTTCACAATGGGTAATTCGTACCAATACATGATGCATCAATTAATTCCTCAATGGGTAATTCGTACCATCCAACTTATCCTCAACAACCAACATATGAAATACATCACTACTTTCAGCCATGGCCATTGACTAAAATGCCCTGATGCAAAAAATGATTGTATCTGAAAAATTTGAGCAAAACTACCCTGACGAGTTCTGTTAAACCTGTAGTAGACTTCAAGATGCTTATACTGGCAAATCAAGACTTGTATATATCTTTGGCACAAAAAGACAAAATAGGCTACATAAGCATTGTGATAGTGCATTCGGAGGTCAAAACGAGCTTAGATCGCGATTTTGGCACCACATAGCAAAGCTATTTTGATCTCCTAATCATCGTGAGTATGATCACCAAAGTTTGTGCGATTGATACTGTGATCAGAGAGATGATGACAACGCCCTAGATGAAGCGATGATATGCTTTGATACCAATTCTTGGAGTTTGAGGTTTGCGGAAGCACGCGAGCAACACAAGGAAGAAGAAGAAGAATCTTGGAGCACAACACGCAATACTGAATGTATTACCACTAGAATGTACAAAGATATGACTTGTTAAGGCAATAGGCGTATATACAAGCCATGGTAAAAAAACCTCCTAAAGAGGGAAAAAAGTGCCCTAGCGATCCTAGTGTGTTTACACACATCACCACTTAAATATATCAACATCTCGATGGAATAATCATCCATCCTTTCTTTCTAAGGTTTAAGTGTGATTCCAAGTGCCTTGGATCATATTCACAATCTATTTTAGTTTTCGCTCGACTAACTTGTAGTGATAAGAGATTATTCTTGCCTTTTAGATTCCTTTCTTTATTCAAAGCTTTCAAAAAACTACCCTATGGTTTTCTAGGAATCTTGTTTGCTAGTTAAGTCTAAGCATCTTCTAATGCTTTTGGATTTCTCTTGAAATCCCTTGAAGGATAGGTGAATACAAGTTTCACCTTCCCTCGACTTAAGTATCATTTATCATGGTTGCAGATTGCGTAATTAGAATTCAAAATTCTATCTCTCCTTCTTACTTCCCTTTAGAGAGTTATAACCCTTGGCATGCTTTATTCGACCTCATGGTTTACAATCACCTTTTTCAGAATCTTTGGTGATCATGATGGGATCCCATTGCTAGCTTCAGCATGCTATGAAGTTGCTTTTTGAGCAACTCACCCTAAAAGATGTTTTTATCTCATCATCTACATTCCGAAAAATGGAATTAATTGTACCAGAACTTTATAAGTTTGGTGTACTTTTTTCCAAAACTGTGAAATCTATGGCTTCATTCACAACTAAAGAGTGAGTGATATGAATCGTCCCATCATTGGACTATTCAAGCAGTCTTATATTTGTGTGGGCCTTGAGAGTTTCTAGAAGATGTACTAGAAAGGAATTCTAGTTTTGTTGTTCATTAAAACATCTTCTAGAGGTATCTCGATGACCACCTATCCTAAGATCCTTATGAACTTATTTGGGATTTCTCTTGAAATCTCATGTTTCCAAACAATGCAAGTTCATGTCTCAATTTGGGTGGAGTTGCAAACAATGCAACTCCACCCAAATATATACCTCAAGACCAAGGGGGGAAATGTGAGAAGAGCTTGCCAAGTGTCCCCTCCACATGGATGCTAATCCAAGGCCTTCAAACCTCGGAAATCACATGGCTCTCACATAGATTCTAAAAGGATCTCTCCCAAGCTTGTACGTACAAGTCTCAAGGCTTGAGAGGCCTCCTTAAAGGTTAAATACCATACCCTTAGGAAATATCAATCTTAAAGGTCAAAACCCTTCAATTGGGAGTAAATAAATCGAATAGCTCAAGGGTTCAAATTACCATACTCTTGGAGACACTTTCCCAAGGGTTTCTCAATAAACTCTAAGGGTTCTCCAAGTGAGTTTGGACCCTCAAAACCCATTTCTTTTGCTACTTGGACCCATAGTTATACAACAATATGTTTGGTACAAAAGGACAAAATTACACGCATAGGCATTGTGATAATGCATTTGGAGGTCGAAACGAGTCAGATTCAAATTTCGACACCACACAACAAAGCTGTTTTGAACTCCTAATCGTCTTGAATATGCTCACCAAATTTTGTGTGATTATAAGACTATGATCTGAGGGGTGTCGACGATGCCCTAGATGAAACGGCAAGCTGCTCTGATACCAATTGTTGGAGTTTGACGTTTGCAGAAGCACGCAAACAAAACAAGTAAGAAGAAGAAGCTTGGAGCATAACACACAATACTAAATGTATTACCAAGTGAATGTAGAAATATAATTGACCCATTAGGGTTATAGGTGTATATACAATCCAGGGAAAAAAACCTCCTAAAGAGGGAAAAAGTGCCCCAATAGTCCAAAGTGTGTTCACACACATCAATACTGAAATATATCAATAGGCTTCACCAGAGTCTAGTCAAGACAAGAAATTTGCAACCATGTGAGGTGTGTTGGAGTTAGACGTCTGCAGAAGCACGCGAACAGCACAAGGAAGAAGAAGAAGCTTGGAGCACAACACACAAGACTGAATGTATTACTAGAGAATGTACAAAGATAAGTAGCCCATTAGGGCAATAGGCGTATATACAAGCCGGGGGAAAAAAACCTCCTAAAGAGGGAAAAAAGTGCCCCGGCGGTCCTAGAGTGTTCACACACATCACTACCTAAATATATCAACAAATCCCCCCTGGGAGTGATGCGGTGAACAAGGAGCTGGCACTCATGTATAAGGAAGTGCCGAGCTATGTGGAAATCACTCCACAAAAGGAAGTAAGCCCAAAGCTTTGCGGAAAGCTTCAAACTTCTCCCTAGGCAGAGCCTTCGTGAAAAGGTCTGCAATGTTCTCCTGCGTGGGCACATATGCCAAGCTGATCTCCCCAGCAGAGAACCTCTCCCTGACATAGTGATAATGCACCTCAATGTGCTTAGTGCGAGCATGGAACACAGGGTTCCTCGCAACTGCCAATGCGCTCTGACTGTCAGTGAAGATGGTGGTGGCAGAAGACTGGCCAACACCCAAATCAGCCATAAGGCGTCTGAGCCACACACACTCAACAGTCGCTGTGAAAGCTGCCCTATACTCAGCCTCACAACTGGAAGTGGCCACAGTAGGCTGCTTCTTGCTCAACCAAGATATACATGAGCTACCAAGCATGAAGCAAAAACCACTGGTGGACACACGAGTGTCATAGCAACCAGCCCAATCTGAGTCAGAAAAAGCATGCAAATCTGGCGGTAGTGATCCCCCCTTGGGATAAAACAACCCAAGTAGCCGAGTACCACTCAAGTAGCGAAAGATGCGCTTAACCGCTTTCCAATGCGTGACTCCTGGGCAATGCATAAACCTGCTCATCTGTGAGACAGCAAACTGAATATCTGGCCGAATAATGCATAAGTAAATCAGGCATCCAACAGCCTGCTGATAGAGAACAGCATCAAATGCATCTCCAGCATCATGAAGACTCAATCGTAAACCTGTCTCCATAGGAGTGGCAATAGGCTTACAGTCTTCAAGGCCAAAACGCTGCAATAATGTGTCAATATATTTCGTTTGACACAAAGCCATTCCACCATCAACTTGCATAAACTGAATGCCCAAATAGTGATGCAAATGCCCCAAATCAGACATCTCAAATGAGGCATGCAAATCAGCCTTGAAATCAGCAATATGCTTCTCAAGAGGACCAGTGAGCATCATGTCATCTACATAGACAACCATGATCAGAAGCACATCATTAGCACGCTTAACATATAAGGTGCTTTCAGTTGGACTATTCTCAAAACCATGTGCAATCAGATAGGCATGTATTTTCTCATACCAAGCACGTGGTGCTTGCTTTAAACCATATAACGCCTTCTTTAACCTGCACACCTGGTTTTCATGCCCTTTCTGCACAAAGCCACGGGGCTAAAAAACATACACTTCTTCATGCAAGTCACCATTCAGAAATGCTGTTTTAATGTCCAACTGATGTACATTCCAACCATGATGGGCTGCAAGTGCACAAATGCTCCGAACAGTAGTCATACGGCATGTAGGTGCAAAGGTCTCATCAAAATCAATGCCTCTTTCCTGCGCATAACCCTTTGCAACAAGCCTAGCCTTATACCTGTCAACTGTACCATCAGGTTTACGCTTCAGCTTGTATACCCACTTAGTGCCAATGGCCTTCTTGCCAGGAGGCAAGTCACATAAAGACCATGTACCATTCTTCATTATAGCATCATATTCAGATTGCATAGCAGCCATCCAATTTTCTGAATTTTGTGCTTCATCAAAAGAAACAGGCTCATTCTCATCACAGAGACTAGATGCAGCCATATCATAGCAATCTGATGCAAAGGAGGTACTATGAGATCCTGAACGAGTACGATATGACAAAGGTGCATCTAATTTGCTGTCACGCAAAGTCTGCACCAGCCATTTTGGCATAGTTTTTGCCTGTTCAATATCAGCTCTCTCATCAACAAGTGCATCATGTAAATCTGCATCAGAAATGGAATGATCTGCATCATCATATAAAACCTGCAAAGGCTGAGAAGTTGCCTCATTAGGACCAGCGCTAGCCTGTCCACCTGTAAAAAGAGGCATCAAAGTATCATACATGTCTTTGGAGCTAACAGATGTCTCCTTAGTACATGAAAGCAATGGCTGAATAGCATCTTCCACAAAGACAACATCACGGCTAACCAGAATGCGTTTAGTCTGTGGATGATACAGACGATAGCCTTTACTTTCTGAACTGTACCCAACAAAAATACATTTTACTACCTTATCATCCAATTTTCTGCGATGTTGTTCAGGCACTAATGCATATGCCAAACAACCAAAAACACGCAGATGAGCAACAGATGGCTTGCGGTCATGCCAAGCCTCATATGGAGTGATAGACTGCAACGCTTTGGTGGGACACCTGTTCAGTACATATGCTGCACACATGACAGCCTCAAGCCAGAAACTATGTGGTAAAGCCTGACTTTTGACCATGCACCTCGCCATCTCCATGAGTGACCTGTTCTTTCGTTCAGCAACTCCATTCTGTTGAGGTGTATACGACACTGTACACTGGTGTTTTATCCCACGTTCAGCCAGAAATGCATTAAAATCTGAAGACATATATTCCCCCCCTCGATCAGAACGGAGGGTGCCCATTTTACATGCTGACAGATTTTCAGCCAAAACCAAAAACTGTTTGAAGCACATGAACACTTCGGACTTTGCTTTGAGTGGATATACCCATGCATGCCTGGAAAAATCATCAATGAAAGTCACGAAGTAAAGGTAATTTCCAAAAGAGGGTGTCTGCATAGGACCACAGACATCACTATGTACAAGCTGCAATTTCTGCATAGCCCGAACTGAACCATCTTTTGGAAAGGAAGAACGCTGCATTTTGCCCAAAATACAGCCTTCACAAACATGTTTTCCAGGTGCCTCAAGTTTGGGCAAAGAGGACACCATTTCAGATTTCTGCAGGCGTAACAAGCTAGCAAAATTCAGATGACCAAAGCGTGCATGCCAAAGCTTTGCATCTGACATAGCCTGAGAATCATGAACTGCACATGCCGAATCATTCACAGATCTTTCATAGTCTATGAGCTTATACAGCCCACGACATAAAATGCTAGAAGCAATAATCACATCTCCATTTGAGAGATCATGGACTGTACACCTTTCATCAACGAATTTCACAACCAAGCCAATCTTGGCTAATGCAGAAACTGATAACAGGTTCTTTTTGATCCCTGGCACAAATAAAGCATCTGACAAAGTGAAAGAACTACCATCAGCAGTAGTCAGAATGATCTTACCAACTCCCATAACAGGATAAGAGGAGTTATTGGCGCATGTGACAGTATTCCCTGTAGGGGCAGGCTCGAGTGAAGAGAAGAAACTGCACTGCGAGGTAATATGTTTGGTCGCCCCACTGTCAAAGTACCAAACATCTGAGTCTACTGCAGACATGCACTGATCATGAGAAGATGGGTCAAAACTGCAGACAGTAGTAAACGCCCATTCTTCTTCCTGCACAAGATTTGCAGACTCTGTTTTTGGTGTAGAGGCCTCTGCAACAACCATTCCAGCCTCTTTCTTCTTTGCCTCTTTAGCAGCCAGTTTTGGACAGTTCTTTATAATATGATCATTTCCTTTACAGTACTTGCAGAACAATTTTTGCTTTTCTGATTTCTTCTCATCTTTATCCTGGTTCTTCGATTGTGCAGCATTTGCAGATTTCTGCTTACTAGTAGAAGAGCTCCATTTTCCTTTGCCCTTCTGACTAGCCAGGAAAGCTTGATCTGCAACACGCATAATGGACCTGTTCTGCCTGGACTGATCTTCCTGCAACAGAACAGAGACTAATTCCTCAAATGACAAGGCATTCAGATTGCCTTTCATCATCAATCGAAGAGTAGAGGCAAAACTCTGATATGAATCAGGAAGGCCATTCAGAACGGTCTGCACAAGTGAGCTATCTGGTATAACCTCATCAGTAGAAATCAATTGTTCCTTCAGGTCTTTGATCTTTGTAAGAAAACTGTCCATCGAATCACCTTCATTCATGTGCTCACTCTCCAACTGTTTTCGGAGGTAAGCAACACGAGCCTCATTCCTAGCCTGGTACAAAGTGGTAAGTGTATCCCAAGCATCCTTTGCTGTTCTGCAAGAGCGAATGTGAGGAATAATGGCACGTTTGACAGACAAAGCTATCAATGCATATGCCTGGGCATCTCTGCCATCCCAACGAATCTGCTCTGCAGTAGGTGCAACAGAAACAGCAGCACGAACAGGAATTTGCGGAATATCATCTTCGACACCATCTTCATCAGCTCCAACACCGGTATTTGCAGTACCTGTCGTTACAGGTGTAACAGGACGTCTTTCAACACCCTGCACAATGTTCCACAATCCTTTTGCAACCAGTACATGTCGCATCATATAAGCCCATAATGGGTAGTTGGTACCATCCAACTTATCCTCAACAGCCAACATACGGAATACATCACTGCTTTCAGCCATGGCCGGTGACTAAAATACCTTGATGCAGAAAATTGACTGTATCTCAAAAAGTTGAACAGAACTGCCCACACGAGTTCTGCTAGACCTGTAGCAGACTTCGAGACGCTTAAACTGGCAAACAGAAACTGGTATATACCTTTGGCACAAAAGGACGAAATAGCCTGCACAAGCACTACGATAGTGCGTTCGGAGGCCGAAACGAGCTCAGATCGCGATTTCGGCACCACATAGCAAAGCTGTTTTGATCTCGGAAACACCCTGAGTATGCTCACCAAATTTTGTGCGAATCTGAGACTGCAAACGGAGGAGTGTCGACGGCGCCCTAGAAGAAGCAACGACCTGCTCTGATACCAATTGTTGGAGTTAGACGTCTGCGGAAGCACGCGAACAGCACAAGGAAGAAGAAGAAGCTTGGAGCACAACACACAAGACTGAATGTATTACTAGAGAATGTACAAAGATAAGTAGCCCATTAGGGCAATAGGCGTATATACAAGCCGGGGGAAAAAAACCTCCTAAAGAGGGAAAAAAGTGCCCCGGCGGTCCTAGAGTGTTCACACACATCACTACCTAAATATATCAACAAGGTGATCCAAGATGATGAATCACATCATAATCAAATTCCTAAATTAATAAGACCCAACGAGCAAGTATGCTCCCAAATTTTGCTAGCAAATGAGGTAAGGGCCAAGTGATGCATATGAAAATGGAGTTTCCTCCCTAATAGGTAAAGACACTTCTTAATATAATATAAGAGGCCTAAACATTCACATTCTATAATGGAATACTTATGCTTATCCAGGGCCAAGCGAGAACTGCTTTGATACCCGTGAAGTATTTAGATGGTGATGCATGAAAGCGTGCTCTCCTTCTTGAGAGCTCCACAACAATATCCTTAGAGTAGAAAATCAAGCTCCTTTGGCCACACACGGTACTCTGCATAGAGGCTGCAGAATATGTACAAAAACACAGTACACAGGGAGCACAAAGACAAACTTCTTAGGTATTACAAATGCGATCGAACTTACAGTCTGTGACTAACCAGGTCACTATATGTTTTATTAAAGAACATATACAAAGAAGTGTTTGATGGCCATTTGGCCTTTCACATGGACACTAATGATAACATGGTCTTTATGTGACTTGCCTCCTAGCAAGAAGGCCATTGGCACTAAGTGGGCATACAAGCTGAAGTGTACACCTGATGGAATAGTTGATAGGTATAAGGCTAGGCTTGTTCCAAAGGGTTATGCACATGAAAGAGGCATTGATCTTGATGAAACCTTTGCATCTACTTGTCGAATGACTACTCTTCGTAGCATCTGTGCACTTGCAGCTCATCATGGTTGGAATGTACATCAGTTGGACATTAAAACAACATTTCTAAATGGTGACTTGCATGAAGAAGTGTATGTTTTTTAGCCTCGTGGCTTTGTGTAGAAAGAGCATGAAAACCAGGTGTGCAGGTTAAAGAAGGCATTATATGGTTTAAAGCAAGCACCATGTGCTTGGTATGAAAACATACATGCCTATCTGATTGCACATGGTCTTGAGAATAGTCTAACTGAAAGCACCTTATGTGTTAAGAATGCTAATGATGTGCTTCTGATCATTGTTGTGTATGTTGATGACATGCTGCTCATGGGTTCATGAAAAGCACATTGCTCATTTCAAGGCTGATTTGCATGCCTCATTTGAGATGTCTGATTTGGGGAATTTGCATCATAATTTGGGCATTCACTTTATGCAAGTTGATGGCAGAATAGCTTTGTGTCAAACGAAATATATTGACACATTGTTGCAATGTTTTCGCCTTGAAGACTCTAAACCTATTGCCACTCTTATGGAGACACATTTACGATTGAGTCTTCATGATGCTGGAGATGCATTTGATATTGTTCTCTATCAGCAGGCTATTGGATGCTTGATTTACTTATGCATTACTCGGTTAGATATTCATTTTGCTGTCTCACAAATGAGCACGTTTATGCATTGCCCAGGTGTCAAGCATTGGCAGGCGGTTAAGCCCATCTTTTGCTACTTGAGTGGTACCCGACTACTTGGGTTGTTTTATCCCAAGGAAGGATCACTACCACCAAATTTGCATGCTTTTTCTAACTCTGATTGGGCTGCTTGCTATGACACTCATGTGTCCACTGATGGTTTTTACTTCATGCTTGTTCACTCTAGCACAACGACACGTACCAACGTGAGAAGATCCACCTCATAATTGTCAATCCGTGGAGATGTGAGGACTAGTATGATGACTATGAGTAAGTGATGGCACAAGTGTGTGGGTGAGAAGCACACAAGCATGCACACACACATGCACACAAGGCAAGAACAAGGAGAGGAACAATGGAGTCCTTTGTATTACACAAAAAGTCTCTTACATTAGCTCAAAACTCTAACAAGCTAACCTCCAAAAATGAGTTCTCTAGCTCTTTTTATAGTTTTTGACTAGCTTTGGCCTTGTCCAGACCTAGTGTATGACCTAGTATCTAGCTTGAGGACTCCTCGGCTTGAACAAAAAGGAGTCTACTCTACCAAAAATGGTATTCACAATGTTCATGTAGTGATAAAAATCACTATTAAAAAGGATTTGTCTTGGAAAAATTGTATGGCCTAATTGTCAGATCTTCTTTGACTGCTTTGCCTACTTGGTCCTTCTCTCTTCTCTGACTCTTTACGTCAGCTCCCTTGTCTTGAAATGCCTTGATTGCCTTGACTAATACCAACAACCCCCTCTCTCGCACTCGTCATCCCTGATAGACCCTTGTTGGTGGGAGTGCTTGATGTAATATTTGACATCATATGTGGCTAGGTGATGTTCTTGAATGCGCAATCCTCGAGCCAAGTCTATCATGAGCTTATCCCAATCTACTGGACCTAGAATGTCCAGATGTGGCAATCGTAACTAATATGCATGGATTGTCTGTTCTACCACAAAGAGATGTAATAAATGTGTGGGTCTCGGAATGAAAATTTTAGAATGATATTCCCAGAACCCGATAGAGAAATTTTCTTCAAAGGTCTGCTTGTAGCAAGTAGGTAAATAGTTTATGTGTGCATGCCAAACATAAATGATGTTGATGGAGGGGGTGTGACTCATGTCATAGACCAAATCTTTGTTACCTTCAGAAAAGTCAGGTGCTGAAATATATGGTGTCCGTACCTTGCGGAAGGTCTTGAATACGACCATCATCAGCTTGAAGATTTTCATACACATCATGGCAGCAATGATTGTATGTTCTTTAAGCATGTAGACCAATGATGTATTGTAGAGATCATGTATGCTACAGTGGGTTGTGCTCTAAGTGGAGAAAAATATGAAGACTTAACCCGATTCGAGCATCCTTTGTTATTGCAGACTTTGATGGCAACAACTTTCCATGATCTGCGATGGGCTACTAGACAATAACATGGGTTATATTTGATATATAATTGCATTGTGACATATGTGCACATAATTTCTGGATAGTTTGTGAGCAGTCGCCCATGCTAGTTGGGTTGAAGAATCAAGCCTGCAAGTGCGTCTGCTGGTAGATTATCATGGTCAAACTAGGTGGCAGAGGTAGGCTCTTTTCTTGTATGCCTTTTAACCTCCAAGTTATAGTCAAGTAATAGTACAAAGTAGGGCTTATACTACATTTCTAATGTGGTAATGAGGCATTGATGGGAAAGGTTCCTAAAGTAAGCGGACCTAAGAACTGTCTCTTCTAAATTGGAAAGGGAACTGATCTGCACGGCCACTCTATCATCATGTGTTTGACCAATTTTTTCGACTCTCTTGAGCTAGTCTAGGACTTCGATCTCAAATGTGTCTCATCCCTCTTTCGTGACACGTCCACTAAGTACCGGCATTGGGTTGTAAGGCTCTTCAAAACTCTCTTCGACAGGGATCTCCACCACGGTTTCATGTTCCAGTTCTGCAGTAGGAGAGGGTGGCCTATCATATGGTAGGAGTCTGGCTTTTAATTCTTCAATCTGCTTTCTTAAGGCCTCTAGTTCTTCAGTGGAATATTAAGGGATGGCAGGCTTGGGTTGAGATGTGCTGACATTGGCCAACTGCTTTCGGGGATCTACACATTCTAATTCCATCTTTTCATAGGACTCTAGAAAGTTGGCATGCTCCTCAACTAAGATTTGTATGTCTTCTAAGGGGACCACTCTATACTTTGTAGGGTTAATGTCTGCTCCCGAGGTCCCTTCCATAGCCGCTTCAAAATTGTCTTGGTTTTGTTGTTGAAGCTTCTTATTCTCTTCCAAGGCTGCAACCATGTGCTTCTGTAGTAGCCCTAGATTGCATCTTAGTTTAGCATTGGTGAGCATCTACGCTTGGAACATGTTTTCCAAATCTTTGATTGCTTTATCATCCATAATAGACATCTTGGACTCCAATTTAGTATGCGCATGTTGTAAGGTGGTATACTCTATCAGAAGTCTTTGATGGTCAGCTTCGAGTGTAGTGACTCTGACTTGTAGCCTTTGTGACTGTGTACCTAAGTGACAACTTAGGGACTTGTGATGAAAGCGACTATTCCTCTATCACAAGCAAGTACATATAGTGGGAATCACACATTTAAATTATCAATCCGGAAAGTATCTTGAACCTAACCGAGTGTATGAAGATTTGTACTTACACAATGGTCAATAAAGTGAAATAGCTACATTCCATGCACATGAGTACCATCTCTCACCATCATCACTCACACAGGTGGAAATGGTGTCGCCATATGTGAAACAGTAGTAAGCACAAAAACAGACTTTTCTCTCAGCTCTGAACTCGGAATATGGTCAATAGCAGGTTTGTTTTGAAGCTCTTGATGAGTGGAAATGCCGATTCTGATAAACTTGCTTCAAGTTATGGGCAAAAAAAGGAGTTGTGCAACTCACCTAGTCTCACCACACAACTCCTCAAGCTTTATACACACATTACACACTTCATAAAAGTGATGAAATGGGTAGACAACACTTCCATACACTCAATTCAAGTTTCAATCACACATGAAAGCTCACAAGCAAGGAGATACAAGAGGCAAAAGAGGAAAATTCGAAAATCTGAGTTCTCTTACTCACAATGGCAAAAAGTCTTTACAAAGTGTCACCAAATGACTTATATACATGTGCCCTAAAAATGGTCCTTTCACACAAGAGACCAGCACTTTATTAAAGAAATCCAAAATTCCTACTATTTTATAAGGATTATGATACAATGCTTGGGATTTATGCATCTAGAGGACTCCTCTAGTGCATTTACATGGCTTCATGAGGTTTTCATAGAAATTTGAAGAAGAAAAATGATGCTTATAATAAAAAATTTTGGGGGCTCCTTTTCTGTGCTTCTTTACTCTGCAACACTCTCCCCCTCTTTGTCTTTGTCGCCCCTTGATAGGCTTTGCTTTTTGTCGACGGCTTGTTTATTGTTCTTCCAATACATGCACCCAGTGGTCGAAGAAGAGTTTAGGATTGTCAGAGAATTTGTTACCTTATCCGAGCCTTAGTCCTATGCTTCCATTCTCCCCTTGGTATTCCTTACATTCATGACTCTGGGTTACTATGTTATCGTTGATATCTGTTAAGCTCTTTTTAATTCATCACACGCATCATTTGGTAAGCATTGCATCTATTTTTGTCTTTTGGTTGATGCTTCAAAGATCCTGTCTTTAAATCTTCTTTCACATCCTTTGGAACCTGATGCTTTTCTTTAGCCTATTCATTTCTTTCCACTGCACACACCTAGTGGAGGAGGAGACAGTTAGGACCTTGAGACAATTTGTTACTTTATCGGATCCTAAGTCCTTTGTGTACAACCTCCCCTTGGTATTCTATACATTCATTCATCCGGGTTGCGGTGGTAATTCGGGTTGTCATGCACGCATCAAGTGTCTAAGAATGTAATATTCTTAGTCACTCTTTGCCACTTTTTAGCCTCTACATCTTTCTAACTTTTGGTCTTCAAATAAATCTTTGTTTTGACACTTTGGGGCCTCCTTCTTTTACATAGAATCCTGATACATGCCCCCGTGGGGCTTTGGGTAGAGGGTGGTGCTTTCTATTGAGCAATCTTTCTTTTTTATACAAGTGATAATATACAAGTGATTGTGTAAGATCATGAATCAAGTAACCCCCATCAAGTGATAATAGTGTCGAAAGCTATCTTGTGGTACAACTTTAATCAAAACATTTGCAGCATTATCTCGAGTGCGAACCTTCTCAAGAATAATGCACTCAGTGGCTAAGCAATCTCTAATGAAGTGATACCTCACCTCAATGTGCTTGGTCTTTGCATTATAGACCAGATTCTTAGACAAAGCAATGGCACTTTGACTATCACTGAGCAAACGAGGTACATGCCGAGGTAAACCCATATCACAAGCAAGATGAGAAAGCCACAATGCTTCCTTACATGCCTCACTTACTGCAACATACTCTGCTTCTATGGTGGAAATAGTTGTACATTCTTGAAGATGAGATCTCCAAGAGATAGTTCCTCCAAAAAAATGAAAAATGCACCCTGATGTAGACTTACGATTGTCTACACAACCATCATAGTCAGAATCTGTGTAACCAATAATGGATGCTTTCCCTCTACCTAAGCATAGACACTTGTCCTTAGTGCCACTCAGATATCTCAAAATCATCTTGACTGCTTCCCAATGTTTCTTGCTAGGATTAGACATATATCTGCTCACAACTCCCACTACAAATGCAATATCTGGTCTCGTAGCTACCATAACATACATGAGACTACCAACAACAGACTGATAGGGAATTTTGGTCATGACTTGTTACCATTAGTGTCCACGTGAAAGGCCAAATGGCCATCAGACACTTGTTTGTATATGTTCTTTAATAAAACATATAGTGGCCTGATCAGTCACAGATTGTAAGTTCGATTGCATTTGTAACACCTAAGAAGTTTGTGTTCATGCTCCCTGTGTATTGTTTTTTTCTGTGTATGCTATAGCCTCTGTGCGAAGTATTGTGTGTAGCCCTAGTGTTGAACCTGGCTCATTGAGTTCCTCCCTTGCACATAGCCAATGGTGCCAATGGTGACTTCGGTAACTCAGATGACAAGGTATGCTCGCCCACTCACACAAAAGGAACAAAGCTTTTGCATCAAAATATTCTTGTACCAATGAAGTATTTTGACAGTGATGTACCATGCTGAACTCCTTCTCGAGATCTCAACAATGATATCCTTGCTATATAAACCCGAACTCTGATGCTGCACACAATACTCCACACAGGGGTTATAGAATACACAGAAAACACACAATACGCACACCACGAACATACATTTTTTAGTTCATACAAATGTGATCGAACTTCCAATTTGTGGCTAACCAAGCCATTATATGTTTTATTAAAGAACATATACAAAAGTGTCCAGCAGCCATTTGGCCTTTCACATGGACACTAATGGTAACATTCATTCATCAATGTGGATTGGAACACTCTTTCCTTATATTGTTTGTCACTTGGTATGTTGTCAAGGTTTTCTGGTAGTCCATAATTGATCTCAAATGCCATGCCATGTGCATTTTGGATCCTTTCCCAGGAATCCTCCAAACTTTGCATATAGCATTCCTCTAGGGAAGGATCTTCTCACAGGTAATTCCCCTCCTTACATAGCTATGGGGATAAACTGGTCAATAGCATCCAATACTTCATCTGAATCAAAACTAGCTGCAAAGAGCTTTGGTTGAATCTTGGGGAATAATGTAGAAGCCTTAAAGGTATCTGATGAATATGATAGAATATCTGGTGGTGGTTTTGAGTGCTACTGATCAATAGCCTCTACTTCTACTTTGATGGGTGGTCTTCTGAAAGTTCAAACATTGCAAAAAATCCACTATCTTGCAACTTGGGTTTTTGGAAATTAGCATCTTTACTAGTTCTTGATGGGCCAGCATTTGTAGATGGTATGGAAATTGTCAAATATTTAGTAGAAAGTGTGGATTTTGGTTTCTCACTATAAGCCACTAGACACCATCAAAACAAGTGTTGTTCCATTGGTTGGAGTTTCTTGCATCATAATATCATCAAGTGACAATGGAATTCCTTCTAGTTCAACTTCAATCTATGGTCTAGGTTCTGGTCCAAGGAGAGACATCTATGTTGTGGATGTTGAAACAAACTTCCAGGGTGCCAAGATAGCTCTTCACAGGTCACAAATGTTTATCTATCATATATTTTGGATAACTTTCTCCCAATTGCAACACAGGCATGCATTTTTCAACAATTGTAATACTTGTTTGTCAATCCCTAATGGGATCACCAATGTTAACCTCTCGCTCTCGTATTTTCCAACTACCTTATACACTCGGTATAATCAACCATGACACAAAATCCAATGATGGATTTCATATACTTGGTCCATTGTTACTCCTTACTCTAGAGATCAAAAGGTTAGCAAGGGTTCTTGGTTGGAGGATGATCCTGTTGCATGGCCCTAAATTTTTCCTACTGACACTAGATTACAAATAATTAATGTGCAAGTTCTTCCAATAGGTCTAACATCAATGGTCTACTTCTTAACCAAATACTAAAATTATTTTTACACTTTATAGAACACTTTCATTACCATCTCTTTTCCCAAATACATAGACTTAAGTTACAATACTTCTTCACTGAATTATACAGATTGTTAACTGCTCACTCACTTAGTTGAAAAACCTAAGCCAATATGATGATCTTCACAAAATACTATTATCTTAACCAATTATCATATAGATTACCAGAATATAAAGGATGGACAAATGATACAATGATACTTAGTAAATTGGTAAAGATCTCTGTGTGCCCGAAGCACCACCAATGTTTACACCACATTCTCATGTGTGTTTGTCACCCCCAACTCATTCTTTTAGATAGTTGCTTTGAAGGGGTCACATCCCTATGTACAACAGTTTAGAATATTTATCTGAAAAAAATATCATACAATGATATTAATCACATTATGTAGTTTGGGATTCCATTGGCCCTAATAGGCTCCAAGGGGCATCATGGTTTAAAAAATGGTAATTTGTGTCAATGAATCACATGACTTCTGTCTTTGAGAATGAAGATATGTCCTTTCAAGAATTCCACACTGACTCTTAAAAATTTTACAGAATGAAAATATGTATGTTTAGGTGGTCTATGGACTGATCTTCCACATTGAAAATCCCTCAAAATGTCCACTCTCAATCAAACTACCTTAGCTATCTTAATTTTTATACAATTTCACTAGTGAAATTATGTCATCAAGATGCCACTCTCTAACAACTAAAGAAGATGTGGGGGGGAAGTCTATGACAATGAATCCCATTCTTCAATGAAGATTGGTATCATCATATATTTTCAATGCAGATTTGAATTTAGAATTCCTAAGATCTATCCTTATCAATCTTGGATAGAGACTCTATAAGAAATAATAATTTATAAAAAACCCCCCAACACATGCTTTCATGGTGTTTTTCAAGGCCATATAATTATAAAGTGTTGATCAAGAAAGAAAAATAAAAAATGAGTGCCAAAAAAAATCTAGAGAAATAGATGACATTTCAAGTGGAAACCATTACTATAGTAGGTGCAACTCTCTTGGTTTAGGATTTATAGAACAAGGAATTAACCAAAGATAATAGTGGATTCATAATCATTAGAAGAAAGAAAAGAAAGTGGATCAAGACTCCTCACAATCCTTTGAATAACTCCAAATCTTGGGAAAAAGAAGCACAAACTAGATCCAAAGGCTTAAAAACTGATTAACATGCTTGAATACCAAGAAGACAACACCCTAGTGGAAGATTCTAAACAGTTAGTGAAAGAAATTGAAAACTCAAAAGATGAAAAGCCTTTAGATCTTGTTCATACAGATGTGTGCGAGCCTATGCCCACAAGGTCATTAGATGTTTCTCTTTACTTTGTCACTTCCATAGATGATGCTACTAGAAAACTTTGGGTATATCCTATCAAATGGAAGGATGAGATATTCCCTATTTTCAAAAAATTGCTTGCTTCAGTTGAGACTCAAAAAGGAACTAAGCTTAAGTCTTAACATTCAGAATGGGAGTGAGCATACCTCACATGAATTTAGCCTTTTTTGTCAGTCTAGAGGAATTCTTAGAGAGTTTACAACTCCTTATTGAAAGAACTTGGAGAAGCTTGTAGAAGGTAGAAAAGTGCGTTTTGAAGCGACGAAGTTTGGTCAAGCCAACCGGCACAAGACCAGACCTTGAGCTTATGGAGACTCAAATAGACCTTATATTCATGCAATAAGTGCAAAGAAACACACTATGTACTTTGGAGCATAGAGGAGAATGAGTCGATACAAAACAGATAGGTTCGCGGGTCGACTAGCTAAAAAACTTACTATCTATGGAAGAGACAATGAACTTCAAATGCCCATAGCGACCAGCGTGATTAAAATTAGAAAACATTCTTTTATGGGAGTGATACAGATAAGTGTATGGAATTCACAAAAGTATAATGAATAAGCAAAATATGCTATAGGAATGAATGCGACATTCACCGGTGGTACTTCCTATTTTTCAGGAATATGTAGAGATTGACCCTGAGACAGAAAAACTCAGATTCCTCCAAATATACTAAACCAAATGATATGAGAATTTATAGACATAAACTAGAAACTAATACCTTTCCAATGAGCCATCTTACACTCAATTTGGAGCTCTGGAGAGAGAGCAACAGCCTCTGAAAGATTACTTAGCGAAGAAGATGATGCAGAGAATTGAAGGAGCAAGACAATAATGGTCACAAGTGTATGCATATTGCTTCCATGTAATGTACAAGTGATTTCAAGTCTTTATATAGACTCTAGGAGTGTTCCACGACTTCCACAAGTGAAATTTGAATTCAAATGAAGGTGGGAATGGTTGTTGGAGGGAATCAATTCACTTTCCTACAATCTAGGAAAAGTGAAGATCTAGTTTGATCTACTTTTAGGTGATTGATTGCTTGATTGAATGCAACTTCAACCACCACAAATTCGTGGGATTTGGGCTCTATCTTTCTACCTTTACATGTGTAAAGCTCAAGGCTTTTACAACAGTAAATGAACCATCAAATATATCTCAAAAAATACAATAAATGAGCATAAGAAAAAGAACTCTCCAACGGATATTCTTTCGACACGATAGCCTTTGATGTAGATCAAATCCACCTCAAGCATAGTGTAAGCTTGATGTTCCAACAGGTCCCCCTCAAGCTAAAGTATGCTTGAGTCTTCATTCTTTGATAGGCTGAATACCTGCCATAGATTCGAATCTACAAAGCTTTATTCCATCAAGTGCCTTCGTCATCATATCTGCTACTTGCTTTTTAGTGGGAACAAAAGAAATAACAATCTCATTTGCCATGAGCTTCTCCTTGATGAAGTGGTAATGGACTTCTATGTGCTTGGTTCTTGCATGGAAAATAGGATTTGCTGCTAGATGCACGGAACTTACATTATCTCCAAATATGTGAGGTTTGGAACTCACAAGTCCCAAATCTGTATACAATGCTTTTAACCATATTTCCTCTTGAGTTGCTATGGTCAATCCTCTGTACTCCGCTTCCATTGAGGATAAAGCAACTGTTGGTTGCTTCTTGGAACTCTATGACACTAGCTTCAAACCTGCAAATGCTAAGTAATCGGAAGTACTTCTTCTATCATCCTTAGCTCTTGCCCAATCTGCATCTGAATAGATTTTGATATCCAAATCTAAAGAGTAAGGATAGAATATACCTTCCTTGATTGTACCTTTGAGATACTTAAGTACTCTCTTAGCCGCATCCATGTGTGGTCTTCTTGGTGAGCGCATGAACTGACTAAGCACTCCCACACTATATGAGATGTCTGCCCTTGTATGAGTAGCATATATCAAGCTACCTACCAAGCTTTGATACTCTTTAATGTCTTCAATTTTCTCACCTTCATAAACACTAAGTTTATGATTCATCTCCTGCAAGTTTAGTGTTCTCCATTTTGAACTTGAGAAGAAGATCCTGAATGTATCTTCTTTGATTCAAATACATTCCTTCATCTGTGTATATCACCTGCATACCTAGGAAATATGTGATCTCACCTAGGTCACTGATTTTGAACTCCTCTTGCATGTATCTCTTGATCCTTTGAATGCCATTTAGATCATCACCTATCACAATAATAGCATCTACATATACACATAGATAGATAACCTCATTGTGATCCCTTTTGATGAATAAAGAAGGATCTAAGCTGCTAGCTTTGAGCCCTTGATCTTGAACATATGTAACCAACCTGTAATTCCAAGTTCTTGGAGCTTGTTTCAATCCATACAATGCTTTCTTAAGTCTGCAAGCATAAGATGGATGATTAGGGTTTTCAAAACCTGGTGGTTGTGACATGTATACCTCTTCACTTATCCAACCATTTAAGAATGCATTTTTCACATCAAGTTGGAGGAGTCTCCAATTTCTTGCAGCAGCTACACTTATCAATGTCCTGATTGTAGTCATCTTTGCAACTGGTGAGAATGTTTCCTCATAGTCTATACCATGAGTTTGTGAGCATCCTTTGGTACCTAATCTTGCCTTGTACCTGCAAACTGATCCATTTGAGTTTCTTTTAACTTTATATACCCATCTGCAACCAGTTACCTTTTGATTTGGCGACATTGGAACCAAATCCCAAGTGTCCATTTCCTTCAATGCATCTATCTCTTCTTTCATGGCCTTTTCCCAATTAGGGTTTCCCTTTGCCTCTTCATAGGTTGAGGGTTCCTCTTAAATTGAATCTTTTGCCAAGTAGATTGAATGCTTCATGACAAATCTGGAATCATATCCATACCTTTCTGGTTGTTTCTTCTCTCTTGCTGATCTTCTAGGTGCTTGTTTGGAGCATTCTCCAACCTCTTGCATCTTTTCTTTGCCTCTTGACTTCCATAGCTTGTAATCCTTTTCTCTTTCATCTTGGTCATCGTCTCTATCACTTCTTGGATCCTGGACCTGTGTATCATGCTTGCTTCCTAATTGATGAGAGTCAAAATCAAGATCATATGGTAGTGTTACCTTTTGTTTGTCTTCATCATACTTGTATTGAATTGCTTGGTTGAAGGATTGACGAACCTGTAACCCATCTGAGTTGAATCATATCCAATAAACATTGCCTTTGTTGCCCTTTCATCTAGCTTACCTCTTATTTGTGATGGTACATGAACATATGCTAAACAACCAAAAACCTTGCAATGTCCAAGACTAGGTTTTCTTCCATGCCATGCTTCATAAGGAGTCATACTTTGAAGTGATTTGGATGGTAGTCTATTGACAAGGTACACAACAGTTGAAATAGCTTTTGTCCATAGATAATGTGGCAACTTCTTCTCTTCAAGCATTGTTTGGGCTAATCCAACCAATGTCTTGTTTCTCCTCTTTGCAATTCCATTTAGTTGAGGAGAATACCTAGTAGTCAGCTCCCTTTTGATATCTTTGTCCTGCAAGAACTCATCAAACTCTTTGGAGAAGTATTCTCCCCCTCCATCAAATCTGAGCTTCTTTAGTGATCTACATGTATGATTCTCCATATGTGCAAGATACTTCTTGAAGCAATCAAACACGTCATTCTTACTCTTGATAAATTATAGAATAGTCCATCTACTATGGTCTTCAATAAATGAGACATAATACCTTGATCCTGCCAATGAATGTTCTTGACTTGGTCCCCATACATCTGTATGTACTAAGTCCAATAAGTTGTTGTGGATGTAGCCTTTGTGGTTGAATGGTTGTCTTTGTGCCTTCCCAATCTGACATGCATCACACCTGTTGATCATGTGTTGCTTTGATATGTTCAACAGTCCTAGAACACTTTGATCCCTGCATATATCCTTCAAGGTTCTTTCATTCACATGAGCAAGTCTCTTATGCCACACTTCAAGCTCACTTAGGGTTTGAGACCCAAAGTTGAATAGAGCTATGTTCCTGGTTTCTCCTACTTCAAAAGTAAAGAGCCTACCATGCTTGTCACCTCGGGCTATCTTCTTGAAGCCCTGACATGGATCTTCCACAAAAGCTCCATGTTGGGTGAACCTAACTTGCAAGCCTTTTTTAACTATTTGGCCTACACTTATTAGGCTTTTTGTGATAGTGGGTACATAGAGAACCTTACTTAGAATGTTTGTCCTGCCATTGGAACCTTTGACATTACCAATCTTCTCCACATTATGCTTTGTGTCATCCCCTGTTTGCACTTCATGTCTATGCTTTGGACTTTCCAAATCAGATAGAAGAGCAATGTTGCCTGCAACATGATTCGAACATCCTGAATCTATGTAGAACAAATGATCATCTTCTTTACCTTCTTTGTGGCTTAGATTCATAAGAAGCGATAAGTCTTCATGTGGTTGATCTTCTGAATAATTGTTGTAGTCCCTTCTATTATAGCTTCTATTGTTATTGTTGAATTTGTGTCCACCTCTGCCTCTATTGCTGCCATATCCACCTCTTCCACTTCCTTTCTGGGTCTTCCCATTGATCCAGCAATTCTGAGTGGTGTGGTTGGTCTTATCGCATATGGCACAAGGTTGAACATTCTGACCTTTGGCTTTGTCTTGCTTTGGTCCTTTCTTCTTCCCTTTCCACTTGCTCTTGCTTGCGAAGTTGGCTTGGGAGGTCTCTTCTTCATCTTCTTCCTTCTTCTTGCCTTTCTGCTTTTTATCCTTCTTATTTGCATATAGAGCACTAGTTGAATTACCATGATAAGAGTTACCTTCCTTTATGCTATTGTTGGCTTCTTGATTGAAGAGTTGTCCAAGAAAGATGTTGAAGTCTGGAGTTTGCACATCCATGATGAGATCATAAGCCATCGTGAAGGATTGCCATTGCTTATCACTTTGAATGCCGTTGAGAATTTGCCTCATGATGACCTCTTCTTCAATTAGCTCTCCAACAGATGCTAACTGATCCGCAACCTCCTTGACCTTGGTAACAAACTCTGTGATGGTTTGTTTAGGTGTCTTCTTCATTTGGTTGAACTCGTTCCAAAGATGATTCTTTCTTGCTTTGGTACTAGCAGAAAAGAAAGTCTTGAGGGCATCCCATGTCTCTTGAGATGTCTTGCATCCTCTAAAATGTGGTAATAGAAAGTCAGAGATAGAGTTTAGTATGTACGACCTTGCTTGAGCATCCCTTGTGCACCAAAGTGTGAGCTTATCTGTCTCCTCTTGTGTAGGTCCTCCTTTGGATCTTGGAATAGGCATAACTTCATCACCTGCTACAATTCCTTAAAGATTTCTACCTTGAAAATAGGCCTCCATTCTGATTTGCCAAGCCACGTAGTTGTGTCAATCAAGCTTCCATTGAGGGAAATCTGTCACCCATCTTGATCTAGCTCGGATACCACTGAAAGAACTTGGAGAAGCTTGTAGAAGGTAGAAAAGTGCATTTCGAAGCGACGAAGTTTGGTCAACCTAACCGGTACAAGACCAGACCTTGAGCTTATGGAGACTCAAATAGACCTTATAGTCATGCAATAAGTGAAAAGAAACACACTACGTACTTTGGAGCATCAAGGAGAATGGGTCAATACAAAACAGATAGGTTCGCGGGTCGACTAGCTCAAAAACTTTCTATCTATGGAAGAGACAATGAACTTCAAATGCCCATAGCGACCAGCCTGATTACAATTAGAAAAATTACTTTTATGGGAGTGATATACATAGGGTTGAGTGTATGGAATGCATAAACATATAAGGAATAAGCAAAATATGGTATAGGAATGAATGCGACATTCACCGGTGGTACTTCCTATTTTTCAGGAATACGTAGAGATTGACCCCAAGATAGAAAAACTCCTCTCACTCTACTAAACCAAATGCTATGGCAATGTATGGGCATAAACTAGACACTAATACCTTTCCAATGAGCCATGTTGCACTCAATTTGGAGCTCTGGGGAGAGAACAGCAACCTCTGCAAGATTACTGTTGGCAAAGAAGATGATGCAGAGAATTGAAGGAGCAAGACAATGATGGTCACAAGTGTATGTATATTGCTTCCATGTAATGTACAAGTGATTTCAAGTCTTTATATAGACTCTAGGAGTCTTCCAAGACTTCTACAAGTGAAATTTGAATTCAAATGAAGGTGGGAATGGTTGTTGGAGGGAATCAATTCACTTTCCTACAATCTAGGAAAAGTGAAGATCTAGTCTGATCTACTTTTAGGTGATTGATTGCTTGATTGAATGCAACTTCAACCACCACAAATTCGTGGGATTTGGGGTCTATCTTTCTACCTTTACATGTGTAAAGCTCAAGGCTTTTACAATGGTAAATGAACCTCATCAAAAATATCTCAAAAAATACAATAAATGAGCATAAGAAAAAGAACTCTCCAACGGATACTCTTTCAACGCGATAGCCTTTGATGTAGATCAAATCCACCTCAAGCATAGTGTAAGATTGATGTTCCAACACTTATACCCTAATACAAATGGTGTAGCTAAAAGGATGAATATAACTATTCAGGATAGAGGAATCTCTATGCTACATCATGCAAAGCTTTCACAAGGATTTTGGACAGAAGTAGTATTGATTGCAATTCATGTGGTTAACCTATCACTAGTACTGCCAAAGGTTTTGAAGTGGCACAAGAGTTATGGATAAGGAAGCCACCATATTATGATCATCTTCGAGTTTTTGGGTGTGAAGCATATGTTCATATACCCAAGAATCTTATAAAAAAGTTGGGCCATAAGTCAAAGAAATAAATTTACTCGGATATGGTCGAAAAGGCCAATTTGGATATCACTTATGGGATCCTGAAACACGATTAGTGATCAAAAGCAATGATGTCATTTTCAATAAACATCCCAATAAGGAGGTTGAAGTGAGAAGAGTGATTTTTGAGGATACTAGTCCTTTAGTTAACATGCATAAAAATATTGCACATAGAGATGTTCAAGAGAATGTCCGATCATATCAATCTTCAAATGTTCCTGTTCATCAATTATTGAGATGCTCTACTCATGTCTCACATTCACCAGATAGATATATTTCAAGTTTGGATTTTTTTATGTTAACAGATGCTCATGAGCCTTCTTGCTATAAAGAGGGTATGCAGACAAAGGATCATGTCAAGTGGGAGCATGCCATGAAGAGTGAGTTGGATTCTAATCAGAAGAATGGTACTTGGGATTTAGTACCTTTGCCAAAGGGAAGGAAAGATTTACCATGTAAATTGGTATATAAAGTGGAATTCATATGAGATAATGCTTCTCCAAAGTATACATCATGACTTATTGCAAAGGGTTTTGAGCAACAACATGGTGTTGACTTCAAGGAAATCTTCTCTCTAGTGGTCAAGATGACTACCTTGTGAATGTTGCTCGGATTTGTTACGATGGAGGACTTAGAGCTAGCTCAAATGGATGTGAAAACAACCAGAGGGTTATGTGGTAAGAAAGTCTAGTTTGTAAGTTGAACAAGAGCTTATATCAACTTTAATAGTCCCCTAGACAATGGTACCAAAATTTTGATGCTTTTATGAAGTCTCAAGGTTATCCTTGAAGCAATGATTATCATTGTCTCTACACAAAGAGATGCTCAGATGGTAGCTTGATATGCTTGATACTTTATGTCAATGATATGTTAATTGCTAATAAGTCCTCTTATGACTTGTCAATTCTCAAAAAGAAGTTGAGTCAGACATTTGATATGAAGGATTTGTTGGAGTTAGACGTCTACGAAGCACGCGAACAACACAAGGAAGAAGAAGAAGAAGCTTGGAGCACAACACACAATACTAAATATATTACCACTAGAATGTACACAGATAAGTAACCCATTAGGGATATAGGCATATATACAACCCAAGGGAAAAAAACCTCCTAAAGAGGGAAAATAGTGCTTCGGTGGTCCTAGTGTGTTCACACATATCACTACATAAATATATCAACAAATCCCCCCTGGAGTGATGTGGTGAACAAGGAGCTTGCACTCATGTATAAGGAAGTGCCAAGCTATGTGGAATCAATCCACAAAAGGAAGTAAGCCCAAAGCTTTGCAGAAAGCTTCAAACTTTTCCCTAGGCAGAGCCTTCATGAAAAGGTCTGTAATTTTCTCCTACATGGGCACATATGCCAAGCTGATCTCTCCAGTAGAGAATCTCTCCCTAACATAATGATAATGTACTTTAATGTGCTTAGTGCGAGCATGGAACATAGGGTTCCTCACAACTGCCAATGCGCTCTGATTGTCAATGAAGATGGTGGTGGTAGAAGACCGACCAACACCCAAATCAGTCGTAAGGCATCGAGCCACACACACTCAATAGTCATTGTGAAAGCTTCCCTATAATCAGCCTCACAACTAGAAGTGGCCACAGTAGGCTGCTTCTTACTTAGCCAAGATATGCATGAGCTACCAATCTGTTGGAAACAATCAAGGCAGTCAAGGCATTTCAAGACAGGGGAGCTGACATAAAAAGTCAAAGCAGAGAGGACCAATTAGGCAAAGCATTCAAAGAAGATCCCGAAATTAGGCCATACAATTTTTCCAAGACAAATCCTTTTTAATAGTGATTTTCATCACTACATGAACATTGTAACTACCCTTTTTGGTAGAGTAGACTCCATTTTGTTCAAGCTGAGGAGTCCTTGAGCTTGACGAGTATTAGAAGTAGCTACACATCAATTTTCCTAATTTTCAGACTTCGTTGAGCCCTCAAATAAGCCTAGAACCTAATTTTTAACTAAGCTGGACACTGGGTCTCAACAGGGCCAAAGCTAGTCAAAAACTATAAAAAGAGCTAGAGAGCTCATTTTTGGAGGTTAGCTTGTTAGAGTTTTGAGCTATTGTAAGAGACTTTTTGTGTAATACAAAGGGATCCATTGTTCCTCTCCTTGTTCTTGCCTTGTGTGCACGTGTGTGTGTGTATATGTATGCATGCTTAAGTGCTTCTCACTCATGCACTTGTGCCATCACTTTCTCATAGTCGTCATACTAGTCCTCACGTCTCCACGAATTGATAATTATGAGGTGGATATCCTCATGTTGGTACTTGCCATTGTGCTAGAGTGACATCAAATTTGGCACCGTTGTCAAGGAGAGAGCTTCGAGGATGAGCGTGTGATGGTAAGACATAGAGTTGTGACATTGAAGTCGTAGGTAATTTCTTTACTTTCGCTTATTTTCTCTTTCTTACTTCACCATCATCATCACCATCTCCCACATCCATCTCCACCTTTGCAGAATTTTTAGTTTTTTGGTCATATCACCTTCCTCAACTCATTCCCCTCATTTCACTTGTGAGAGAGAGCAAGACAAAGCTATTGTGCTTGTTATTTTTGTGTGTTTTTGAGCATTTCTTGTAGGTTCCATCTGTATTATCATATCCAGAAGGTTGCAAAGGTACATAAAATGTCTACACAGGTCTCGATGCATTGAGCTCTATCAATTGCAATTGACAGAAAACTTAACCATTTGATAAAACTAAGTGCATATTCATTATCTAAAGGCCTTGCACATCACATCCACACAAAAATTTCAAAAAAGATTGCATTTTCTCTGTCCATCATCATTGACAGCATCAATTGCAATGATCGATAGACCCCGATGGCCAGCCAATACTTGCTCTCGCCTGAGGGAGATACTACCCCTCGATGGTTTGTAGTATTCTCTTAGAGCCTCAAGCTGATCATCTGAATGAAGAGAGCCATCGGCCCGCCTAGCAAATGGATCATTCGATCCACGTTGTCTGTGGAGGGTGCCTACTTGTCCGTAAGCTCATCCACCACTCTAATAATTAGTTTTCTTTTCTGATTCATGATTGACAGTATCCATCACGATGGGGACTTCTATCCATTGCGATTGACTGGAAAATCATGATTGATTGAAAAATCATGATAGACACTTGCACATGATGAAACACTTATCCGTCGCGACGTATAGAGGCTCGATCGACACAAGAAAGCATGAAAATCCAAAAAAATCAATCAATCGTGATTGACACCCCACGACGGTCTTAGGCAAAATTATCCATAGCTATATCCACAACAAGGAAGATACCAAAACCAGTACCCATCACCGTAGTATGGTAGGCCCCAGCAACCATATCAGCAACCCTACCAAACCTAGCAAAGGCCTCAACTTGTGTTAGCTCAGTAGCCTCCAACTCCAGCCAATGTGATCCCAGTGAAGTGTGCAACCACTGAAGAAAACCTGAATAGAGCCTTAGTGCCAGTAACACCATTGCTTTCAGAAAGTGACCCAAAAGACCATAGTTTTGACTCGACACATGTTGAAAGCCCACAGGCTTAGTATATGCAGTCACATGAGCACAATGAAACATACTATTACAAAGACCCTAGTGAATCTAGTGGGGAGCCTGAGTACACTAATGTCATGCACGCAAATCCTAATTCTGGGCCCTAACATAGATAGATGAGACCCCCAGCATCTAGAAGACCATGCTACAGATGCTATGGGGATCACTTCATATGTGATTGTCCTATGCTTGCACCTATGCAACCCCAATCAGTAACAATTTAGGGCTTTTGTCAAGATTCTGGGAAAGAACACATCTTAAGGCTGCCCAAAGAACCCACACAATGTACCAAAGATCACTCCCATTAATATGATTGGGTTAGTAGTAGATTCTACTCGAATTGTAAATTCCACTGCCCCAATGCAAGTGGTCATGAGAGCTCAGGCATTACAACAAAATCAAGGCTTAGGTCAAAAAAAGAGTTCCGAAGTCAGTGAGACCGAAAGCATAACTAAGAAAAGAACAAGAGCATGGAAAGATAGTTGAGAGAGAATGAAAAGACAATGGTCAAGAAAGATGAGTGAGCTTGAGGAAAGCCTAAGAGAAACAAAGGCCAAGATAGTTGAACTTGCCTCTCAAATGCACTCTCACACATCACCACCACCATCCCCATCACCTTCCATCCACCATCCTCTAATCCACCACATGTAAACCCACCACCCCCTAGAGTAGGATCAGTCTTAGCAGATCCCACTCCCGAGAACCTAAACATGATGGGCCAGAATCCAAGAAGGGCCAAATGTAATAGATCATGAGAAGTGTTACCCTAGAGATGATTTAGAAATTGAAAGAACAAAGCTTTGTGCTTAGATGGTAGAATTGGCTCAAACTAGGTTTGAAGTTGGCCATCTCTTCAATTACGCTAGTTTAGCTAAGACATAGTTGCATTTTGATGGATTGTTAGAAGGATTGGAGAGTTTAATTGCAAAATCTAGAAAGGCAGCCACATCCCTAGGTAAAGACAAGGTAAGTGAAAGAATGAGCATTCCTCCATAGGAACCTTATGTGCCTAATTCCAGGGAATCTGACACTTCTTCTTTTATGAATCGATATGCACCAGAATTTCTAAGAGAAATTCAAGAAGAGAAGTGGGCTAAGGAAAGTGAAAAATCCTCCTCCCATTGAACTTGTCGATGACCTACATGACCGATTCCCACAAGACATTCCTTCTATTTATGGAGACCAGGAGGATGCTCAATCTAGCGAGCGATTAGACTTCGATTCTAATTCCCTACAAGAACTACCCCATTTCACAGGCCCATGGGAAGCAAAGTCCACCTATATGAGAGTACCCACAGTCATGATAAGAAACGAAAAATCAGTCTTACCTAAGAATACTGAGGTAGTGAAGAACACTAAAGTGTAGTGCAATCTCACTTTAGAAGAGCTACTCAAGGTAAAGCTAGAATTATGGATGTTGAGATATCAAGCTCAACATGTGATGATCCAGGATGACATGTACCAGTTTTTTGTTTCTCTGACATGTATAGTATTCACGTCGGTATATGTCAGGGATACTTCATTGAGCTTTATTAGATTTATCTACCAAGAGTGATGGCACATTTGTTCCTTGCCAGCTCACTCATTCGCGGACATTAGGTTTTTCCTTATGTACTAATCCTTATATATTGCACTTGTTGTATTTTTGTTTTTAAGGTCATTCTTGTACATTCCTTTTTATGTAATAGAAGAAGAAGAAGAAGATTATTCTTCCTTGCCTCAATTTGTGTGTGTGCTTCTCCTTGAGAGTGAGAGTGTGTGTGAGAGCTCTCTTCCTTATCTCCTTCCTCGTGACATGGTATCAGAGCCAGCGTGGCTGTAGAGAGCTCGTGGAGAAGGCGACGGTGAAGAGTACGTAGCAATGCATGGAGAAAATGCGATTCACAAATGACCTCCATTTGCTACGAAAATCAGCGTGAAGGTAGAAGACCTCAAAATATTTTTGGGATTTATCCCTTTAGGGTCACTTGTTTTTGTCATATCAAAGTTTCGGAGCTATCTCGACCTCTGTTTCAAGCCCGCAAGGTGGAGCCCACAAAAAACCAACTCAGTTTCGGAAATTGTAACTTGTGTTGTGTTTCGCAACACTCATATATTCTAGATCCATAATTTCAAGCAATTCCGTGTTCTATTGATACACAAAAACTATGTTTTTTTGAGATCTAATTGTCACGTCATAGTGCAACAGTGTTCAAGCAGAAGTTCTGCTTGTAGTGTTTTGTAGTGTTGTGAATTGCTGCAGAAACGGCAAACACAGATGGAGTGAGTCAACTTATAAGAGATAAGCTGGACAAGAACAACTTCCATGCTTGGAGATTCACAATGACGAATTCCCTGATAGGAAAAGTCTACTAGAAGTACATCGAAGGAGAGAATGAAAATGCTCCATAGTTACTAGAAAGGAATCGGACTGCAGATCAGGTAAGAGCATATGAGGAATGGAATCAAGGAGTACAAAAGTTAATTGATATCTGTTAGCATACAAGATAGCATGATTGGACACATACAGGATGCCAAGACTCAAAAAGAGGCTTGGAGCAGTTTGGTCACATTGTATGAGACCAATACAAAGGCACATAAATTGCAACTCAAGAACGAGCTGCATACATTGGAGAAGAAGAGCATGTTGTTAAGTGACTACACCTTGAAAATCAAAAGCATATGTGAGTCACTTGCATCTATTGTCATGAATGTAGATGATGATGATAAGGTGGAAGTGTGTCTTCGTGGTTTAGGAGCTGCATATAAGCAGTTCAGAACTTCTATACAGACTAGGGAAAATATTCCAAATTTTGTTGACCGAGTTGGAATCTATGCTGATTATTGAAGAAAAGAATCTTGGTGAGGACTCAAAATCCCAATGAAAATCTAGTTCTCAGTAGGTATTCTACTCTGGTAGAGAAAGAGGCAGAGATAGAGGTTTTCGAAGTGGAAGAGGAAACAATAACCAAGACCAAGGTCAACAACAGAATCATGCAAGAGGAAGAGGACAGTTTTGAGGTAGGGGGAGCCAAAGAGGTTGCATAAATTTTCAAAGAAATGATTTAGGTAATGATAGTAAAGGATGCTGGGATTGTGGTAAACCTGGACACTTTGAATGTGATTGCAGGTTGAAGAATCAAAATAATAGAAGGCAGCAAAACAACTATGCATCCACAAGTGCAGATGATTCTGAGAAGCTGTTCATGGTTCAACACCACATGATGAATACGATGTCTGCTTATATTTCAAAATTGAATGATAATGTCTGGTATGTTGACTCAGGTGCTTCAAATCACATGACCAATCCTGCAGAATGGTTTAGTAGTTTGCAAAAAATACCAATTCCTGGATATGTTGAAACAGGTGATGATACATCGCATCCTATTGAGCATACAGGAAACATAGCATTGTCTCTGGAGGACGGGAAGGAAAAACATCTTGCTGATGTGTTGCAAGTTCCAAATATAACAAAGAATCTGGTTTTTGTTGGACAAATGGTTGACCAGGGATTACAAGTCAGGTTCAATGCAGATGGATTATATGTAGAAGAGTACAAGCAGGATGCACGATTGGTCACTAAAGGAAACAAAGTGGGTAGGATGTTCACCTTAAATGTGAAGATTCCTAAAATGAATGCAGCCATGTTTACAAAAGGTGCAAGAGTTATTGCAGATATAGAGATGTGGCACAAACGGATTGGACATGCAAACTTGCAAAGGCTGAAATTGATGCAGTCAAAGGAGATTGTCCATGGACTACCAAATTTCAAAGTTGCAGAAATGCAAAAGGTATGTGCAGCATGTCAATTTGATAAACAATCAAGAGCATCATTTCCACATGACAAGCATGTTAGTGAGAATGTATTAGAAGTACTACATAAAGATGTTTGGGGTCCAGCAAAGACCACATCTATGGGCGGTTGCAGGTTTTATGTTACTTTCATTGATGACCATACACGCAAAGTATGGGTATATTCCATGAAAGAGAAGAGTGAGGTGTTCACTCACTTCTAGAATTTTAAAGCTATGGTGGAAAAGCAAACAGGGAAGTACATTCAGACATTATGAACTGATGGAGGAGGTGAATACATCTCAAATGTGTTTAGAAGTTTTCTAAAAAATCATGGAATTTGGCCTTAGTTTTCATGCAGGTACACACCACAACATAATGGTGTTGCTGAATGCAAAAATAGACATATTGCAGAAATAGCAAGAGCCTCGATGGCTGAGAAGAATATGCCTCATTGTTATTGGGCAGAAGCTGTGCATACTGCTGTATACATCATGAACAAAACTCCAACTGCTGTTGTACATCACGTTACACCTGAAGAGAAGTTTACAGGTAAAAAGCCAAACTTATCACATCTGAAAGTTTTTGGCTGTATTGCATATGTACATGTCCCAGATGAATTGAGGACGAAGCTTGATCCAAAAGCAAAAAAGTGTGTCTTCATTGGATACTCCTTGAACAAAAGGGATATAAATGTTATAACCCACTCACACGACATGTAAAGGTGAGACGAGATGTGGTATTTGATGAAATGTCAAGCTTCTATGGAGATGCCAAAGAAGGACTGAGTCTTGAACCAAATGACAAAGAAAATGCTAAAAAATCAAGTGTAGAATCTCAGGTTTTGAGTGGACCGGATGCATCACCAAACAATAGTTCCAACTCAAATCCATGGAGTGGAAGATTACATGGAAAGTTCAATCCAACAAATTCATCAAATACATCCAAGAAAGGTAAAGAAAAGCTTTCTGCTGGTCATAAAACATGTGCAGGTTTTGAAGATGTTGATGGGGATTCAAGCAGTTCAGAAAAGAGTGTTGATGAGGAACTCGGATTGCCCTCTGTGAAGACTCTAGGAGTAAGAAGGGCACATGCAAATGATACAAGGAGAAGTGATCCAGGACCAACAAGATCTGGGAGGATGCGAAATTCAGTGCAACGATTGACATATGATAGTTACATGGCTCGTCATTGTGCCTACATGACAAAGGTAATACAAGATGCTGAACCTTCTTGCTTTGAAGATGCAATTGGAATTGCAGATTGGGAAAAAGCTATGGATGAGGAGATGGCTGTACTTTATGGAAATGATACATGGAAGCTGGTTCCATTGTCGAAAGGAAAGAAACCCATAGGCTGCAAATGGGTTTACAAGGTAAAGCATAATGTTGATGGTAGCATAAGCAGGTATAAAGCACGATTGGTAGCTAAAGGATATGCACAAACATATGGAATTGATTATGAGGAAACATTCAAGCTAAAATGTCTACTGTCAGGACACTAGTTGCATTAGCTACAACAAAAGGATGGACTTTGCATCAGATGGATGTGAAGAATGCTTTCCTACATGGTGAGTTACAGGAAGAAGTATATATGGGCCACTCACAAGGATATGAAGATTCAAAGCACCCAGAATATGTTTGCAGGTTGCAAAAGGCTTTGTATGGGCTGAAGCAAGCCCCTCGTGCATGGCATGCAAGGATTGCTAATTACTTAACCAACATTGGGTTTTCTATGTGTGATGCAGATCACTCACTATATGCAAGGAAGGCTGATGATGGAATCACTATTGTGGCTATTTATGTTGATGACTTGATTGTAGGTGGTGATAATGAAGGAAACATCAAAGAGGTAAAGCAACTTCTTATGCAGGAATTTGACATGAAAGATCTTGGTATGTTGCACTATTTCTTGGGCATTCAGTTTATACATACAAAAACAAGTATATGGATGTCACAAAGGCAATATGCGTTGAATATGCTACAAAACTATGGTATGGCTGGTTGTAAGCCAATTTCTATGCCATTAGATCAGAATTTGAAGTTGGATACTACATCAGGTGAAGCATTGGAAAATGCTACTATGTATAGGAAAATTGTGGGAAGTCTTATATATCTCACAATCACAAGGCCTAATCTAAGCTATACTGTTGGACTTGAAAGTCAATTTATGTAGGTTCCCAAGAAGCCACATTTGGATGCTCTGAGGCGCACTCTACGTTATGTGAGTGCTACTTTGGATTATGCATTGTTTTATGAGGTTGGTGTAGATTTGCAGGTTTATGGATACACCGATGCAGATTGGGCTGGTAGCATTCCAGATAGAAGATCTACTAGTGGCTTTCTATTCTCACTTGGGAGTGCAGCTGTTACATGGAGCAGCAAGAAGCAACCCACTTTTGCTTTGTCCAGTATAGAGGCTGAGTATAGAGGTGCTGCAATGGAAGCATGTGAGGAATCATGGTTGGAGATGTTACTTGCAGATTTAGGTGTGGAAGTGCAAAAGCCTATCACTATCTATTGTGATAATCTTAGCAGCATACAATTAGCATGGAACCCTGTTTTCCATGCTAGAACAAAGAATATCAAGGTACATTATCACTTCATTAGAGAGAAGGTATTGGCAGGTGATATTGATCTTGTTTATGTGAGAATAGATGAGCAGGTTGCTGATATTTTCACCAAAGCACTTGGAACTGAGAAATTGAAGAAGTTTCGAGAGATGCTTGGATTACATGATATGGCGTTGAGTTTGAGGGGGAGTGTTGAGATATCAAGCTCAACATGTGATGATCCAGGATCACACGTACCAGTTTTTCATTTCTCTGACATGTATAATGGTCACGCCGGTATATGTCAGGGAATCTTCATTGAGCTTTATTAGATTTATATACCGAGAGTGATGGCACATTTGTTCCTTGCCAGCTCACTCATTCGTGGACATTAGGTTTTTCCTTATGTACTAATCTTTGTATATTGCACTTGTTGTATTCTTGTTTTTAAGGTCATTCTTGTACATTCCTTTTTATGTAATAGAAGAAGAAGAAGAAGATTATTCTTCCTTGCCTCAATCTGTGTGTGTGCTTCTCCTTGAGAGTGAGAGTGTGTGTGAGAGCTCTCTTCCTTATCTCCTTCCTTGTGACAATGGAAACATGTAGCCAATCAAATGCCTGAAGTGATTAGACCTCGTTCCTAGGAAGGATCTCATAAAACAGTTCTAGAGATACCCTTGGATAAGATAGGAGACATGAGCGAAGGAGAAGAAGGAACCACCTATCTTCCTATCACTCATCAGGGTTACACCATCAAGGCTATTTTGGACTCAAGTGCAGTAGTTGTAATTGCTACCACTTCCATATGGAAGCTTTGGGGCAAACCAACACTCACACCAACAAGAATGAGATTGTGAATGGCCGATGGTCACATAGAGAGACCTTTAGAATTTCCAAAAGGAATAACTCTCACTCCTTATGCTGTAGAGTTTGAGCATACTTTTGCCATCAGTGACTTCAACAAAAATCAGGCCTATGAGATGATTTTGCAAAAGTAGGTGTTTCTACCAAAGTCAATTTCAAGGACTACTCTCATAGAGACATGCCCCCTATCCAATGGAATCCCATACATAGAGCCATAGAAGATATAGAGTGAGTGCATTCCATAGGATCAAGATCCTCATAGATGCATGAAGACACCCACCTATGGGTGTGTAAAGTTGCAGAAGAAGAAGAGAAAAGAGAAAAAGCTAGAGAGGTAGCTAGGAACAAAACTCATAGATCAACTCAAGACCTAGCCTATGCACTTGTAGTTTTCCTAGATGAAGAATTTGAACATCATGGCTGGGCAAAAATCCTAGCAACAATGGATGTGGCCATCAATGAAGAAAATTGGACACCACATTGCGATGAAGATGGCTATGACATTTGAGTCTTCACTATAGAACCAATCATGTGTGATTCGGTTATCGAGGAATGTGATCTTAGCACTGATGTACTAGAGGAAGCAAGTGACTCAGATCTAGATTCAATCATTATGGACCCTTTGTGCACATCAGAAGAGTTATTCCTATATGAAGTAGAAGTTCACCCACAAGAGCATAGAGAAGTTACGAATGATGTAAGGTTAACTACATAGGTGACTGCCAAGAGTGAAAGCAAGAAGAGGAAGAAGAGAGAAACCTCATCAAATGAGGAGGAATCTTTGTTTAAGGTCCCTTAAAATTTCAAGAAGTATGAGATATAAGATAGGAGAGTCATGATAAGGATGCCAAAATGAGAAGCCCTAGCAGGAGAGGCCTATGATAACAAAGAGACAACAAAGAAATTTGTTCTAACCATAGAAGAAGGAGAAGAAAGATGCACATACATAGGACACAACCTGCCTCAAGACAAGGAACAAGAGTTGATTGCCTTGTTAAGAGAATACAAAGATGTTTTTGCATGGAGTTATAAAGACTTAAAAGGAGTAGACCCTCGCATATGCTCACATACAATTCCTATTTCCTCAGATGCCAAACCATGTAAGCAGAAGCCATACACATATAACGACAATTATGCTGCCAAGAT
The DNA here is from genome assembly GCA_020310875.1 of Ceratopteris richardii. Lineage (NCBI taxonomy): Eukaryota > Viridiplantae > Streptophyta > Polypodiopsida > Polypodiales > Pteridaceae > Ceratopteris > Ceratopteris richardii. The sequence continues at coordinate 11,497,409 of CM035440.1, forward strand.
CAAGGAGGAGATAGATAGATTGGTAGAAGCCGGATTTATATATGAAATTGAGCACACTAAATGGGTATCCCCCATCATAGTGGTGCCCAAAAAGAATGGAAAGTTATGAGTTTGCATTAACTTAAAGAAAGTTAATGCAGCCACTATTAGAGATAGCTATCTGCTTCCTATCACTAAGCATCTATTAGAGAGGGTGGCAGGCAATGAAGTTTATAGCTTCCTTGATGGATTCTTTGGCTAGAATCAAGTGGTCATTGTTCCAAAAAATCAACATAAGACAGCTTTTGCCACAAAGTGGGGCATATTTTCATTTCGGGTAATGCCATTTGGGCTTACCAATGCGCCATCTACTTTCCAAAGGCTGATGTGCCATGTGTCCAAAGAGTTCTTGAGAAAAAATTTCGATGTCTATGTTGATGATGTCTATTCTCATTCCAACATTAGACAAACCTATATACCTGAACTCAGACAAATCTTTGACAAATGTAGAGAATATCAGGTTTGCCTGAACCTAGAGAAGTGTGTTTTTATGGTCAAGTAATGCAAGATTCTAATACACATAGTGTCAAAGAATGGCATATCCATAGATGAGGATAAAATTAGAGCTATTGTAGAGCTACCTAGGCCAAAGAATATCAAGGAGTTACAAGCTTTCATGGGGCATTGTGGTTATTACCAACATTTCATTCACATGTATGCCATCATTGCAAAGCCCCTCTATGCTCTTTTGACTAACTTTGAGTGGACCAATGAATGCGAAGACTCCTTTAATGAGCTTGAGAGGCGACTATGTTCAACACCAATCTTGACTACACCATATTGGAACAAGCCATTCCATGTTCATGTGGATGCATCCAATTATGCAATTGGGTGTGTATTACCACAACATACTGGTGAGGGCAATATGGATCTTCCAATTGCTTATGCCAGTAGACAATTGAATGGAGGTGAATGAAATTACACTACTACGAAGAGGAAATGATTAGGCATGGTATATGCGGTTGAAAAGTTTAGACATTATTTTCTTCCAAATAAGTTTAAATTTTTCATAGACCATCGAGCATTACTCTATCTAGTGAACAAGCCATGCAATACTGGCATATTAGTAAGATGGTTCCTCTTACTAATGGAATACGACTTTGAAGTTGTGGTTAGAAAAGGGAGAACTCACTTGAGAGCTGATCACCTTTCTCGACTAACTTTGGGAGAATCTCCTCAAGGAGTATCAGATGACCTTCCTAATGCTTATTTATTCAATCCAGAAGTAGTGCCTGAGTGGGCAAGAATATAGTGCCTATCATCACCTTTGGACCCAAGCACGCCATACGGAAAGACGAAGATAAAGAAGTAGTGAGATCTCAAAAATACCACATCATGATGAGAAGCATGTATAAACACACTGATCAAGGCATACTGGCTTGCTGTGTAGAAGAAGATGAGCAAGCAAAGTGGTTGCAAATAGCACATGTAGGTGCACTTTAGCAACATTCCTCCAAACATAGAACCCTACAGACTCTACAAAGCTTAGGGGTATATTGGCCAACCATAGAAGTATATGCCCATAAGTTATGCAAGGAATGCCCAAGCTCTACTATTAGACCACCTGTGGAACATGCTATGCTATATTGGGTGTCTTTAGTATCAAATTGGAGTGAACCATTGGTAAATTTTTTGAGGACGAAAACATTCCATCAAGAAATGACCTTGGTCAGACAATGAAGTTTAGAACATGAAGCACTAGATTACACACTCATAGGTGGTACTCTGTACAAATGAGGAAAAGATGGATATCTGAGGTTGTGTGTCCATCAGAGTGAATATCTCAAGATCTTAGAAATTGCTCAACAAGGTGTGGCTAGAGGACAGTTTGGAACAGATCGGGTGATCAAAGCTATACTATTTGCAGGTCTTTGGTGGCCAACCCTTCACTTGGATGCACATACCTATGTGAAGCGGTATAATATTTGTCAGCGAACTCAGTATCCGCTATGTAAAGATGAGATGCCTTTGAAACCTATGATGGGTGGACGTGCATTCTCTAAGTGGGCAATAGACTTTGTCGGTCCTATTAATCCCCCAGCTAAGAGTTCACATGCTCAATACATCATTGTTGCCATCAATTATCTAACTAAATATGTGGAAGTGAAGTCAACAAGAAAGAACCATGATCAAACCACAGCCAAGTTCCTATTTGAGAATTTATTTACAAGATATGGTTTTCCTATAGAATTGGTGAGTGATGGTGGCACCCTGCAAGAGAACTAGAAATTACGACCACCACATGCTAGAGAGATGACTCTCCTCCCAACCAAATGCCTCTATATATAGCTCTCTCAAGGGGACTGCCTTCTTAGGCAGGTGAATACTAACCATCCAAGTGTCGGCCATGTAACTGCATGTGTGCCAAGTGTCCCAATTAGCTAGAGTTAACTCAAGTGGATGCTTCTAGAAGGCTCTAGATCTCTTTGGGCAAAATACTCTCCCCATGCTCCCCATGGGGATTGAACCCAAGACCTCCTCCTTCACATCCTTGAGACTTAACCACTAAGTGAAGTGGATCACTTGTTCATAAGAACATAAGACCTCCTAGTAAGTCTAAACTTGGTCATACACACGGATGACCAAACGGTGTCCGATTTCAGATCCGTATGAACCGGCCTGACCCCTAGATCATAGACTTACTGTAGCTCAAGCGTAAGCACCACCTCCTTTACTTGTCAATCTGTAGAGACGTGAGGACCGGTATGAAGACCACGAGCAAGTGAAGGCACAAGTGCGTGAGTGAAAGCACACAAACATGCACACACATACACACACACGCGCACAAGGTAAGATCAAAGAGAGGAACAATGGAAGGGCTTTGATTACAAAAGAAATCTATTACAAAACTGAAATCTACAAGAAGCTAACCTCTAAAATGAGCTCTCTAGCTCTTTATATGGTTTTTGGGCTAGTTTTGGCCCTGTCCAGACCTAGTGTCCGGCCTAGTTAATAATTAGGTTCCAGGGCTTATTTGAGGGCTCAAACAAAGTCTAAAAATTATGAAAATTGATATGATGATAGTTCTAATACTCCTCAAGCTCAAGGACTCCTCGGCTTGCACAAAATGGAGCTACAAAAAGGTGAAATGATATTTACAATGGTTTCAAGTGATGAAAATCACTATTTTATAGGGATTTCTTCTGAGAATTTGACATACACTTCTTGGAGCTCCCTACTTGCTCCTTCTTCTTGTGTGCCCACTTCTCTGATGTGTGTTTTATGCTTGTCATTGACCTTGAGCTTCAACATTCCCCCCCTCTCAAGTCTATCGTCCCTGACAGACCCTTGTTGTAGTGGTTGTTCCAGGTAGTGCTTTGAGAGGTAGTATCCATTTTGTATGAACAAGAGTCATCTATCTTCCAAATTTGGCAGCGTTGGTTGTCCGGTTCTTCGTTTGTCACTGCAAGCCTTTGCAAGTCGTAGTCCCTTGGTATGTGCTTCTTTCATGGATTCCAACATGAATGTGTCGTTGTGAGCTTTCAAAAATTGCGACTTGCTCAAAAGAGGTTGTCCAGATTGAGTTGGAGCAACTGCTAGCTTCGAATTGCTTCCTAGGTATTTATGTTGTCCCCATGATATCCTCTAGCTCTTCTAAAGATGATTTTTCAGAGTAGTCATGCCAAGTACTCATAACCCATAGTGAATGATGGATAAGTGTGTTAGTGCATGGGTTGAAGAAAATATGTGCCTTGTGCACAGCCTTGTCATGTAGCCCTATGCATGCATACTGGGGAAATGCATTAAAAAACATGGTGCAAGAAAGTAGGTCTTGAGCGGATTGCTCAAGGGTATGCTGATGAAGAGGTTTCCTAATCTAGCAGTGTTGTCGTGATACCCAAGTAGAGGATTCTTACCATGAAAGGTTGATCGATAGTCTGCTCTTCATGTTGTACACCCAGCATTGTGATGGACCATCAGCTCGTCTTTCATTGTCGATGAGTGTCCATGTTGATGGCTCACTGATGAAACTCTTTGAGTGTCGCGCCCTATCCCCTTTCTTCAAAGCAACATTTGCCAAATATTGAGAATTGAATTTCTTTATATTCCTTGGCAAACATCATTGGGTAACTACACCAAGCTTAGTTTCACACCTTCTCTTTAGCTCACCCTAAGCAGGAGTCTTCTCACCTTCAAACTCTTCCCTCCTACCAGGGTAAGGGGAAACAATAGTTGTGGATGCCATGTTCCTACCAAGTGCTTGACATCTACCAGATAAGGCAACAATAATAGTCGCTGCTAGCCGAGACACACTTCTATCCAAGCCATGGTTCCACCTTCAACTAAGCATGACTTATTCATGTTCCATAAACCAAACCTGGGAACAAGCTCTTTTTTTTTTCTTTCTTTTTTTTCTTTTTTTTTTAATACTACCATGTCATAAGCAAGAAGACAAATGTTAGTATCAGAAAACATAGTTGATATATGTCAATGTGCTCTTGTGCATGGGACTCTCAAATGTGTCTATGCACGGCCATGTAATGTGGCCCTATAATAATGCATACTTTGGAAATGCATGACCTGAATGGTGCATAAGACAGGGTTGTGCAAGGAGCACATGGTTGTCGCTCGTCGAGGCTTTCGATGTTATTTGTAGATGCTATGGCAGCCTTTGTTAGAAGTATCCATTGGATCCCCGAATGACAATTGATACTTCCTCCTTATAGGGATCCATTTGAGATTGGTCTTCGCTTGTTTAGTGATCTCCTTTGGTGGCTCCATGTTTGGATGCTTTCTTGAGGCTTTGATCCTGCATGGTTGGTATTGTGGTTCTGTGGGGCCTACCGATGCTTTTGGTTTCCATACCCATATCCTTGTAGAAGAGGTTCTTTGATCTTTTTTGGAGCTCTGTGCTTGATTCAGTCCCTTACCTCGCCTTGGTGTCTTTGTGGTGCAAGTTGTTGGCTTGAAGTTCCCCTCTGGATTTTTTCTGAGTTTAGGCTTGATTGCTTTGGGTCCTTTGATTGGAAGTGGTCTTTCTTGAGGATACATCATGGTAGGTCTAGACCATAGATTTTGAAGTCTAGTGTGAGGGGGCTGATTTTGTACAAGGGCTTTCTTTGGTACCCATATCATAGTGTGATTTGGTTGGGCTGTAAGTAATTTCTTGGCCACCCAAATTTTTTGACATTACCAAGAAAATGTGATTTCTGTTTCTTGATGTAAGGGTCTTTTGGGCCTTCTATGTGAGTTTTTTGAGAAAACTCATCTTTACACGGGGAATGCCACAAAGGTTGATCTTCTATACCTACATCAGGCTCATGCAAGGGATGAGTGGGTTGTGTGCTTTGAGATTGATCTAGAGATTCATCGATACATTTATCCGTATTACACATGGAATCTCTAGATGTACAAATGGGTGATGAATTGTCATGATTGACCATAGATTTGACATCATTCTCCACATCAGTGATACAAAGTATGTGTTGATCATCTCCTTCTTGATCATATGAGTGTAGATCATCCCTCCTTATGGTTTCTAGAGGGGAATCTAAATTTACAGGAAGAGAGGGTCTTTCCACATCCCCCAAACATTTGGAGTCCTTCATTTCTCCATTCTCCAAGGTTGCCTGTGATTTACTCAAAGAGGGATTAGATTCAAAAACATGAGTAGAAAGAAAATTTTGTGCATGAAAAGCACACTGTTTGAAAAGCTGATTTTCTCCCCAATTATCATAAGGCAGATAGTCATTAGGATTTTCAATAGATATATATGTAGAATTGCGCATAATAGTTGGAGAAAACACCTCAAATTCTTGATGATTTTGTGTAATGAACCTTTGGGTGCCAATGATCAAGTCTTCATCTATACAATCCATGACAAAGAATGTTTCCGAAAATTGCATATCATCCACCATAACAGGCAACACCACTTGACTCATGCAATCATAATGTTCCCCATCCATGAGGATAGAAGAATGAGTTGTTGGTTGAATGTTCTCAAAGATAATGACCACTAGGTCAATATGAATTAAATTCCGCTCACAATGAGGATTGATATAAACACCCAACCTTCTATGGTCATATCCTATTCTGATATCCACAAAAGTATTATCATATTCTCTTGTTGCAAATAAGGATCCCACCCCCTTAGAAATTTCCCCCGTTTCCTTGACTCCTTGCAATTTTTCTCTAGATGTTTCACCCTCTTGTGAGATTATTTCATGCACTTCATGTTTATTTCCCTTCTCTTTTCCCATCTTAGCCCCCTTTCTTCTCTCTTTTGCTTTTTTCTTTCCCATGACACAATTTTTCTCCCCCTTGGTTTCCTAGTCCCACTTGAAGCCCAACTTCAAATTATCCTATCCAAAAATCAACACGTTATTCTTATAAAAAACAGTTGAGGCCGTGTAGGATTCAAAACGAGCTCTCCAACAAGCTATAGAGCTCAAAAAATGGACTTTGGATGAAAAAGTTATATCAAATCAGGCTCTTGGGGATCAAAACAGGCAAACAGGACCTTTTGGAAAAAATCACGATTTTGTGAAATCAATAGAATCGCGATTTTGTGAACTTCAATAGAATCGCGATTTTGTGAACTTCAAGAGAATCGCGATTTTGTGAACTTCCAGAGAATTGCGATGCTGTGAATCTCAAGAGAATCGCGATCCTGTGAAACCAAGAGAATCGCGATTGTGTGAAATTAGAGAATCGCGATTGTGTGAAATCAGAGAATCGTGATTGTGTGAAATCAGAGAATGGCGATTGTGTACCTTGAGAATCGTGTTTTCACAAAATCGTGTTTTTGGCTGAAAATCATGATTTTTGAGAATCGCGATTTTGAGCAGAGAATCGTGTTTTTGAGAATCGCGATTTTGAGCAGAGGATCGTGTTTTTTGAAAATCGCAATTTTGAGCAGAGGATCGTGTTTTTTGAAAATTGCGATTGCCAACACAGAATCGTGTTTTCACAGAATCGTGTTTAGAGAATCGCGATTTTGAGCAGAGAATCGTGTTGTAGAGAATCACGATTTTGTACCTTGGATGAAAATCGTGTTTTTGAAAATCGCGATTGCCAAAAGAGAATCGTGTTTTTTGAAAATCGTGATTTTGAGCAAAGAATCGTGTTTTCAGAGAATCGTGTTTTCACAGAATCGTGTGTAAGAATCGTGTTCTAGAGAATCACGATTTTGTACCTTGGATGAAAATCGTGTTTCTGAAAATCGCGATTGCCAACAGAGAATCGTATTTTTGAAAATCGCGATTTTGTCTCAGAGAATCATGGTTTTCAAAAATTTAGAGAATCGCGATTTTGAGCACAACCACAGAATCGTGTTTTCTCAGAATCGTGTTTTCACAAAATTGTGTTTTGACATGAAAATCGCGATTGCCAACAGAGAATCGTGTTTGATCACAATCATGTTTTTGGTTGAAAATCGTGATTGGTGAGAATCGTGATTTTGAGCACAACCATAGAATAGCGATTTTGAGAATGACCCCAGAATCGTGTTCTTTTCAAAATGCTTTCAGGCGGGAAACAGAGAATCACGATTTTCAAAAAATTTTGAATTTTTCACAAAATCGCGATTTTCATCACAAAATCGTGTTTTTTGGTGGGAAATTCAAATTTCTGAGCGGCGAGCGATGGCGAGCTCCGTATGTGCAGAAAATCATGAAAAAACACAAGTGCTTGCTCTCTCTTGCACTTCCTAACTCCTTCCCACACCATAATGAATGAAAGATGGTATAAAAATGGTGAAAATGCACTAAAAAACAAGAAATTTCTATGAAGAAGAAGATGGAAGAAGATGGAGATGGTGATGATGATGAAGATGAAGAAGAAAAAACAGAAAATGAACAAAAATGACAGTTTTTTTACCTTCCAACGTTGCAAATCTACGATCTTACCATCACAACGCTCGTCCTCGAAGCTCTCTCCCCAGCAACGGCGCCAAAATTTGGTGTAGCTCAAGTGTAAGCACCACCTCCTTTACTTGTCAATCCGCAGAGACATGAGGAACGGTATGAAGACCACGAGCAAGTGAAGGCACAAGTGCGTGAGTGAAAGCACACAAACATGCACACACATACACACACACACACACACAAGGTAAGATCAAAGAGAGGAACAATGGAAGGGCTTTGATTACAAAAGAAATCTATTACAAAACTGAAATCTACAAGAAGCTAACCTCTAAAATGAGCTCTCTAGCTCTTTTTATAGTTTTTGGACTAGTTTTGGCCCTGTCCAGACCTAGTGTCCGGCCTAGTTAAAAATTAGGTTCCAGGGCTTATTTGAGGGCTCAAACAAAGTCTAAAAATTATGAAAATTGGTAGGATGATAGTTCTAATACTCCTCAAGCTGGAGGACTCCTCGACTTGCACAAAATGAAGCTACAAAAAGGTGAAATGATATTTACAATGGTTTCAAGTGATGAAAATCACTATTTTATAGGGATTTCTTCTGAGAATTTGACATACACTTCTTGGAGCTCCCTAGTTGCTCCTTCTTCTTGTGTGCCCACTTCTCTGATGTGTGTTTTATGCTTGTCCTTGACCTTGAGCTTCAACACTTACTTTATTACATTCTTCCCCTCTTGGAGAATATTTTCTTCCTCAAAAATAGAGCTATATATCTACTATAGTCAATCCCCGAGCCTCATGTTCTAAAACTGAAAGAACATGATCATGTTCTTTAGAACTAGAAGAACATGTCTCATCTCTGTGGTGGCATCCTTGCCCAAATGATTCAAAACACTGTCTCGCTTTGCATATTTATAAACTTGTCAAAGTTCAAAGTAGTGAATGAATAATAAGGGTGGATCTAAAATCATCCTTGGCCAACTCACAGTTTCTCGATGTGCGATCTAAGCACAAACATGTAAACTGGGTGGATTTGAATTACTAGTCCATTTCTGGGCATAACTGGTGCATGGACAAAAGGCAAGATTCTTATCCCTTGTAAGACTTTGAGAATTCTTGATTCACTTGAATTTGATTTGGAGCACTTAAAGTTTGGTTGTCGCAAACATCTAACTTGGATGTATGGTTTACTCTTATCCAACAGTTACTTGATTTTTTCACCTGACTAGTGGACTACTTTGTCCTAATGAGTTTAAAAATCCTATGTAAAATGTAGGAGAAAGTTTGCCATTTTTTATTCAACTATACTATAACTTGAGCAATTCAAATTCAAAATGAAAATTGTCCAACTTAGAACATTTTTCTCAAAGACTTTGGCTGAAAGTTCTTGGGAATTGTCAATCTAATGAGAATTCCTAACTTCTCTATTCTAGAGTATACTGCACTCTTACACACCCACTTCTTGAATGAGGTCATTGAACACTTGTTACAAGGATTCATGGTGGTTCACAAGAAGTCAGGTCCATATCACCCCCAAGCCAATGGCCAGGCCGAGAGCACAAATAAAATTCTATGTAATGTGTTGACAAAGTTGGTGAATAATAAACGCTCTGATTAGGAAAAACAATTACATCATGCTGTTTGGGCATATCGAGTCCCCTATAAAATAGTACTCCAAGCCACACCCTTTCAGATGGTATTTGGCCAAAATGCAATGCTACCTTTAGGTTCCCTGATACCCACACTAAGAGTAGCATAAGAGCATCACTCGAGTGTCCATGAACTCTCATCTAGAATCTTTGATCTAGAACGCCTAGGTGAAACAAGATTGAGAGTAGCAACAAGAATTTATGCGGCCAACAAAAGACAAAAAGCATACTTTGATGCCCATGTGAAGGATAAGGGCTTAAAATCAGGAGATTTAGTCTTGGTTTACACCTTGAAGCAACATGGAAGAAAGTTAGAGAAGTGTGGCTATGGGCCCATGATTATTAACAGAATATCAACGTGGAGCATTCCAATTAGCCACTCTAAAATGTGACATCCTACCAAGTTACATCAGTGGATGCCGAGTCAAATTATATCAAGAACCGCTCACTCAAGAAATGCTTAATCGATTCAACATTGCCAAGAAACATAAGGAAGAAGAAAAACGAATTCAAGAAGAAGCCCATGCACAAGCTTTAGAATGCATCCGAAGAATGAAATTGAGAAGATAGGGTAGAGATGAGCCTAGATCAGATGCTTATGAAGCTCCAAGATACCATAAGGCCATGTGTGAAGCATCACGTGTATGTTCCCGTAGAATAATTGATCGACATCCTTTTGTGACTGTTGGAAGCAGTCAGAGGCACAGTCAGAGGCACAGACGACATGGAAGCATGTAAAGACGGAGCAGGCAGCCAGTCGGATCATTTTTTCAAACAATTATGTTTTTATTACCTCTTCAAACATCCAACAGTGATTTTCATCACTCTTGTAACATATGTAATATAGACAAAACCCCATTTTGTAATTCATAGCTCCATTTTGTGCAAGCCGAGGAGTCCTCGAGCTTGAGGAGCTTAGGTAGAATGCTCGTATCAATTTTCGTTATTTTTAGACATCGTTTACCCTTCCAAATAGCATCTAGGACCTATTTTTTAACTATGCCGGTCACTAGATGTGAAACCGGTCAAAACTAGTCTAGAAACTATAAAAAGAGCTAGAGAGCTCATTTTTGAGGTTAGCTTGTTTGAGATTAGAGTTCTTTTGAGCTTGTAATAGTGACCTTGGGTAATAGAACTAATTTCCCACCTTCCATTGTGTCTTGCTTGTCTCTTCATTGTGTGTGTGTATGTGTGTGTGCATCTTTGTGCTTCTCACCTTCACTCTCACATCATCTCACGTTCACGATCTTCATATCACTCCTATCTCTTCCGGGGATTGACATTAAGGAGGTGAAGCTTCTTAACGTGGTTCTCACCATTGTGCTAGAGCAACACCAAATTTGGTGCCGTTGCCGGGGATCGAGTCTAGGACGAATGTGTGATGGTAAGAGTATAGCAAGAAGTGGCGTTGGAAGGTAAAAATTTCAGTTTTTGTTGTTGTTTTTACTTAGTTTTTAGTGTTTTTCACCTCCCCCACACTCCATCTTCATCATCGCATCATCATCTTCATCTCCAAAAAAATCAGAAAATTCACCATATCCACCCATTCACCTCATTCCCCCTCATTTGTGCATGCGAGAGAGCGAGAGAGAACTTTTGTGCTTGTGTGTGCTTGTGTTTTCTTGAGTTTTCTTGCAGGTACAGAGCTCCAGTGCATCAGGAAAGCTTGGAAAAGGTAAAATTTTACTCTCTGTCAAAGATCTCCCAAGTGTGGCGGACCATCGCGATGGTCTGCAACCTTCGGAATTTTTGGTAGGCGACCACACCACGAGGTAGGCGACCCTTGCGCATCTACGAATCCACAGGCGCATCTCGAAAATTCACACTTTGGTGGACCATCGCGATTGGCTCGGACCATCGCGATTGTGTCGCACCATCGCGATAGGCTCACGCCATCGCGACGGCTCGGCCGGACCATCGCGACGGTCTCGGACCATCGCGACGGTTCACTTGAGCCATCGCGATGGTCCACTTGGACCATCGCGATTGTTCAGCTGACCCCGGACCATCGCGATTGGCCCATGCCATCGCCACGACGGTGCCACGTGTCAAGATAGACCATCGCGACGGTTCATTTTTTGGACCATCGCGACAGCCCAAAATCGGACCATCGCGATAGGCTCACGCCATCGCACTTGTGACCATCGCGACGGTTCACTTCGGACCATCGCGATTGTCCACCTTTGACCGTTGACCGCGCCATCGCGATTGTCTGCCTGATCACGCCATCGCGACGGTTCATTTTTCGGGCCATCGCGACGGTTCGACTTCACGCCATCGTGATCGCTCACTACTGGACCATCGCGACGGTCCATTCTCACGCCATCGCGATCGTTCATTTTGAGCCATCGCGACGGTCCACCTTTTCGCACCATCGCGATTGTCCAAATTCCACGCCATCGCGACGGTTCGCTTGGACCATCGCGACGGTCCCAGACCATCGCGATTGTGCACCCCCATCGCAAATTTAGGGTCCCATTTTTTGAACAATTTTGGGGGTATTTTTGAGAAATTTTTGGACCATTAGACTCATAGGAGACCCCTTAGCTCATATTTGGAGAAAAACCTGATTGTCAGTTTTTACCCCCCAGGGCCTGAACGCTCATAACTTTTTCATCCGAAGTCCGTTTTTTGAGCTTAATAGCTCGTTAGAAAGCTCGTGACGAGTACTACGTGACATCAACTGTTTTTTTCTTAAAGGATACGTCTATTTTTAGATAAACTATTTTGAGGTTGACCTAGTTTGGGACTAGGAAGCCAGGGGGCAAGTATTGAAAATTTGGGCAAAAGGGAAGGGACTTAAAAGGTGTATATACTCAAGTGCTTGATCATCCAACTGTGAATTGGTCTAATATTGAATTTTTCCAGATCTAACAAGGGCAATCAAAGTCAACCAAGGCAAGGCAGTGAAGGGCATAAAGCTTGGGAAGCGCGGCTTCTTGGGCATCAAAACAACACGAAAAGCTGACTCGAGGTTGGAAGATTACTTAACCCCCTCAGTCAATTCTTAGCTTAGGCTAAACGGTAGTGTTGTGGATTTAAGACGATAGGAACGCCTCAAGTTCAAGATACTTAATTCTTTCAAGTTTAAGACTACAAGTAAAGGTGTGTGTGACGCGAAAACCTAAAGGAAAGAACCTAAGTCTGACGGAACGAGAACTCAAAATCATCACGGAAAGTCGAATTCCTGACGCATATATTAAGACAAGAATCCAAAGAAAATTAAAAAGAATTAAGAAAGTAATAACAAAGAACCATTGACGATCTAAGCGTGTACTAAGTGTGCAAGGAAGAAAATTAATGAACCTTAGATCGGGCAAACATATAGGTAAGTCAGACCGACGAAGCCTTAGATCATCAGAAGCAAGTGTAAGAACTACTGCACGATCTTGGGCTCATCAATTGAATAGTAATTACCCCTACGAGAGCTCAGATACTAGCGAATCAGAAATGGCATTTAGCACAGACAGACCAGAAGGAGGGTCTAATATAGCATATTTGGAAAAACCTGAGGGACCCTATAGAACGCAATTAGAGTTTCTTCGAACCAACCGATTAGGTGCTCGCATCTATGAGGATGGTTTGCAAAGGCAAGTGGTGCAACTGCACAACCCTGATCAACCCATTGGATTGGAAAGACCAGTGGTGAAATTTGAGAGAGACGCTTACATAGACAAAGAAGGAGCCATGTACGTTCTAAGTACGCAGCCAAACGATACTAATGAGTTTGGCACGATTCAATTAGAGATGGAAGCGAAATTTCAAGGAAAAGAACCGTTAGAAGAACCTAGAACACCTAGAGGGAAATCTGTATTAACAAGAGTACTCATCCCAGAGTGGATCCCTCAAGATAACAGGAGCACCGAGTTGTTTGTAAATAAAGAGACAGATGAAGCCTTTTGGAGGTACAGAAAGGAACACCCTGGTGAGATAGGCATCATTACAATTTATGAATTCAAGGACCCAGATACACCTGGAAAGGTTGTATACCTGGATGAGACTTCAGAAAGAGTCTTTGTGGTGCCTGACCGCGCTAAAAACACATACACATGGAGAGGTGAATTGGTCTTCCCTCCATCTAGAACAAACATGAATACAAGTCAACAAGGGGCAGGAACATCCTCAGCCCATGGACATCAAAGAGAAGGAAATAAAGAGAGACCGGAAGTAAGCTTCAATCACCCCATAGGGAGAGATAGAACAACCACGAACACTAATAGAGCGGATAGACAAAGAGATCATGGAATACCAGGTGGTAGAGATGATTTTCCTCTACCTAGACCACGTGAACACGCAAGAGTATTGAGACCCACTCAATTAGTGAAATCCATGAAGAATTATTTTGATGGGACAGGAGATCCCTATGACCATGTCGCAGAATTCAAGCAAGTACTAAGAGCAGAACAAGTCGAGGACATGTTCACGCAATACAATGCATTTGGACTAACGTTAAAGAATACCGCTTTAACTTGGTTTCAACCATTGCAACAAAGGCAATTTAGAGACATCCATCACTTTTTAGAGTCATTCATCACTGAATTCTCTAAAAGTGGGATTAGACATGACACATCTTCGTTGATTCATAGCTTTAAACAGACCCCTCAGGAAACAGTTAGACTGGCAGGTCGTAGGTTCAGACAATATGTCGAACGGTGTCCAATGCAAGAGCTACCCTCACAAGCCAAACAAGTATCACTGTTCCTAGATGGCTTGTTGAGCGCTAAACTACGCTCCTATGTGTACCTAAAGGAACCCAGAATGCTAGAGGAGTGTGTAAGAATATGTATAGACATCGAGGACAACCTAGGAGAGGAATTAGAACTCTCAAAGGTCTATAAGGACTCAGATTGTTCTTCTCTAGCATCCACAAAATTGTCTAATTCGATAGAGGACCTAGCAGAAAAAGTGGCCCAAAAACTAGGAGTTTCTAGTAAACAGGTGCCCAAGATACCAACTAATGTACGTTGTTACACTTGTGGTGGAAATCATTTGGCAAACGTGTGCCCCAATGCAACTCAACCTCAAGCCAACCCTAGTGGCCAATATTGCACAATTGAGAGAAGATACACGAATCATACGGCTCAGGACTGCCCATACAACAAACAAACCGTGAGACAGAACCACCCGCAAACATACCAGCAGCCAGGTAGGTATCAAGGCCAATACAATGCTCAGCCTTATTACTATAGGCCTCCTCAGAACTACCCGTACCAGGCTCAACAGAGACCTCAACCCGTCTTAGCTCAGCAGCCACCCCCACCAGCGAATGTCATCTCAGTCAAATACGCTGCTGCAGAAGAGAACCTAAGTAGGGCCTTAGTGCCTTCTTCACCCTTGATCACCAAAAGTGACCCGAACTCAAACAGTTTTGACTCTACTCATGTAACTAGTCCACCAGCTTATTACACGGAGTCACCAGAACATGTGGAGACATATCATTATGATAGTCCTCCAATGGAACCTAGTTGGGAGCCAGACTATACTAATGTGATGTACACAAACCCAAACCCACGGCCCCAATTGAGACAACAGAGACCACCGGGCCCTAGAGGACCATGCTTTAGGTGCCAAGGAGATCACTTCATAAAGGATTGTCCACATCCCCCAATAGCAAGGCCATCACAGTACTATAGCATACAAGGCTTTTGTGTCGATTGTGGCAAAGAGCATATAATCAAAGATTGTCCTAAGAACCCTGTTAATGCTTCGAATGTGACACCGATCAACGTGATAGGTATTGTAAACAACACAGATGGATCCAACCCTACATACGTGCCTATCCAAGCTATAACCAGAACCCAGGCGCTCTTACAGAACCAACAGCTTAATCAAGAGAAAGTAGCCGGAAGTAGTGAAGTTGCAGAATCTAGCAGTAAAAAGACAAAATCTTGGAAAGATTCTAGAGAAAGAATCAAGAGAAAGTGGAGTAAAAAGATAAGTGAGTTGGAAGGAAGTTTAAGGGAATCTAGAGCCAAAATACAAGAATTGACTTCACAAGAATTAAACCAAGAAATCCCAGCTCTGAAATCAGGATCGGTTTTAGCGGAACCCATACCAGAAGATCTAGACATGATGTTTCGCGCATATCAGGCTAGAATAAAAGAGGGACCTCAAGTAACGGAAATGAGTAAAAACTACCCTCGAGCTGATCTAGAAATTGAGAGAACTAAACTTTGCATGAAAATGGTAGAATTAGCACAAGCCTTGTTTGAAGCCTCTAGATATCTTAATTGGAATAACATGGCAAAACCGGAACTACACTTTCAAGGACTAATGGAGAGGCTAGAACACTTGATAGAAAGCAAAGAGAAAAAGGATCAGCATAGGAACCCTATTGTCACAGAGACACTGGAAAGGAAGGCACCATCCCTGTCTCAAGTACCCAATACAGAAAGTCAAGACAACTTGTCTTCCATACATAGGTACTCGCATGAATTTTTGAGAGAAATACAAGAAGAGAAATGGGGAAAAGAACAAGGAAACCATCCTCCTATTCAAGAAATAGACGACTTGCAGGAACAATTTCCCCAAGACATCCCCTCTATATATGATGAGGTAGAGGTGGAACAACTGAGTGAACCCACAGGATTTGAATCTAATTTGTTACAAGAATTACCTCAGTTCACAGGACCTTGGGAAGCAAAGTCTATTAGTATGAGAGCACCCACGATAATAGTGAGGAATGAAGAATCGGTGATCCCTAGGAACACGGAAGTGATCAAGAATACCAAAGTACAGTGTAATCTCACTCTGGAGGAATTGTTAAAGGTAAAACCAGAATTGTGGAAGCATGTAGCAAATCAATTTCCCGAGCTTGCTACCACACCCTCTCAAATAGGATCACATAAGAGGGTACCAGAGATACCCGTGGAAAAGATTGGAGACGTAAGCGAAGGAGAGGAAGGTAACACATATCTTCCAATAACCCATCAGGGCTACACCACGAAAGCCATCTTAGATTCAGGAGCCGGAGTAGCCATCGCTACCACCGCTTTGTGGAAACGTTGGGGTAAGCCAGCACTCAGACCCACCAGGATGAAACTACAAATGGCTGATGGACACATAGAAAAACCATTAGGCTTACTAGAAGGCATATCTCTCACCACTTGTGGTGTAGAATTTGAGCATACCTTTGCCATTTGTGACTTTGCGAAAAATCGTGCTTATGAGATGATATTGGGACGACCATTCATGCGTCAATTGCAAATTGTACAAGATTGGGGAACTAATTCTTTGTACTTGCAACATTTAGGAGTGACTACTAAAGTCAATCTTAAAGACTATTCACACAGAGATGTACCCCCAATACAATGGAATACCATCCACAAGACACCAGTAGAGACGGAATCTGTGCACTCATTAGAATCAGATCCTTCTTGGTTGCATGAGGATACCCATTTATGGATGTGTAAAGTAGCTAAACAAGAGGAAGAAAGATTAGAAGCCAGGACCTTAGGTGCAGAACAAAATCCACGAACTCTTCAGGACCCAGCTTATGCACCTGTAGTATTCCCAGACGAAGAGTTTGAACCCCATGGTTGGGCAGAAATCCTAGCAACCATGGATGTAGCCATCAATGAAGAACAATGGACACCCCACTGTGACGAGGATGGCTATGACATTTCAGTTTTTACGATAGAGCCAATCATGTGCGATGCAATTTTAGAAGAGTGTGAAGCTAGCACTGATGCATTTGAGGATGCAAGCGATTTTGATTTAGAATCAATTATCATGGACCCGCCCTTTGCATCAGAAGAAGAATATTTCTACGAAGTAGAGACTCACACTCAGAGACACGAGGAAATTACGAATGAAGTGAGATTAGCCACGAAAGTGACTACTAAGAGTGAAGGTAAGAAAAGAAAGAAGAAAGAAACCATGTCAGAAAAAGAAGAATCTTTGTTTGAAGTACCCGAGAACTTCAAGAAATACGAAATCGAAGATAGAAGAATCATGGTACGAATGCCTAATAGAAAAGCGAATGATGGACAAGTATATGATAACCGAGAGAAAACCAAGAAAGTAATAGTTGTCATAGAAGGAGAAGAAGAAAAATGTACATACATAGGGCATGATTTGACAACTGAAGAAGAAGAAGAATTAGTTGCCTTATTGCGCGAATATAGAGATGTTTTTTCTTGGAGTTATAAAGATTTGAAAGGAGTAGATCCAGATATATGTTCTCATAGAATCCCTATGACTCCAGATGCAAAACCGACAAAACAAAAACCGTACACGTACAATGATAACTACGCTGCGAAGATTAAAGAGGAGATAGATCGCTTGATAGAAGCAGGATTCATTTACGAAATTGAACATACCGAATGGGTATCCCCCATTGTGGTTGTGCCCAAGAAGAATGGAAAATTGCGTGTGTGTATTAACCTTAAAAAAGTTAATGCCGCCACGATTAGAGATAGTTATCCTCTTCCTATCACGGAACACCTATTGGAAAGAGTTGCGGGCAAGGAAGTTTACAGCTTTCTTGATGGATTCTCAGGCTATAACCAAGTAGCCATTGCTCCAGAAGATCAACACAAGACGGCTTTTGCCACAGAATGGGGCATATTTGCATTTCGTGTAATGCCATTTGGCTTAACAAATGCACCCGCCACTTTCCAGCGACTCATGTGTCATGTTTTTAAGGAATTCTTACGCAAGAGCTTGGAAGTTTATGTCGATGACTTATGTGCTCATTCAAATGTAAGACAGACACATATTCCGGAGTTAAGACAAGTATTTGACAAATGTCGAGAATATCAGGTTTGTTTGAACCCAGAAAAATGCGTTTTCATGGTCAGACAAGGCAAAATTCTAGGACACATTGTGTCAAAAAATGGAATCTCCACGGATGAGGAAAAGGTGAAGGTAATTGCGGATCTACCCAGACCAACTAATGTGAAAGAGGTACAGGCATTTATGGGCCATTGCGGTTATTATAGGAGATTCATACACATGTATGCAATCATCACCAAGCCTTTGTACTCTCTTTTAACCAATTTTGAGTGGACAGATGAATGTGAAAATTCATTCAATGAACTTAAACGACGTTTGTGCTCAGCACCCATATTGACTACCCCAGATTGGAGTAAGCCATTCCATGTACATGTGGATGCATCCAATTACGCCATAGGATGCGTGTTAGCACAACCCACGAATGAAGGTAACATAGATCTACCCATAGCTTACGCGAGCAGACAATTGAACGCAGCAGAAAGAAGTTACACCACAACGGAACGAGAGGGATTAGGGATGATCTACGCGGTAAAGAAATTCAGGCACTACTTGTTGGCCAACAAATTCAAGTTCTTTACAGATCATCAAGCCCTATTGTACTTAGTCAACAAACCTTGTAACACAGGACGACTGATACGTTGGTTTCTATTACTCATGGAGTATGATTTTGAAGTGGTAGTCAGGAAAGGAAAGACGCATCTTAGAGCCGACCACCTTTCAAGATTAACCTCACGAGAAGCTCCTCAAGGAGTAGCGGATGAATTACCAGATGCATACTTGTTTAACCTTGAGATAGCACCAGAATGGGCTAAGCCTATAGTCCCTATTCTGACATACGGACCCAAGAATCCTAGGATAAAGATCAAAGAGGGAGAGATTACCAAGTCTCAGAGGTACCAAATCATGGCAGGAAGCATATATAAACAGGATAATCAAAAGATTCTTGCTTGTTGTGTAGATGAATCAGAACATGCGAATTGGTTGCAATTAGCACACGAAGGTGCACTAAAGCAACATCATTCAAAACATCGAACATTACAGACTCTGCAGAGATTGGGAGTATATTGGCCTTCTATGGAAGCAGATGTCTACAAGTTGTGTAAGGAATGCCATGTTTGCTGTGAAAGACCACCAGTAGAGCATGTTACACTATATCACGTGTCTCTCACACCAGACTGGAGTGAACCTTTAGTGACATACTTGAGGACGAACACATTCCCTCAAGGAATGACCTTAGCTCGACAACGCAGTCTAGAGCAGGAAGCTCAAGACTATTCACTTATTGGCGATAATTTATACAAAAGAGGACGAGATGGATATCTAAGACAATGCGTTCATGAAAGCGATTATCTGAGCATACTAGAGACTGCACACCAAGGTGTTGCAGGAGGTCACTTTGGACCAGATAGGATAATCAAAGCCATCCTCTTTGCAGGATTATGGTGGCCCACTTTTCACATGGATGCACATACCTATGTAAAGAGATGTGATGTGTGCCAAAGAACTCATTTTCCTACTCGCAGAGATGAAATGCCATTGAAACCCATGATGGGCGGACGTGCATTTTCTAAGTGGGGTATAGACTTTGTAGGACCCATTAACCCCCCTGCAAAAGGTACACATGCGGAATACATTATTGTTGCCACAGATTATCTAACCAAATGGGTAGAGGCAAAAGCCACAAAAAAGAATGATGCACACACGACTGCGAAATTCTTATTTGAAAATGTCTTTACAAGATATGGATTGCCTATAGAGTTAGTGAGCGATCGAGGCACTCACTTTCTAAACCAAGTCATTGAATATTTGTTACAGGATTTTATGGTGATTCACAAGAAATCTGCACCATATCATCCTCAGGCCAATGGTCAGGCTGAAAGCACTAACAAGATACTTTGTAACGTACTGACGAAACTCGTGAACAACAAACGTTCAGATTGGGACAAACAGTTACACCACGCTGTTTGGGCATATAGAGTGGCCTACAAGACCGTACTCAATGCAACTCCCTTTCAGATGGTTTTTGGTCAGAATGCAGTGCTTCCTTTGGAATTCTTGATACCGACCCTTAAGGTTGCACAAGAACATCAATGGACCGGCCATGAATTATCAGCGAGAATAATGGACTTGGAACGATTAGGAGAAACCAGGCTGAAAGCAGCAGCAGGAATATACGCAGCGAAGAAGCGACAAAAAGCATATTTTGATGCACATGTGAAAGATAAAGGCCTAAAAGAAGGAGATTTAGTTCTAGTGTATACGCTGAAACAGCACGCACGGAAGTTAGAAAAGCGAGGTTATGGACCTATGATCATTAACAGACTTTCGACAAGTGGAGCAGTACAGTTAGCCACCTTAGAAGGAGATATAATGCCTAATTACATTAGTGGCTGTAGAGTCAAGCTATATCAGGAACCTCTTACGGAGGATATGCTTAGACGACTCACATTGGCAAAGAAGCGTAAGGAGGAAGAAAATAGAATACGAGCTGAAGCTCAGGCAGAAGCCATAGAACGCATTAAGCGCATGAAGCTAAGAAGACAAGGACTAGGGAGAGAACATTATAACCATCTGGAAACATCACCCAGATATCCCATGGCCATGTGTCAAGTAAAGTCAACCACTCATCCTAGCATAGTGGACAGGAGACCATTCATTACAGTCAGGCTAGAGCACGGTAACCCTTGCCAAGAACTCAGGGCTTTAATTGACTCAGGTGCTGCGACTAGTGCGATTAGATGGTCCCACTATAAGGATTCAGGAATAGAAATGCGGCCGCCTGACGGTTGTGACCCTAGACCCTATGAAACACATGCGACGGAAGACGGGAAGATCTTTGATCAACTCAGTCACGCTACGTCTACACCAACCCACTCGGGCTTGGCTATAGACAGTTGTCAATCAGAAGGACGACAGGAGATCTTCCCTGGGACTTCCTGCAAACTAGAAGAGGCAGTTACCCAACCGCAAGGGCAGATGGACACAATCAGCGGTCAGGTGGGTTGCATCAGCGGCCAAATGGGCACGACACCCTGCGGTGCTCATCCTTCCAAACTTGTTGCGGACTGGCCTAGATCAAAGTTAAAGAACGAATCACTTCCTAATGGGCAGGTCACGCAAGTGTTGGAACTCCCTTCTTTTCCAAAGCAGAGCGTCCATCCGACCTCTCTACCTCAACCACGACAGAGTCAACCACGACGAAGGAACCCAGACCGACTGCAGTATCAGAAGACACAACAAGGAAAGAAGTCTAGACCACCCAAAGGAAGCGGCACCAGACAAATATGGGTGCCAAAAGGGCAAAAAGCACTGAAGAACTCCAACCAAGCAGAGATCGACAAGCAAAAGGCAGGGCAGAAACAAAATCAGTATCCACCATCCCCTCGACCTTCTTCTACAGGTTCGAGCATTCGACAAATTTGGATCGCCAAGAAATACCTTACCCATAGACCCACACCCACGCAGATTTGGGTACCCAAACCATGTATCATAGCTCAAACCTTAAGCCATGTAATATATACCCCTCACAAATCTTTCCATCCCTCAATACCACCACACCCGATACTACCTTTTGCCCCTCAGCAGAAACCCACCACCCACTCAAAGACTCTTAGGAAATGGATACCGAAGCGTGTCCAACCGTCTCCCCCTAACCCCATGTCTGACAAAACTACCCCCCCGACTAACATACAACCTTGTAATAAATCACTAACCTTTAAACCTTGTATAAATTCACCCACCATCATCACACATCACTCATAATCTCATCTCATCAAGAAATGTATGCATGATCTGAAACGTGTAGGTGTCTAGAGACCTGCACTAGTACTGCAAGAAGCATTGCATCCATCACATCACAGCACTTGGCTACACGGGTTACGCATCAGTTATGGAAAGGGATTGCGGTCTCACTTTAATGGGATCATAATTAATTTCCATGCTAATGTGTTAATCTTTTGTAGCAGATCTTTCTCATTAGCGCACCAGTCATCATGCAAACTGACGCAGGACCATCAGGAGCAGGCCCCAGTGTAGCTGCGGTGCCCCTCAATGTGTTACGAGTAGAATCCCACCCTACTGCTCCACCGCCAGAATTCCAAGGATTTCCAGGGCCCATGCCGATCGACAACCCACCTATGGGCTACACAGAAAAGATACACCGTAACTCTCACTGGTTTCAAGGACTTGCAGGACCCTTAGCGGACGCGGATTTTATATTTGAATCTAATTTGACGTTTGATGACCGCACTTGGGGAAAATACCAATTCTTCTCCAGAGAGTTCGAAGCCCTACAGAACACCCAGGATTTAACTCACGTTTGGGCCAGAGCAGGCTTCACGGAGTATTTCAGTGATCCCCTGCCCAAACCCGACTTTTATAGGTGTTATTATTTAATCACTACGTTGCGGGCCTCAGAGAATAAGGATATCCCAGGAACTTTTATTTTGACCTCTTTAGTGGATGATCCACCTTACACAAGCTTTTACCTCTCAAAGGATTTAATCAGAGCTGCCATCAAAATTCATGGCACCCACACGCCCACAGATCGAGAAAGATTGATTCCAGACCCTATGAAACGTGGGGATGTCACTAAGTGGGAGGAGATCTCAGCAATTACACCTGAGCTGTCAAAGCCGCTACGGATATGCATGCAACATTTTGCATTCCCCGCTCAGGACAGATTTACCATGCCACATAAAAGAATATGGTTTGGATTGTACTTGGCATGTACGGGACCTCAGACGGTTGATCTGGCGAGCTGGATCATTGATCAAATGTATTTGGCACAACACAGATGGGAACGAAAGAAAGTGCTTAATGGATGTTGTGCGCTCACAAGAATTGTTTATATGTGCTTGGCCTATGATTTGCCAATTGAACGTGCATTAACAGGAGAAGAGCTGAAAGCATTCAGAGGAACGACGAAGAAAGCCAGGAAGCCCAGCAGAACACGGGCAGGTAAGCGCATGAGAGGCACCATTCCTTGCCTCCAAGTGCCAGAGTCACCATCACCACAACCCTCTCCAGAGCAATCACCGACAGAAGCTGCTCCCACAGTACAACCCATTCGAATAAGGTTATCTAGACCAGTGGTAACGGAGGGCACTACCAGTATCGTTGCACCTCAGGCAGCTACAACCACAGAACCCACCACCACGACAGCAGAAGCTCCCACCACTATTGGTGCGGAAGCCTTTTCTTTCCCAATACCACACATGGAAGCAGAACCAATAAACACAACGTTCGATTTTGAAATGCCTGACGCATTCTCCAATGAATTTCAGTACTCCGAGGCACAAATGTTCTCTCAAGAATTTGAAAGGCCGAGTTACCCTACCACACCGCGGGATCAGCCACAGGGACAAGTGGTGTCGAGCTCTGATGACGAAAGAACAGCCACCGATGACGATGAAGGTGACGATGAAGCCAGCCAGGGCACGCATGATTCCCAAGAACAAGGACAGACAGACGGCCAAGGTCAACAAACCGATGCACAAGGTGACACCAACACGCATGAAGAGGAGACTTTCGAAGCAGCAGCTTACACGCTGGCAATCAAGAAATTATATCGTACGATGGAGAAAGTCTGGGCACGGAAGAAATTGACTGAAGAAGAGAGCCAGACCCTAATCGAACAAGAACTAGTCTCCGGAGGATTTGAAGAAGTCTACATCAGAGGGTTTAGAGAACTGGTCCAATCCATCGGCCCGGTCGAAGCATTGAGATATTTACAAAGGAAGCCACTTCCTCAATATGACCCTCGCAGAATTCGCCTGTTATCGAAGCCCGGTGAATATATTCGAGTTCCGATAGGAGCTCAATCATCCCACCAGGCGCAAGATGCACGCTTACGTCCGGAAAGACCCATCACCGAAGAAGCCATCCTAGTTGACTCCCCACCACGTACTACCGTTGTACATACTACCACTATCCTTGAAATAACATCCACACCATCTACTCCTCTCTCCCCTCATGTTTCACCAACCCATCCTGTATCCCTAGCACACCCACCTGCTCCTCCCACATCCACACCAGTCCACGGCAACATAGCCACACCCTTTGCCCTGCCCATTCATGCCACCATGCCCGTACCCACCCCACCTCGTCTACATGTTAACCCATTCACCCCTTCATCCTTCCCATATTTTCCCCCACCTTTAAGACACCCTTTCACCTTTCTAACCCCACTAACCTTCTCACCAGTTTCACCTCCCCAACCCACCGTAACCCCTATTTCCCCTTTTCACCAAGCTGCTCCAACCATTCCCCCTGTAAATTACTCTACATTTGTAAATCCCGTCTTCACACCTACACAACCACCCACATACACACCGCTTTTCACAGTCACCGCACTTGACACGTCCAATGACATGGACATATCACCACCCACCGCACCAGCACCCACTCCACTCACAGCACCATCATATTTAGGTACGTCACAATTTTCCACGATCACCACCGCATCCACCTTCCCAACCCCATTTCCCATTCCCGCTGCATCTACTTTCACTGCATCCTCACTTAGCACTCCATTACTATTATCGCCAACCATAGACACTGCACTTCAACAAATGTTCACATGCATGACACAAGTACGAGATGAGTTCGCATCTCTGGGCAACAATTATCAACAGCTGCAGAGGACGACAAATGAATTGCAGTCGCAGCTTAATTCATTATCAATCGAGAATGCCTCTTTAAACACGCGACACCAAGAACTAAGAGAGGCATATCATAAGCTAGAGCTAGAAAGTGAAGAGAAAACAAAAGAGGCCACTGCTGATCTGGACAACCTGCTTCGAGCCCAAACAATTAGGAACGTGACGCTGACCAGGAATATGGGCTTACTCAGAAGACACCTAGCCGCAGCAAAAGAGGAGAACCAGAGACTCCATGAGCAGAATAGAGAGAATTTGGAAGCGGCCTTGGACCATCCTGAACAACCTTTAAGTCCTAGCAGATTCAAGGCAATCCCATCCGAATCGATGTGGATGTTGCTAGATGACCATGTTCGACTGCTAGAGGACTATGATCGAATGAACGAAGAGCATCAGAAGCTAAAAGAAGATCACAAGTTACTACAGCTCAGAGAACCGGCACCACAACAAGTACCAGTGGCAGCAGAAGTACCAGAACCTGTGGACCCCTCTCCTGAACTCATAGAGGAACTAAACGCATTACGGGCCCAGGTAGCCACTCTCCAATCACGAATAGATGTATACGAAGCACCACCACGGCCTGATTCCCCACCGGAGATCCCAGCTGACGACGAGAACATAACCATTCCGGTGGAGGAAATGTTTGAAGAAGCATACGAGCCAATCCCCATCCCAGGCGGACAAGTTACGGCTGAAGGCCAGATGACCTATGAACTTCCTACCCCCGCGTGGATGAAAACAATTGAGGAACTTAGAACGACACATTCAGCCAGAGTAGAGGCACAGTTACATGCCATGGCCATGATTGAAGAGAGAATCTTACAATCCCCCTTCTTTGCTCATTTGGCCCCCCGACGCTATATATCTGGGCATGAGCTGCAGTATAAACCGTACTTCATGTTAATGGCTGAATATCAGCTAGCTATAGAGAAAGAAACCGGCATGAAACCCACGCATGCTACACAATTCGAGCCGGCGGACTTGCCACCAAATGCGCAAAGAGGAGAAATCCATCAACCTGATTGGCGCAAAGACCTCCTCCAGAAGTACCCAGAAATGATGAGCACATGGGTGAAAGCGCCCTTACATTTAAAGTATAATCCTTGCTGGGGACCAGTACCACGACGCCGCTCCTGGACTGCATTCGCTATCAAAGTACAAAACAATAGGCAGTGTCAGGATTGGCTGAATTACCCCTACTTCAAGCCACCTACCGAGTTGCCCACTGTTGGCTATATGATGGCTACAATCCGTCACTGGCTCCCTCGCCTGAAGCATATGAATGATATCGCAGCGCATATGACTGTCAAAATTTTTGACATGATGCAAATGATATTTAAAGTCTTCCGACGCGTCAAGGCACCGCATGTAAACACCCTGGGATTTGAGCATGGTAACTTTGATCTAGTATATGACATGAGCACAACGCCATCGCTCCAGGTGTGTTATGCCTGGCACTGTAGAATAAAATACCTCCCGGCATGCTACAAACAAACCTTTGAAGAGATGTTCACCACCGGGTTTTGGGAATACCATTCCGAGGTATTCATCAGCAGGCCCACACATTTATTGCAACTTTTTGCCTGTGAGCGAATGGTTTATTCCACGCATTATCAACTCCCGCCACCCGACGAACCGCAACCGATCGACTGGGAGAAGCTCGAGGCTGATCTGGCCCGAGGCATTCGAGTATCTGAGCACACCCTCGCTCACGACCTCCTACAAAACTACATCCGGCAGACCGCACAACAACGTTCTGTCGAGGACGACAGAAGCGAGAGGGAGGGGGGTGTTGGAAGCAGTCAGAGGCACAGTCAGAGGCACAGACGACATGGAAGCATGTAAAGACGGAGCAGGCAGCCAGTCGGATCATTTTTTCAAACAATTATGTTTTTATTACCTCTTCAAACATCCAACAGTGATTTTCATCACTCTTGTAACATATGTAATATAGACAAAACCCCATTTTGTAATTCATAGCTCCATTTTGTGCAAGCCGAGGAGTCCTCGAGCTTGAGGAGCTTAGGTAGAATGCTCGTATCAATTTTCGTTATTTTTAGACATCGTTTACCCTTCCAAATAGCATCTAGGACCTATTTTTTAACTATGCCGGTCACTAGATGTGAAACCGGTCAAAACTAGTCTAGAAACTATAAAAAGAGCTAGAGAGCTCATTTTTTGAGGTTAGCTTGTTTGAGATTAGAGTTCTTTTGAGCTTGTAATAGTGACCTTGGGTAATAGAACTAATTTCCCACCTTCCATTGTGTCTTGCTTGTCTCTTCATTGTGTGTGTGTATGTGTGTGTGCATCTTTGTGCTTCTCACCTTCACTCTCACATCATCTCACGTTCACGATCTTCATATCACTCCTATCTCTTCCGCGGATTGACATTAAGGAGGTGAAGCTTCTTAACGTGGTTCTCACCATTGTGCTAGAGCAACAGTGACCCTAGAGTTAGGACAAGGAAATAGTGCAAGGACTATAAGGGCCTTAATTGACTCAGGTGCAACCACTAGTGCATTTAGACTTTCTTACTGTCAAGAATTGCAATTAAGCATCAATCCTATAAAAGCATATCTCATAGGATTGGGAGGTGTGGAAACCCCTTGCATGGGTGAGGTGGAGCTTCCCCTCTACATTCAAGATATTCTTATGACAATGAAGGTGCTAGTGTGTCAAGATGAGGATCTCATTGAACATCTTCTCTTGGGTCAAGACTGGATCTATGATCATGCAGTCAACTTGAATCTAAGGAGTGGACTTCTTCAAGTCTGGGTAAATAAAAATCGCATTACCATTGAGTTAGAAAACAAAGCACTCAAGGAACTAGGAAAGTCACCAACTGCTTGGTGAATAAAACCTTGCGTCAAACCACCTGACTACACTTGAAGATAAATAAGTTGTCATTGTCCAAAACTCTATGATGTAGAATGATGAGGTTCTCAAAAAAGGAGTTAGGGATTTGGTGGAACTCCCTTCTTTTCCAAAGATGATCGAGAAAAAACAACCAAAGGAGTACAGGAAGCAAAGGAAGCAGATGGTCTATACTCATTGTCAATGGAGAGCGCAAAGCAAGAGGATTCAAGATGTGAAGCAGATATGGGTATGCAAGGGTGAAGCAAATCAACTAGGAAAGTTTGGTGAATAAAACCTTGCATCAAACCACCTGATGTGATGTTGTAAATCCATGCACCCCGCAATAGATGCATTTCGAGTTCAATGCACATCCATAGTATGCATCTAGGAACACACCACTAACTTACTAACTCACAATCACAAGACACAAGAAACATCTCACTCGCTAAGTCCCTAACCACACTGGTAGTATGTTGGTGTTGTAGAGGGAACACTGTGTTATCTTGTTTCCTATGCAATGCTAATGTGGTTTTCCTCTTCCAATAGATAAGCATAACATGGTTGATGTAGTAGGAACCAGTTCTTAGGTAGGGACCAGTTAGCAGGTGGTTGATCTCGAGAGCTTACCAATTATGCCTGAAACAACTTGGAGACTAGAGGAATTACAAGCTATTCAGATTATACCTATACAGGACCCCCCAAGTGGCCATACCATGCCTGTCAGCAAAGCTTCCCATTGGTTTAGTGAAGTCGCAGGACCCTTGGGAAGAGGATCATACCTCTGGGAGTCAAAGTTGGAATTCAATGGAAAGCAAGGCAAATATCACTTCTTTATATAGGAATTTGAAAAGTTAAAAAATGCAGAAGTACTATGCCCTGTATGGGAGAAAGCAGGATTGGACACATACTTTGGTGCTCAACTCCCAAAGCCCGACTTCATGAGATGCGACTATCTTATCAACACTTTGACTCCGAGCAAGCACTCCAAAGGTACAAGCACATTTGTGCTCCCATCTCTAACAAAGGGAAATGAGCTGAAGAGGTTTAAGCTAACCAACGACTTAGTGCGAGAGGCCTTGGATATGCGACGAATGCACATACCCACAGAGAAGGAGGTCTTGGTGCCCAATTACATGAAGAATCGAAGCCTCACCAAGCTCAAGGACATGATGGCCATGATCCCAAATATCGTAGTTCACTTATGAATGTGCATGTAGCATTTTACGTTTCCAACACAAGATAGGTTCACTATGCCACCTAAGAAACTTTGGTTTAGCTTATACCTTGCACAGACACAGAATCTCACCACCAACCTACCCCACTAGATCATCAATCAGATACACTTGGCTCACAAGAGATGGCCGCATAAATCAGTGTTGCATGGATGTTGTGCTTTGACAAGAATCATTTACAGATGTTTAGCTTATGACATTCCTATTCAAAGGGCCCTAATCTGGAGGAGAGTGCAGTAGTTCAAAGATCGAACATCAACTAGACCCCCTTCCAAGAGGATGAAAGGAGTTGTACAAGTACCTTGTGCTCAACCCTGTGGAGCAGCGTTAACCCTAGACATCACCCCCCCTCCTCGAAGGATTAGGCCATTCACATTACGACTACCACAAAAAAGCTCTGAAGGTCCCAATATGATATTTCTTTTCAATAGACCTAGAATTCCCTGGAGGAGCACCCTTGGAAGAACTCACCAATGAAGACTTTGAGCAGATTTTAAAGAAAGTGAATCTTGAAGGAGAAGAAGAGCAACAATTGGAAGGAGCTTGATTGCAAGGAACAACATCACAAGTACCCATTCCCACTATTGATGTGGATGAAGAAGAGGATGAAGACAACATTAAAGATGAAGAATCCGAATAAGGCAAGGAAGGGCATGAAGAAAGATATCGAGAGGAGCATCAAGGAGTACCAGAACTCGTAGGTGCTCCTACATACACAACCCAGTTGCAAAGGGTATATGACACAATCAGAGCTATGCAAGAGAGGCACATACTTTCCTTTGCATTAGGCCAAGCCCTAATAGAACAAATGTTAGCAGATGAAGGAGTGGACCCACAATTCATCACTAGCCTCCAACTAATGTCTGAATCCTTGGGAGTTGAGGAGGCTATCTACATAGCAGTTTGCCAATCTGTCTGATATGACCAGCATAGAGTGGATACATGACCATGAGCAAGAAAGAATATATGAATACTAGTAATCAAACCCGAAGCTACCATCGAGCCAACAACCACCCCAACCACCACCATCATCCTTACAGCAGAAACTTTTGTACAAACATCACCAATCTCACCCCAACACCCTCCATCTCCTCCATCACCCCCACCTCCACCACCAACCACTGCTACAACCACTACACTAACAACAACCATGATCCAAACCCTAATCTCCTCAACATCCTTTTCTTTTTGTGAGCCAACATCCTAGGCCACCCTTTTTTCTTCCGTTACCAACCCTTTCATGACTTCACCATTCTCGCCTATTGAACCCATCATCGGACATCCAATAATACCTAGCATAAAGGGACACCCATGACCCACAGAAGGCAGTCTAGGCTTTCCTACTCACCCATATTCACACCTTCCCCTTTCTAGGGATCCACACTTCCCATCCGTCCCCTATACCTCACTTGCCACAATTGGAGTACCTCATTACATATTCAGAGAACAATGCATTCCTTCTCCTGCTACTCAGATGCTAGGTTCACAGATACTCACAACCACATCACCCTAAACAGACACTACACTCACTTCACCTACCATACCCACATATATGGTAGCCCCTACATGCACCGCACTGTCTAATCCCACGGACATTTCACCACCCACAACACCCACTCATCTCCCTACAATTCCACGATCACCCACTCCCCTACCCCCCACATCACCACTCACCACCTTGTTGGTAGACACAACATCCACAACTCCCCTCCCCACTCCCATTCCCTCTGCATTCCAAACTCCTCCGCTTGCATCTCATAATGTAAATAATTCATTCAATATGTTAATTCAGTGTGCATAGCAATTGCAACAAGAATATCAATGATTAGAAGAGCATAGTATTGCCTTCCTAACAGAGTACAAAGGCTATAAGTCAGAGTCACTACACTTGAAGCTGACCATCAAACACTTTTGACAGAGTATACCACCTTACAATAGGCTCATACCAAATTGGAGTCCAAGATGTCTACTGTGGATGATAAAAGAGTGAAAGATTTGGAAAACGTGCTCCAAGCGCAGATGCTCACCAATGCTAAACTAAGATGCAATCTAGGGCTACTACGGAAGCACATGGCTGCAGCCTTGGAAGAGAACAAGCAGCTTCAACAACAAAACCAAGACAATTTTGAAGTGGCTATGGAAGGGACCTCGAGAGCAGACATTAGCCCTACAAAGTATAGAGAGGTCCCCTCAGACGACATACGAATCTTACTTGAGGAGCATGCCAACTTTCTAGAGTCCTATGAAAAGATGGAATTAAAATGTTCAGATCTCCAAGAGCAGCTAGTCAATGTCAACACATCTCAACCCGAGCCTGCCATCCCTCAATAGTCCATTGATGAACTAGAGGCCTTAAGAAAGCAGCTCAAAGAATTAAAAGCCACACTCCTACCATATGAGAGGCCACCCTCTCCTATTGAAGAATCAGAACCTGAAACCATGGTGGAGATCCCTATCAAAGAGAGTTTTGAAGAGCCTTACGGCCCAATGACAATACCTAGTGGACATGTCACAGAAGAGGGATGAGACACATTTAAGATTGAAGTCCCAGATTGGCTCAAGAGAGTCAAACAAATTGGTCAAACACATGATGATCAAGTGGTTGTGCATATCAAGTCCCTTTCCAATTTATAAGAAACAGTTCTCAAGTCCGCTTACTTTCAGAACCTCTCCCATCAACACCTGATTACCACATCAAAAGCATAGTATAAGCCCTACTTTGTACTATTAGCTCACTATAACATGGACGTTAAAAGGCATACAGGAAAAGAGCCTACCTTTGCAAGCTAGTTTGAGCCTGATGATCTACTAGTAGATGTGCTTGCACGCTCGATTTTTCAATCCAACTGGCATGAGTGACTACTCATAGACTATCCAAAAATGATGTGCACATGGGCCACAATGCCATTATATATTAAATATAACCCATGTTATTGTCTAGTAGTCCATCACAAATCATGGAAAGCTTTTGCCATCAAAGTTTGCAATAACAAAGGATGCTCGGATTGGTTAATTATTCATATTTTGCTCCACCTAGAGCACCACCCACTGTAGCATACATGATCTCTACAATACTTCATTGGTCTACATGCTTAAAGAATGTACCAGACATCACCACCATGATGTGTATGAAAATCTTCAAGTTGATGACGGTCATATTCAAGACCTTCCGCAAGCTACAGGCACCATATATTTCGGCACTGGGCTTTTCTGAAGGTAACAGAGATTTGGTCTATGACATGAGTTAGACCCCCTCCATCAACACCATCTATGCCTAGCATGCATGCATAAAGTATTTACCTGCTTGCTACAAGCAGACCTTTGAAGAAATGTTCTCTACTGGGTTCTGGGAATATCATTATGAAATTTTCATTCCGAGAGCCACACATTTGTTACATCTCTGCGGTAGAACAGGCAATCCATGTAGATCAGTTACGATTGCCACATCCAGACATTCCAGGTCCATTAGATTGGGATAAGCTCATGATAGACTTGGCTCAAGGATTGTGCATTCAAGAACATAACCTAGCTAGAGACATCATCCAATATTACATCAAGCACTCCCACCAACAAGGGTCTGTCAGGGACGACATACGCGAGAGAGGGGGGTGTTGGCAACAGTCAAGGAAGTCAAGGCATTTCAAGATAGGGGAGCTGATGTAAAGAGTTAAAGCAAAGACAAGGACCAAGTAGACAAAGCAGTCAAAGAAGATCCGGCAATTAGGCCATATAATTTTTCCAAGATAAATCCTTTTTAATAGTGATTTTCATCATTACATGAACATTGTAAATATTGTTTTTGGTAGAGTAGAATCCGTTTTCTTCAAGCCAAGGAGTCCTCAAGCTTGAGGAGTATAAGAAGTAGCTAGACTTCTTTTGAGCCCTCAAATAATCCTTGGAACCTAATTTTTAACCAGGCCGGACACTAGGTCTCGACAGGGCCAAAGTTAGTCAAAAACTATAAAAAGAGCTAGAGAGCTCATTTTTGGAGGTTTGCTTGTTAGAGTTTTGAGCTATTGTAAGAGACTTTTTGTGTAAGAGTTTTGAAGTTGACCTTCCACAGGTGTTAGCTCACAAAATGGTTGGTTTTTATGCACTAATGTGTTGCTATTTGGCAGAAGAAGATGTTTGATTACAGGTACTTAAAGAGTGATCAACAACATTCCTGTTATGAAATCAACTGAGGGAGTCTACATTCTTGCATCACTTATGTGAAGGCAGTACAACAGCAGATAAATGTTATGACACAGTTGAGCACGTTAGATTATTACAACATCATACATGGGGAGGACAGGTTCTAAGGACGGGATGAGATGCATGTCTCGAGGGGAGCTTTGGTAGCAGGTGTTTGCTATATACCATTCCAAGTTCTGTCATCAGCAGATATGACACAACTAAGGGCCTCTACTGTCTACAATAGTAGATGTCAGTGTTGACTGCTCAGTAAAACGAACAGATGAGTGATATATCTACCTTTCGATTATGAAGATCTTGGGTAAGAACTAGGTTTTTCAACTCTACATTGTCCGTTGAACAAGTATATATAATTTTGGAGGTAATATGCCTACTCTTGGAGATGCTACTGAGGTCTTGGAGCACTATGAAAACTGTTGAAAAGCTAGGATGGTTAAGTATCAACTCCATTAGTTCTAGGTACTGAAGAAGAGCTGAAGCATGCTTAGTGGAGTGTTGCAAAAGAGTCACTGAGGAAGGTCTTGTATAGGCACTGGAATCCTCTCTTAGATTTGTCTGCAAGAATTATGGCAGGGTGTTCTACTCTAACAACGAGAAAGTGTAGGGCCAGAGTGGATGTGAATGGACATGTGGAATGAGGTTGTTGTCAGATTAAAAGAGACACACAGATAGATAGGGCCTCCATGCTGGATGAAGCTAAAGAGTACATCAAGATGTTCACAAAGCTTGTTGAAATTGCTTTAGCCTATGAGAGCACCATCTGGCGATAAGTCCAGTGCACGGTAGAAAGAAATTTGCACATGGAATGTGTGAAGATTTTCCATCCTGGGAACGATGGGCAGGACCATCCTACATCAATTCTCCAACCCCTTGTGCTCTTCCAGTTCCTTGTTTTTCAAAAAAGTGCTCAAAAACACCAGTAAATGGACAATCGCAGGATATGATTTGGATACTGAAGACTTGAATTCTATTATTGGAACAGTGCCAATAATGTTTGAGGGTGGGCATTGTGCAGCGCTATATGGAGATGTAGATCATACAGGATTCAGATGCAACTGTCTGAATTGAACTGCTGATTTTGATGTGAATTTCCTCAAGATCAAGAGGTGGCACATGCGATTTGCAAAGCCCTCAATGAAAGTTGAGGTGGTTGTTCATTTAAGATGTGGACATACAGGCTGGGTATGAAATGACAAACATGATTATCCCTTGAGGAACTAATTTTCTAGCAGCCATTGTTGAGCTCATGTATAATGCATGCTAAGGTCCGTGTTTCCGTTGTTCTGACGAAAGAAACAGAAAAAGGGGGGGGTTGCTTTACCTGCAGAGAGAAAGGGGTGGGCATTCGGCCATGCTCTGGCAGGAGGTTTTCTTTTTGTCTTTTGTTTTTTGTCTAATGTGGCAGGGTTCCTGAAAAGCCGGGGAAAACGACGAAGAGGGGGGCTCTCTCGCATTTTGGTAGCTCTCTCTCTCCATTCTTCTTCGCCAGCAAACGGAAGGGGCACGCGTTTTTTTCGTTGTCAAAAGAGGGGCCTGTTTCGTTTTTTTGCCAGCCGCTGTGTTGTTTGGAGTGCGCATCCTCAAGGGAAGGGGGTGGATTCTGGCATTTCGGAGGTCACGGTTGCTCTCGGATGGAGCAAGGACTGATAGAGATGAGCTCTCAAGGGGAATAAGGAGGAAAGTTGCCGACTGGGAGCTCTTTGGTTTTTTTCTCTTGGGAAGAAGGAGCTGCTTCGCCTTGCTGGAGATTAGAACAGAGGAGTGAGAAGCAGACGTCGAAGCTCTCAAGGAGGACCGAGAAGTTTTATTGATCAGCTACAAGGAGAAGAGCACAGTTTTTCTTAATGACTTAGTATCTACTTTCAAGCTCACTCTCACGGGGGCTATCTATGGCAGGAATTTGAGTCTTCTAGGGGCACAACAGGAGAAGGCATCAGAGGTGACACAAAGAAGCTAGATTCTACGCGGATTGGGAGCGAGTGCATTTGCGTGTGGTGCGCCATCTGAAGATGATGATAAGTTCTACATTATGCATAAGAGAAAGCAGCGCAGACTTATGGTCAGTAATCTCTCGAAGATGAATAAAATAGTAAGCAACATTACAGACCTCACTTGGCAACATAACTAGCGATCTACTCAATCATGAGGATAATAAGCTGTTGAAGAGACGTTAACTGTATGTCTATCTATGTGGAAGAGAAATATACAGGTGCATAAAAAATTTGTGATAGCGCATGTGTTGCTAAACTCTTAACACTCACGCAAGAGTTGTGTGATAAAGTTCCCATTGTTTAGTTTTGGCTTGCTGATGGAGAGTACAGATTGAGAGAGTGAAAAGTCAATATGTGACTGCTTATTGCAATTGTAACAGACAAGCAAGAAATTTGTGAAAGAACGCGATAAAAAAAAATAATATCAGAAAATTGAGCTAAACCGTGGTAGACAATTCCAGTGTTTTGAAGTGACACATGAGCAAAAACTAGCATCACACAAGTGTCATAATCTGAAGGTAAATGCGGACTGTATGAAACAAGACATGGAAACAGGTTATTACCAGATCATGAGCAAGAGTAGCAGTCGTTGTTGAATCCCACGGAATAAAGAAAGAAAATATGAATCAACAAACAGGAGACGAGCAAAAATAATCAAGTATCTTTAGGCAAAGGAGGAGTTTCTGAAGCTCTGGTTGCTAAATTTTTGAGCAGCAGAGGCTTCATTTTATGTGCAGCAGGCTAAAAGTGCGGGGAGGAAGCCACTGTTTTAGAAGAAGATGGAGGGCAAAAAGAGAGCTAGAAGGCAGGTGATTCGAGGAGATCGCTGAAGGATATAAAGGGTGATGATGGCCAAGAGATTGGAGTATGTTGATCTGTCGATGGACATATAAAGCCCTGTTGTACAAGAGAAGTGGCAATCACTGTTTATCATATGAGGTCTAAATGGCTTAGAGAATGGAAGCTCTTCAGGCCAAGATTCAATTATGTATTTGGAGGTGAAGGTACTGAGCTAATCTCAATGTCTCCTTGATTTTCAGCACCTAATTTCAGCATTTCAATGATTAAATATATGTCCATTTCTGAAAAACATTTTCGTCTTGGTTCGATCATTGCATAAAGGTTTAATGCAATCTTTGCTTCTATTTTATGCCTTCGAAACATATCAGATTTGCTATGACTTAAGCTTGTGAATCAAATATATGCCTTTGACATGTTCACTTGTGATGATAAAAAGGAATCCATTGCTTCAGGGAAATGCAGACAACTATATATTTTCTTTTCCGATTAGTATTTTGATTGTAAGAGTTTGCTTGTCTGTTGAGAGATTGGGACTTTGAATGTGTGTGGATGTGTAAGGGAGTGAGTGGAGCGAGAACAAAAGGGAGGAGCATGTGTGCATGAGCACAGAGAAAGGTGTGGGTATGAATGTGTGTGTGTAAGAGAGAATGAAAATGCCAGTATGGGTGTGCGCGTGAGAGCGGAGAGTTAAGCATAAGGACAACGTAAGTGAGTGTGTGTTGACAAGTGTGTGGTGCAAGGTGGGGACATGTCTCTGTGTGAATAGTTGTGGAATATGTGAGTGTGCCATGATTGTGGATTTTGGTTTATGTGCCCGGATGAGTTTGCATAAGGTGCATGTGTGCGATTGCTCGGTAGTTTGGGATGTGAGTGAATGAGTGTGCAATCCTCTAATTGTTTGAGTAATAAAGTGAGAGTGCATGAGAGCATATGTATGTATAGGTGAGGAGGAGGGAAGGAGATCGAGAGTGTGTGTGTGTGGGAGCAAGTGTGGGCATGTGAGAGTACGGTCAATTACATGTGCATAGATGTATGCTTGAGAGTATGCGAGCTTGGAAGAGTTAACATGTAGGTACGAGTGTGTGCGAGGTAGTAGGAAAAGAATGCGAAAGTATCAATCAAAGGATAACTGTGGTCTCCATGTAATCCAAGTGGACCGATTCCAAGGGGTTTGAGCAAAATAAAGTCTTTATAGTCACCCTTTCTGTGGGTATTAGGACTCAACATTTTGGCGATCCTGCTGGGGATCCCAAAAGAGGGCATATTTGTGAGCAATTGTGGACTCAAAGTAAAAGGAAGTGGCCTAGTACAAGTTAGTCGAACAAAACATAGGTGTGTGTGAGACACTTTCCCTTGGACTAAGAACCGAAACATTTTGGTGCGTCTGCCGGGAATAGCTTGGCACGTCTCTATAAGAGAGTGCCATAGGTTCGCCTAGCGCCACATGTTGGCCGAGCTTGCGGACTCCAGATCTAGTACATGAGTGAGGGGAGCTCATCCTCAGGAGCAACACAAACTCAAAGAGAGGAACGTGCTCAGAGAAGAGCCCTTGAAAGAGAAAGGAAGAGGTGGGAATCACAAGTTGAGTCAACCTCGACTAGCTCAAAGAAATCTACTAAAAACGTGTACTCCTATAGGAGAGTCGTGAATCAAGTGTGAAAGTTTGAAGGAGGGATCCTGAGGCCGCGTGTGCTAAATTTCTGGGATCGAAGTGATATTGACATCACACCTCTGTTTGAAATGGCTCAGTGGATTTCGGTTCACTTGGGGGACTTCACCAAGTTCTCAGGTGCTTGGGACGAAGATCCAGATAGTTTTATCCAACTGTTTGAGGTTACTTGTGAGGCCAATGAGGTAGTTGACCAGGATCAAAGGTTGAGAATTTTTCCGGCTATTCTCCGTGATGAGGTAGCCAATTGGTATGAGAATCTGACACCACAAGAGCGTGGAACTTATCAGATGCTCAAGGAAGCCTTCTTGGCAAAGTTTCGACGACAAGGCTTCCAAGATAGATTGGCCCAACAGATGGATTACTTGCGACAGGGAGTCAATGAGAGCATCGATAACTACATTAAGAGAATGGAAATGTTGGTAAGAAAGATGGGCGCGAATGCCCCGAATGATGAGACATTGAAAAGAAGATTCATTTTGGGATTGAGAGATCCTACGGCGCAGCAGCATATCAGCTTGACAAGACCGGCAACCTTAATAGATGCTAAGGAACAAGCAAGGCTTTGGGAGGAAGTACAATTTATGTCAACAGAGGAAGATGGAGCTCTTATACGAGCCAATGGGAGGCCCAGGAAACATACCGATGAAAGATCCTGGCCAAGGAAGTCCCGCATTGACAACCCCAGCTTTTGTAGCTGCCACTAGTACGCCAGACGAGGTAAAGCCTGCGCTAACTGAAGAATGAATATTGGAGTTGGTCACACAAGCTATAAAAGCTGCCACAATGACCCAGGAAACATACACAGTAAAACCAAAGGTGACTACAAACCCCAATCAAGTGTTTCGATCAAATACATGGTGTGGAAAGTGCCATGGTTACGGCCATTTGGCTTCAGAATGCCCTACAGTCTCGAGAGTATTCACAGATAGATCACCACCTAGAATGCGTTGCACTTTTTGTGGAAGAACAAATCACACAGAGGACCGATGTTATAACAAGAGAGCCTATGAAGAGAGGACCATGAAATCGGGAGATACAAGAGAAAGACCTTACACGGGATTGCCCGCTCAAAGTGTCCCACCTACATCTCGTTGGGAAAACAGACAAACTTATGGATATGGTTCTCAAGGCCAGGGAGGAGACTACCCAAGAGGAGCCGCACGCGATCAAAGAAGAGACGGTCCAATCCAGTGTTGGAGATGCCATGGCTTTGGCCATACTCAATCTAGATGCCCAAACGAAAAGAAGCCAATTGATTATACCCCACTATGTAGGTACTGTAGTGGAGAGGGCCACTTTGATGAAGATTGTCCAAAACGAAGAGCTTCCACTGGCAAGGATAAAGGACCAGTAGGGTCCTCGAATTATGTTGATACTCAGATGCATTCCACAACGAGAGCTCAAGAGCACGTTCCTACGATCGGAGTAGTGTTCAAGACACCGAACCCTCAAGAAGGCTCTAGCTCGTCGATGCACTTCGTGGATGCTTACCAGGCCAAGAGACCGCATAAAGAGCCAACTGTGGCAGTAGTCACAAGGACTCAAGAGTATTTAAAAAGCATCCGGAAGGTGAAAGCAAAAAAAGCTAGCCAGGAGAAGATACCCGAACATGGAGAGGTAGAGAACCAAGTTGGAGGATTTGATGAGCAGCAAGAGTTTGAGGATGGGGAAGAGATAGAGATTCTTCCACCAGTGACCAAGGAGTTTGTGCCAGGCATAGCACCATTCCCTGAAAGATTAAGGGCTCCTAAGAGTAGGAAGGAAAGAAAAAGTTTGGAGGAAGTGGACATTGTAAAGTTGCTCGCGGACACGGAAGTCACGTTGGACATTGGCACATTGTTGAAATGTTCACCTGCTTATAGGAAACAATTCTACAACGAATATATTAAGAAGCCGAGGAAAGCTCGAGATAAAAAGAGACAAGATAAAGAGGTCCAAGGGATCATTCAAAGTATTACGACGCAAATTGATTCGAATGCTCCAGCTGTGACGGTCGAGATTAAAGGATATGCAGTCCCCGGTGCTCAATTAGATAGTGGAGCCACAGTCAACTTAATGACTGAGTATATGATGAAAGCTTTGGGCCTCAACCACATGGAGGAAACTCCAATGTCCTTGAGAATGGAAGATCAAACACAAGTGAAGCCTGCAGGTCTTTTGAAAAATGTAAGCACAGTTGTGGGCGGTCTAGAGTTTAAAGTTGATTATCTGATAGTAAGACCAAGGACCTCAGAGGCTACCTTCTCGATTTTACTTGGACGGCCATGGCTGGTGCAAGCCGAATGTGTGCACGATTGGCACACAGGATTTATCACAATTGGACCAAAGGCTGATCGAATACAACTTCAAGTGTCTCCAAACTTGACCGGCAAGAGATCGACAACAGTTGAGGAAAGGGAGCAGAAAGCAAAGGAAAAGGTTAGACAAGAAATGGCTCGGGTAAGATTTGCACTGCGCACGGAGACTTCTAAGGACCTTTCATAGGATGGATTTAATCTGCAATTGGCCAACCTCCAACATGCGAAAGTGGGCAAGTACAAAGATCCACTATGTTACAAGGATGACTCAGACTAGGAGTTGCTGGGATGGTTGACACATACAAGTGAATTTGAGTGCTACATGTTGAGTATAGACACAAAGGAAAGCAAATCTACCCAATCCCTGGAGAAGGGAACTTCAAAAGAAGAGTTGAAACTGGAATCAGCTCCGACAATGGAAGTACAATAGTTGAGAGAAAGGGTTAGAGTGCTAGAAGCAGAGCTTCTAAGGAGAAGTCGAGAATTGGAAAAGGAAGCGAAGAGTAAGACTAAAGTGTCGGAAGCCATTGCAAGAGCTGAACTAAAGAAATTGGGTCCAATCGAAATAGAAAAAAACAATGATTTACTGGCCAACCATGCACGCGTGATCGGGGAGCACTTTCCAATCACTGCATCATCAAGGAATAAGGAATATTTGTGAGAAGCTCAGGTGGAAAAATGGGAAGTCTTTCCAGAAAAGTTCTTGAGCGTGGGGTCAGAGCTACCAGATGGAGTACGAGATTGCATTAAATTGGCACTCAAAAATTTCAGCAAGGCCTTTGCATGGTCATACAGTGATTTGAGAGGAATTGATCCCCGAATCTGCCAACATTATATAGACTTGGAAGAAGGTACCCGACCAATATGTCAACGAATCAGGCGGACAAATCCAGTCTACTCGGAATTGATCAAGCTTGAATTGACTAAATTATTGGAAGCAGGATTCATATATCCCATCGCATCCAGCGAATGGGTATCACCAATTGTAGTTGTTCCGAAGAAAAATAAGAAAATCCGTATTCGCATAGATTATCGTAAGTTGAACGAGTGCACAAAGAAGGATCACTTCCCCTTGCCGTTTACTGATCAAATCTTGGACAGAGTGGCTGGCCATAAATTGTACTAATTTTTGGATGGTTTTA
Organism: Ceratopteris richardii; assembly: GCA_020310875.1. Lineage (NCBI taxonomy): Eukaryota > Viridiplantae > Streptophyta > Polypodiopsida > Polypodiales > Pteridaceae > Ceratopteris > Ceratopteris richardii. The sequence goes on from CM035440.1 coordinate 11,538,479, forward strand.
GTGGGTACAACCAGATCCAAATCCATGAAGAGGATCAATCAAAAACTACTTTCACCACGGAATGGGGTACGTATGCATATCGTGTGATGCCATTTGGATTATGCAATGCACCGGCCACATTCCAGAGAGCAATGATAGCTGCATATCAAGACTATTTGCAGGATTGGATGGAGATATTTCTCGATGACTTTGCGATCAGAGGCAACGATGAAAACATGATGGAGAGGATCGAAGCTATTTTAAGAAGAAGCATTGAAAAAAGCATCCCATTAAATCCTGAAAAGTGTACATTTGGAGTACAAAGAGGATTGCTTTTGGGACATGTTATTTCCGAAAAAGGGATCGCGGTTGACGAGGATAAAGTGGAAAAAATTGGACAACTTCCACCTCCTCAAAACTTGCGGCAACTCAGAGGATTCTTGGGGCATGCTTATTATTATCGACGATTTATATTAAATTTTGCATCAATAGTAGCACCACTGACGAATCTTTTGAGGAAAGACCAACAATACCAATGGACTGGAGAGTGTCAGGTTGCTTTCGGATTGATCAAAAATAAATTGATAAATGTGCCAATTTTAGTAGCACCTGACTGGACGAGAGAATTTCATGTGCATACCGACGCTTCTCATACTGCGGTTGGAGCAGTGCTATGCCAAGCCGATGAAAAGAAGTTGGACCACCCTATTTATTACGCAAGTCGCAACTTGAATAGCACTGAGAGGAACTACACGACTACAGAGAAGGAATGCCTCTCGATGATCTTTGCGGTAAACAAGTATCGGCATTACTTGATGGGAAAACATTTCACGTTTTATGTGGATCATGAAGCCCTAAAGTACATCATTAATAAACCCGAGCTATCAGGGCGATTGATGAGGTGGATGCTACTCCTCCAAGAGTTTCAGTTCACAGTGGTAACCAAACCAGACAAAGCACATATATTGGCTGACCATTTATCTCGAATTGTTAATGAGGAGCCAATCTCTGGTGTGCCCGATGATGCTCCTGATGGGCATCTATTCTAGGTTGATGCTAAAGGACCTTGGTATGCCGACTTGGTGAATTTCTTGTGCACCACTAAATATCCGCCAGGAGCAAGCAAGAGAGAGAAGCAAAAACTATTAGCACTGGCAAAACACCATAGCATCATTGGTGGGCAGCTCTATCGATATTTTGTACATGAAAGCATTTGTCGGAGGTGTCTCGAGGAAGAAGAAGCAACCCTAGTGTTGAGAGCATTGCATGATGAACCCTGCGGTGGGCATTTTGCTAGTGAGCTGACGATAAGAAAGATCTTATTGGCCGGGTATTGGTGGCCAACGCTATTCAAAGACTCTCACACATACTGTAAGAAATGCGACAGATGCCAAAGAATGGGCAAACCAACATTAGTACATGCTGCTCCCCTTACGCCGGTGCTGGCTCTTAAGCCTTTTGAAAAGTGGGGAATTGATTTTGTGGGGCCTATTGATCCTCCCTCAAGACGTAGATCCAATAGGTATATCCTGGTCTGCACTGACTATGTTACCAAGTGGGTAGAAGCCAAAGCTCTGAAGACTGACCGAGCTGTTGATGTAGCTAAATTTTTGTACGAACAAATTATCACCCGATTCGGATGCCCGTTGGAGATAGTAAGTGATAGAGGGACACATTTTGTCAACGAATTGATCGAGGAATTAATGGAGTTATATAAGATCAAACATAGGAAAAGCACTCCATATTACCCGAGAGCGAATGGACAAGTGGAGGTTAACAACAAGGTTCTTGAACAGATTCTGACAAAGACAGTAGCTGTGCATATGCGAGACTGGGATGAGAGACTTTTGGAAGCTTTGTGGGCGTATAGAACATCCTACCGAGTGACGACAAAGAGCACTCCGTTCTCCCTAGTATATGGCGAGGAAGCCATCTTTCCCATCGAAAAAGAAGTGCCGACATTAAGAGTGGCCATCGATACCAGGCTGGGAGAGGAAGAGTCATTGAAGGAAAGGCACATACAATTGGTCAAGCTAGAAGAAAAGAGACTCATTGCACAGCAAAGTCTGGAAGCTATTCAGAGAAGACGTAAAGAGAGGCATGACAAGAATCTCAGGACCTATGCGATTCAAGAAGGGGATTTGGTGCTAGTTTATGATAGTAAATATTATAAATTCCCGGGGAAGTTACAGACAAGATGGGCAGGACCGTTTAAGGTGGTGGAACTCAACTCCAATGGTTCCATGCAAATTCAAGATTTAGGAGAAGAATGTGCTCCCATGAAGGTTAACGCGCTTCGAGTTAAACCATATTTCAAGTAGCATTAGGACGGGAGAAGCCAGACGAGATCCAAGCAGAAGAACGTAGTAGACTCCTTGTACATAGATGTATAGTTATATATATATATATATATATATATATATATCTGCGCATATGTTAGCTATGATTTTTGTTGTCATATAAATATTATTCCTTGCTAGCTCAGGAATTTTGGACTTCTAAGTATTTTTTTTTCGTTGCGCAGAGACTGTTAGGAGCTAAGTAACAAAATGGCAGATCAAATAACTCAACTCTATTTGTATGAGCTAAGGATATATTTCTCGGACCACCCCCGCATGGACATAGAGGTCGACGACTTTGAGACGGAATATGATGTGGAGGAAGTGCACTGGCTGGTATGCTTCATAAACCAGGGTTTGGATGTTATATTTTATATTGAGTGTTTTGAGGAATACCTGACCTGACATGTAGGATGGGCGGGGGATCGATATTACTATTTCGACCCTTCGAGGGAAATGCCTAACGAAGAAAACGATATCATGTGGGCTTGGGAAGATGTGTTAACAATAGGAAGTGATGACTGAGCTCCTGAAGTTGAGCCTGACTCGCCCTAGGGAAGTCGTTGGGATGCGAGTACCAGTTGAGGCTATATGAGACATCTCGGAGACCCACATTCTACATCATCTAAGGATAGGTATATGAGGGACTAAGGCATAGCCGGCTGTAGTTACCTAGTGAAAAGTCAAATCGATGAATACATATGTAGTGTCTGTAATTGAGAGAATGGAGTGAAGAGGTAGTTGATCTGTCAAAGGCTGGAGTGTGTATGTTTGCATGTCTGTGTGGGAAAAGTGGGAAAATCCCTTTCTTCCTCTCCCTGATTCGCAGGACTCGGGCGAATTAACTAATATGAAAAAAAAAAAATGAAAAGACATTGTGTTGTTGTGGTCGTACCAACGCGCTATGGTGAGCTAGTAGGTGGGTGGATTTATCCTAGCCGGGTGGTTAGGACCATGAGCCGCAGCTAGTTTCGCCATAGGCTTGGGATGTATATGTTTGTGTCTTAGCTACGCGCCATAACGAGTTGGTAGGTAGGTGGAGCCATCGTGGCTGGGTAGTCACGACCACGAGCCGCATCCAGCTTTGTTATGGGCTAGCTGATATATGTTACTTGTCTCTCGTTATGTGTTTGTGTGTTGTGCGCTGCATTGCATTGGTAGATGGGTGGAATCAACCTGACCGGGTGGTCAGGTAAACGAATCGCATCCAATGTCAATGCAGGCCAACGTATGATTATAAATAAAAATTTACCTATGAAATTATTCCCCACTCCTGAGGGGGAGAGAGAGAGAGGAGAAGGTGATGATCGCCTGGAAGGGAACGTTATTTGCTTGTGTGATTGGTATATGGCGGCTTGCGACAGATCAGGTCACTTTGAATCAACATTCTCTAAGGCACGGACACTGTATATGTACTTATAGATGAGACCTTAGCAAGGTAATGCAACGGTTTTGCTTTATAACTTGTGTGCTCTATCCGAGGGTTTCCAGTGTGGGGCACTCTAGGGTTTTTATATAGGTCTTAATCTGTACTCGTGCCTCGATGACTTTTGTAGGACGACGATGGGGATCCTTAGGGAGTGTCTAGTCATGGAATAATTGTACATAGCGACTAGTAGGTCAATAAAAGGGGTATGCATTTTGGGTATGTTGCATCTCCTGTTGGATTCATTTCAGTTGTTGTTGTTTATTTCGGTATTTCTGTTTCTGTTTTTCGCAATGATAGTTGCATGTGTAAAACATGGAAAGGTATGCATGTGTTGTTTTGGTTGAGAGTATTTTCAAAATGGAATGCATGAGCAATTTGATGCATGTTGAAAATGGAGTTGCAAATATGTGCATGTTCTTGGATCATTTTGGAAGTGAATGATTTGTATGTATTCATGAGTGATTTTTTTAGCACTAATAGCTTCAATGAGTGCAGGTCCACTTGGAATGATGGCTCGAGGAAAAGGTATGCGAACCAATTGTAAACTGACATGTTCATGGTTGTTTGGATTTTATTGCAGCAAGAATGGCTCGTCGGGGACGCCTTTCGCAAATAAGAAGAGGGGAGTATGTTAGCTCACAAAATGGTTGGTTTTTATGCACTAATGTGTTGCTATTTGGCAGAAGAAGATGTTTGATTACAGGTACTTTAAGAGTGATCAACAACATTCCTGTTATGAAATCAACTGAGGGAGTCTACATTCTTGCATCACTTATGTGAAGGCAATACAACAGCAGATAAATGTTATGGCACAGTTGAGCACGTTAGATTATTACAGCCTCATACATGGGGAGGACATGTTCTAAGGAGGGGATGAGATGCATGTCTCGAGGGGAGCTTTGGTAGCAGGTGTTTGCTATATACCATTCCAAGTTCTGTCATCAGCAGATATGACACAACTAAGGGCCTCTACTGTCTACAATAGTAGATATCAGTGTTGACTGCTCAGTAAAACGAACAGATGAGTGATATATCTACCTTTCGATTATGAAGATCTTGGGTAAGAACTAGGTTTTTCAACTCTACATTTTCCGTTGAACAAGTACATATAATTTTGGAGGTAATATGCCTACTCTTGGAGATGCTACTGAGGTCTTGGAGCACTATGAAAACTGTTGAAAAGCTAGGATGGTTAAGTATCAACTCCATTAGTTCCAGGTACTGAAGAAGAGCTGAAGCATGCTTAGTGGAGTGTTGCAAAAGAGTCACTGAGGAAGGTCTTGTATAGGCACTGGAATCCTCTCTTCGATTTGTCTGCAAGAATTATGGCAGGGTGTTCTACTCTAACAATGAGAAAGTATAGGGCCAGAGTGGATGTGAATGGACATGTGGAATGAGGTTGTTGTCAGATTAAAAGAGACACACAGATAGATAGGGCCTCCATGTTGGATGAAGCTAAAGAGTACATCAAGATGTTCACAAAGCTTGTTGAAATTGCTTCAGCCTATGAGAGCACCATCTGGCGACGAGTCCAGTGCACGGTAGAAAGAAATTTGCACATGGAATGTGTGAAGATTTTCCATCCTGGGAACGATGGGCAGGACCATCCTACATCAATTCTCCAACCCCTTGTGCTCTTCCAGTTCCTTGTTTTTCAAAAAAGTGCTCAAAAACACCAGTAAATGGACAATCGCAGGATATGATTTGGATACTGAAGACTTGAATTCTATTATTGGAACATTGCCAATAATGTTTGAGGGTGGGTATTGTGCAGTGCTATATGGAGATGTAGATCATACAAGATTCGGATGCAACTGTCTGAATTGAACTGCTGATTTTGATGTGAATTTCCTCAAGATCAAGAGGTGGCACATGCGATTTGCAAAGCCCTCAATGAAAGTTGAGGTGGCTGTTCATTTAAGATGTGGACATATAGGCTGGGTATGAAATGACAAACATGATTGTTCCTTGAGGAACTAATTTTCTAGCAGCCATTGTTGAGCTCATGTATAATGCATGCTAAGGTCCATTTTTCCGTTGTTCTGACGAAAGAAACAGAAAAAGGGGGGAGGTTGCTTTACTTGCAGAGAGAAAGGGGTGGGTATTCGGCCATGCTCTGGCAGGAGGTTTTCTTTTTGTCTTTTGTTTTTTTTCTAATGTGGCAGGGTTCCTGAAAAGCTGGGGAAAACGACGAAGAGAGGGGCTCTCTCACATTTTGGTAGCTCTCTCTCTCCATTCTTCTTCGCCAGCAAACGGAAGGGGCACGCGTTTTTTTCGTTGTCAAAAGAGGGGCCTGTTTTGTTTTTTTGCCGGCCGCTGTGTTGTTTGGAGTGCGCATCCTCAAGGGAAGGGGGTGGATTCTAGCATTTCGGAGGTCACGGTTGCTCTCGGATGGAGCAAGGACTGATAGAGATGAGCTCTCAAGGGGAATAAGGAGGAAAGTTGCCGACTGGGAGCTCTCTGGTTTTTTTTCTCTTGGGAAGAAGGAGCTTCTTCGCCTTGTTGGAGATTAGAACAGAGGAGTGAGAAGCAGACTCGAAGCTCTCAAGGAGGACCAAGAAGTTTTATTGATCAGCTACAAGGAGAAGAGCGCAGTTTTTCTTAATGACTTAATATCTACTTTCAAGCTCGCTCTCACGGGGGCTATCTATGGCAGGAATTTGAGTCTTCTAGGGGCACAACAGGAGAAGGCATCAGAGGTGACACAAATAAGCTAGATTCTATGCGGATTGGGAGCGAGTGCATTTGGGTGTGGTGTGCCATCTGAAGATGATGATAAGTTCTACATTATGCATAAGAGAAAGCAGCGTAGACTTATGGTCAGTAATCTCTCGAAGATGAATAAAATAGTAAGCAACATTACAGACTTCACTTGGCAGCATAACTAGCGATCTACTCAATCATGAGGATAATAAGCTGTTGAAGAGACGTTAACTGTATGTCTATCTATGTGGAAGAGAAATATACAGGTGCATAAAAAATTTGTGATAGCGCATGTGTTGCTAAACTGTTAACACTCACGCAAGAGTTGCGTGATAAAGTTACCATTGTTTAGTTTTGGCTTGCTGATGGAGAGTACAGACTGAGAGAGTGAAAAGGCAATATGTGACTGCTTATTGCAATTGTAACAGACAAGCATGAAAATAATATCAGAAAATTGAGCTAAACCGTGGTAGACAGTTCCAGTGTTTTGAAGTGACACATGAGCAAAAACTAGCATCACACAAGTGTCATAATCTGAAGGTAAATGCGGACTGTATGAAACAAGACATGGAAACAGGTTATTACCCGATCATGAGCAAGAGTAGCAGTCGTTGTTGAATCCCACGGAATAAAGAAAGAAAATATGAATCAACAAACAGGAGACAAGCAAAAATAATCAAGTATCTTTAGGCAAAGGAGGAGTTTCTGAAGCTTTGGTTGCTAAATTTTTGAGTAGCAGAGGCTTCATTTTATGTGCAGCAGGCTAAAAGTTCATCGTATGATGTTTCATATATTTCTAATGGTCACAGACACTCGGATTCCGAGTTGGAAATTCTGAATTCTCCTGTCAAGTCTGAAGTCAGGAAAGAGGAAGAAAAACATAGGTGAAGGCGAGGGAACTTGAAGCTGAAGAGTTTTTTACAAGTTTGATGAGTGACTGCAAACTTCAGCAAGGCAACATTAAGTGGAGACTTGGGTGCAACTATTTGAGGGAGGAGATTCACATTCAGATGTTAGTGCCTAACTCTGCATATGCAGCACCTTGGAGAGAGGAGAAGGCTCGAGAAATCAAAACGTTGTTCAAGGAATTCCTTTAAAAGTAGTTTTGCACATGCTCGAGGGGAGGAAGCCACTATTTTAGAAGAAGATGGAGGGCAAAAAGGGAGCTAGAAGGCAGGTGATTCGAGGAGATCGCTGAAGGATACAAAGGGGGACGATGGCCAATAGATTGGAGTATGTTGATCTGTCGATGGACATATAAAGCCCTGTTGTACAAGAGAAGTGGCAATCACTGTTTATCATATGAGGTCTAAATGGCTTAGAGAATGGAAGCTCTTCAGGCCAAGATTCAATTATGTATTTGGAGGTGAAGGTACTGAGCTAATCTCAATGTCTCCTTGATTTTCAACACCTAATTTCAGCATTTCAATGATTATATATGTCCATTTTTGAAAAACATCTTCGTCTTGGTTCGATCATTGCATAAAGGTTTAATGCAATCTTTGCTTCTATTTTATGCCTTCGAAACGTATCAGATTTGCTGTGACTTAAGCTTGCAAATCAAATATATGCCTTTGACGTGTTCACTTGTGATGATAAAAATGAATCCATTGCTTCAAGGAAATGCAGACAACTATATATTTTCTTTTCCGATTAATATTTTGATTGTAAGAGTTTGCTTGTCTGTTGAGAGATTGGGACTTTGATTTCTGTGGCCATTTTGACTGTTTAAGCCTAGGAGTTACTCGAACTGTTCTTTCTTGATGGTCGATCTCTCCACATCTAAAAGAGATAGGAGAACTGACTCCTACAAAAAAGAGTTGTTCCCACTTCAAATTTCATCACCCCTCTGCATTGGGAAAAATCTCCCATTTTGTCAACAACGGTTTCAGATTTGAATTTTTTTCCTTCACGCAGGATGAAGTTACTTTTCCTTAATTTAAGGAAATGATGTTCATAACGTTGAAGTAAGAAAAAGGGGGATAAAGAGAGAAAGTGAGAAGGAGTGAAAGGAAAAAGGAATGTGTGTGGATGTGTAAGGGAGTGAGTGGAGCGAGAACAAAAGGGAGGAGCATGTGTGCATGAGCACAGAGGAAGGTGTGGGTATGAATGTGTGTGTGTAAGAGAGAATGAAAATGCCAGTATGGGTGTGCGCGTGAGAGCGGAGAGTTAAGCATAAGGACAACGTAAGTGAGTGTGTGTTGACAAGTGTGTGGTGCAAGGTGGGGACATGTCTTTGTGTGAATAGTTGTGGAATATGTGAGTGTGCTATGATTGTGGATTTTGGTTTGTGTGCCCGGATGAGTTTGCATAAGGTGCATGTGTGCGATTGCTCGGTAGTTTGGGATGTGAGTGAATGATTGTGCAATCCTCTAATTGTTTGAGTAATAAAGTAGAGTGCATGAGAGCATATGTATGTATAGGTGAGGAGGAGGGAAGGAGATCGAGAGTGTGTGTGTGTGTGGGAGCAAGTGTGGGCATGTGAGAGTACGGTCAATTACATGTGCATAGATGTATGCTTGAGAGTATGCGAGCTTGGAAGAGTTAACATGTAGGTACGAGTGTGTGCGAGGTAGTAGGAAAAGAATGCGAAGTATCAATCAAAGGAAAACTGTGGTCTCCATGTAATCCAAGTGGACCGATTCCAGGGGGTTTGAGCAAAATAAAGTCTTGTATAGTCACCCTTTCTGTGGGTATTAGGACTCAACATTTTGGCGATCCTGCTGGGGATCCCAAAAGAGGGCATATTCGTGAGCAATTGTGGACTCAAAGTAAAAGGAAGTGGCCTAGTACAAGTTAGTCAAACAAAACATAGGTGTGTGTGAGACACTTTCCCTTGGACTAAGTACCGAAACAACAGGGATGAGAAAGTTGGGGGATCTCTAAAGGAATTTTCATAGAAACAAAGTAAAATTGGGTCTGTGAATTACATGAAAAGACTTGGTTTGCTATGTCAATTAACTTTAAAACTTGAGCTAACTTTGGGGCTTTTACAGGTCCATTGAGAGCATCAAAGGGCATCCAAATCACAAGAGTACTGCAAGCTTGAGAGGATCATTCTCAACCACCTCTCTCAATTCCTAGCTTAAGCTAAGTACGGATCGAGGTATTGATTAATTAGGGATATGTTAAGCACGATCAAGCTCAAGAACCCTAATTACTCAAGTGCAAGCATGAATGGGTTACATTTGTGAAAAAACCTAAAGTAAAAGAACCTAAATTGAGCAATCAATCTTCAAATGCATTGAAACTCAAGTATTCCTTGCGATAGAAATCATTGGATAAGAAGTGACATCCTAAGGAAATTAAAAAGAACAAGGGACTAATACAAAAGAACTTTGCAACGAGGTTGTACTCGAAAAAATATTGGGGTAACCACCAAGGCTTATGAATGTTAGGTCAGGAAGATATTTAGGACAAGATAGACAAAGCCTTAGATCCTCTGAAGCTAGTTGTAGCTCAAGCGTAAGCACCACCTCCTTTACTTGTCAATCTGTGGAGATGTGAGGACTGGTATGAAGACCATGAGCAAGTGAAGGCACAAGTGCGTGAGTGAAAGCACACTAGCATGCACACACATACACGCACATGCGCACATGGCAAGATCAAAGAGAGGAACAATGGAAGGACTTTGATTACAACGGAAATCTCTTACAAAAGCTCTATTCTCTCACAAGCTAACCTCAAAAATGAGCTCCCTAGCTCTTTTTATAGTTTTTTGAGTAGTCTTGGCCCTGTCCAAACCTAGTGTCTGGCCTAGTTAAAAATTAGGTTCCAGGGCTTATTTGAGGGTTCAAACAAAGTCTAAAAATTATGAAAATTGGTAGGATGATACTTCTAATACTCCTCAAGCTCAAGGAATCCTCAGCTTGAACAAAATGGAGTTACAAAAAGGTGAAATGATATTTACAATGGTTTGAGTGATCAAAATCACTATTTTTGTAGGGGATTCTTCTAAAAATTTGCCATACACTTCTTGGAGCTCTCTACTTGCTCCTCTTCTTGTGTGTCCACTTCTTTGATGCATTCCTTTGCCTTGTGCTTGACCTTGAGTTCCAACACTCCCCCCCCCCCTCTCGAGTAATGGTTGTTCTAGGTAGTGATTTGAGAGGTAGTGTCCATTCCTTTGCCTTGTGCTTGACCTTGAGTTCCAACACTCCCCCCCCCTTATTGTAATGGTTGTTCCAGGTAGTGCTTTGAGAGGTAGTGTCCATTCAGTAGGAACAAGAGCCGTCTATCTTCCAAATGTCCGGTTATTCATTTGTCACTACGAGCCGTTGCAAGTTGTAGTCCCTTGTTATTTTCTTCTTCCTTGGATTTCAGCATGACTATATCATTGTGAGTCTCCATTGATGTCCTCTAGATCTTCCAAAGATGACGTGCATAGTAGTCATGCCAAGTACTCGTAACCCATAATGAACGATGGGTAAGTGTGTTTGTGCATGGGTTGAGGACAATCTGTGCCTTGTGCATGGCCTTGTAATGTGGACCTATGCATGCTTACTTGGAAAATGCATTGGAAGAAGTATGGTGCAAAAATTGGGTCTTGAGCTAACTGCTCAAGGGTATGCTGACGAAGAGGTTTCCTAATCTATCATGGTTATAATGTTGTCAAAGTAAGGGTTCTTACCATGGTGAATTGTCGATCAATGTTTATCTCTTTGTGTTGTACACCCCTCCTTGTGATGGACCATGCGCTGGTCTATCATTGTCGATGAATGCCCTTGTAGATGGTCCACTGATGACATTCTTTGAGTGCCTGGTCCTGTCTTCTCTCTTCAAAGCAACATTTGCCAAATACTGAGAACTGAATTTCTTTATATTCCTTGACAAAGAACATTGGGTAACTACACCAAACTTAGTTTCACATATTCTCTTTAGCTCACCATAAGCAAGAGTCTTCTCACCCAGTATACATACAAGGATTTGCATGGTACCAGAACTACCCCTTGCAGATATCTCTTTGGATGCTTTCGTACATACAATAGTTAAGCATCCCTCAAGTTGCAGACCTTTGAGATCTTCCCTCCTACCAAGGTAAGGGGAAACAATAGTTGTGGATGCCATGTTCATGCCACATTCTTGACATCTACCAGATAAGGCAGCAATAATATCATCTGTTAGCCAAGACACACTTTGATCAAAACTGATAAATGCCTAGTCATCACAGTTCCACCTTCAACTGAGCATGACGCATTCATGTTCCATGAGCCAAACCTGGAAACAAGCTCTCTCTCTCTCTCTCTTTTCCTTCTCTTGTCTTTTTTTTCTTCTCTTTTTTTATAGAGGAACAATGTCACAAAACAAGAAGACAAAAGTTAGTACCAAAAAAATAGTTTACATGTGTCAATGTGCTCTTGTGCCTGGGACTCTCAAATGTGTCTATGCATGGCCATTTAAGGTGGCCCTATAGTGATGCATACTTTGGAAATGTAGAACCTGAATGGTGCAAAAGACAGGGTTGTGCAAGGAGCGCATGGTTGTCACGCATCGAGGTTGTCAATGTTGCTTGCAGGCACTGATGTGGCCTTTGCTAGAGGTATCCATTGGATCTTGAAATGATGTAGGCCCGTGATTGTTAAATGACAACTAATCCTTCCTCTTTATGGGAATCCACTTGAGAATGGTCTTTGACTGTTTAGTGATCTCCTTTGGATGCTTCATGTTTGGATGGTTTCTTGAGGATTTGATCCTTCGTGGTTAGCTCTTTGGTGCTATGGGGCCTACTGGTGATTTTGGCTTCCATACCCATACCATTGTTGCTAGTCTTCTGACTCTTGTCAAAGAGGTGAGTTGGTCTACTTTTAGTCTTGGTGTTTGGTTTTGACCCTTGCCTCACCTTGTTGGGACTTTTCTAATGTGGGAGAACATAGGTTGTTGTGTATGTAAGAGCTTCTTGGGTACCCATATTTGTAATTGTCCTTGTTGAGCTGTAGATAATTTCTTGGGCACCCAAACTTGTCGGATATCTTGTGGTTGAGTTTTTCCTAGCTTCTTCGTTCGTCTTCTGGCTTGGATGGGAATTATAGGGGCAAGCCTGCTGGTGCTCCGCTTTTGTGGACCCTGATCTGCTTCATGCTCGAAACTACTTTCTTCCTGAATTCTCTTGGTCTATTTGATACAGCAGTTGTCTTGTACGGTTCCACTTGCCTCCATGGTTGAATTGTTGTGGCTACATTAGTCTTTGAAGAAGAAGAGAGATCTACTCGCCTTCGATCATGTTCTTCCATGCTTGACTCCTTCTGCATCATAGAGTTGGTGACGAATACAAAATCTTCTTCTCTAAGATTCAGCTTAGAAGAACTAAGAGAGTGTGTAATTCTTGGATTTGTGAGCATGCGATTTTATAATTCTATTGTAATGCATTTGTCATGTACCCAAACTTGAAGAAGTTGATTTCTTAGGTTTAAATTGACAAGGGGTTTCCACGCCTCCCACACATATGAGATAGGCTTCTATAGGCTTGATGTTCAAGTGCAGGTCTTTGCAATATGAAAATCAAACTGCACTAGTTGCTGCACCTGAGTCAATTAAGGCTCTCACAGTTACACTGTTTTCTCGTCCTACCTCTATGGTCACAAAGGGGCGTCCATGTGATATTTTGGGGCTTTTGGGTTGACATCTAGGCCTAGTCACCTTAACTTATTTTTCCTAATGTGCTCTCTAGCCTCTACTTGTGCCTCTTCTCTAACTCTTAACTCTTCTTCTTTTTTCCTCTTAGCAATGTTGAGTCTCATTAGCATATCCTCTGTAAGAGGTTCTTTAAGCTTGACTCTACATCCACTAATATAGTTTGGCAAGATATCTCCTTCTAGAGTGGCCAATTGAACCGCACCACTAGTGGAAATTCTATTAATGATCATGGGTCCATATCCCCTTTTCTCCAATTTATGGGCATGTTGCTTGAGTGTGTAAATCAACACTAGGTCTCCCTCTTTCAATCCTTTATCCTTGATGTGTGCATCAAAATAAGCTTTTTGTCTTTTCTTTGCAGCATAGATGCCTGGGGCCGCTCGAAACTTCATCTCACCTAAGTGTTCTAGATCAAAGATCCTAGAGGACAACTCATGTCCGTTCCACTCGTGCTCTTGTGCTACTTTTAAAGCTGGGATTAGGAAATCTAATGGTAGCACAGCATTCTGTCCAAAGACCATCTGAAATGGGGTGGCATTGAGTACTGTTTTGTAGGCAACTCGATAAGCCCAAACAACATGATGAAGTTGTTTATTCCAATCAGAGCATTTATTGTTTACCAGTCTTGTCAATACATTACATAGGATCTTATTTGTGCTCTCAGCTTGTCCGTTAGCTTGCGAATGACAAGGGGCAGACTTCTTATGTATCACCAAGAATTCTTCGAGAAGATTTTTGATGACTTCATTCAAGAAGTGTGTGCCTCTATCGTTCACTAACTGTATTGGTAACCCGTATCTGGTGAACGCATTCTCAAATAAGAACTTAGCCTTTGTTTGAGCATCAACTTTTACTTCTACCCACTTTGTAAGGTAATCGGTGGCTACAATAATGTACTTTGCATGGGAGTTTCTAGCTGGGGGGTTAATGGGACCTACAAAATCTATACCCCACTTCGAGAATGCACGTCCTCCAATCATTGGCCTCAAAGGCATCTCATCTTTTCTGATCGGATATTGTGCACGTTGACATGTGTCACATTTCTTCACATAGGTGTGTGTGTCCATATGAAGAGTGGGCCACCAAAGTCCTGAGAAGAGAATGGTCTTGATTACTCGATTAGGACCAAAATGTCAACCTACAACACCACTGTGTGCAATTTCTAAGATTTTCAAATAATCTAATTCATGAATGCACAGTCTTAGGTAACCATCTTTGCCTCTTTGGTATAGGTTCTCTCCTACTAAGGCATAGTCTGGAGCCTCTTGCTCCATGCTTCGTCTTCTTGCTAGACTGGCCTCTTTGAGTAATGTTCCCGATCACATAAATTCTACCAATGGAGCACTCCAATTCGGAATTAATGACATGTGATAAAGGGTAGCATGCTCCAGTGGGGGTTTTTCCTGGCACACTAGATAATTCTTAATCCACTCATGTATTTCTTTGTCCATGCTAGGCCAGTACACTCCTAAATGCTTCAGATTCTGCAATGTTCGTTGTTTAGAATAGTGATTTCCTAGCAATCCTTCATGAGCTTGTTGCAACCAACTATTATGCTCATCATCCTCAACACAACAAGCTAATACACCTTGTGTATGTTTTTTGTACATGCTTCCTGCCAATATATGATATTTTTGTGATTTTACAATTTCTTCTTGTGATGTTTTCACATTCTTATTTGTGGTTCTCAAGGTTAGGACTGGTACCAACTTATTTGCCCATTTAGGAACAACTTCTAAGTTGAACCAATAAGCATCAGGTAGTTCATCAGACACTCCTTGCGGTGGCTCTCCTGAAGTGATGTGAGAAAGGTGATCTACCGTGAGGTGGGTTCTACCTTTCCTAACAACAACTTCAAAGTCATATTCCATTAGTAAGAGGAACCATCTTACTAAGCGTCCTGTATTGCAAGGTTTATTGACCAAATATAACAATGCTTGTGAGAGGTTCCTCCTCTTGTTGGTTAAATACTCCTACATCTTCTAGATAGTGCCTTTCTGAATTAAAGCAACTATCCATTACAATGGAATCTAGATCATCATTGTTACCTTTTTCTTCTATGAAGTCACTAGGGTCACATTCTTCTAGCAATGGACATTGAAATATCATAACCCTCGTCATCACAATGAGGTGTCCATTGTTCCTCATTGATCGCAATGTCCATGGTGGCTAAGATTTCCGCCCAACCATGAGGCTCAAATTCCTCATCTGGAAAGATCATCGGTGTGTAGGCTAGGTCTTTAATTGGTCTTTCTCCTTGAGAAGTGCCTTCTTCTCTTGCCTTAAGGCATTTTTCCTCTTCCTCTACAACCTTGCACACCCACAAATGAGTATCTTCATGCATCCAGGATGGTTCAGGTGAACTTCCAAAATGCATAGAGATATAATCTTCTTTTGCTTTGTGGATAGGATTCCATTGTAGGGGTGGTACATCTCTAAATGTATAGGCTTCTAGATTGACCTTAGTGGTGACCCCTAAGTGTTGTAAGTTCAAGGAGTTGGTTCCCCAATCTTGTACTATTTGCAATTGTCATAGGAAGGGTCTTCCTAGGATCATCTCATAGACATTATTTTTCTCAAAGTCACATATAGCAAATGTATGTTCAAACTCTACACCACAAGTGGTTAGAGTTATCCCTTCAAGCAATCCTAGAGGTCTTTCAAAATGACCGTCTACCATTTGAAGCTTCATTCTAGTTGGTCTTAATGTGGGTTTGCCACATCGCTTCCACAAGGAGGTGGTCGCAATAGCAACACCATCACCTGAATCTATGATTGCTTTGGTTGTGTAACCCTGGTAGGTGATTCGAAGATATGTATTACCTTCTTCACCTTCGCTCATGTCTCCTATTTTATCGAGAGGTATCTCTGGAACTTTTTGCTTAGAGCCTACTTTTGACATTTTGGAATCAAGTTTTGGAACCTGATCCTTCACATGATTCCATATCTCAGGTTTTGCTTTGAGCAGCTCTTCTAGAGTGAGATTACATTGAACCTTAGTGTTCTTCATGATATCAGTGTTTCTTGGAACCACTGAGTCTTCATGTCTTACTAATATTGTGGGAGCTCTAATCTAAAGAGATTCAGATTCCCATTGGCCTATGAACTGTGGCAACTCTTGTAAAGAACTAGATTCAAAATCTAATCTTTCGTCTTCTCGTTGCTCTACTTGATCTCCATAGATAGATGGAATGTCTTGGGGAAATTGATCATGAAGATCATCAATCTCAGGAATAGGAGGGGGATTACCCTTCTCCTTGGCCCATTTCTCCTCTTGTATTTCCCGCAAGAACTCTTGAGAGTACTATTGAATTGAAAGAGGTGCTCCCTCATCCACGGAATTAGGAACATAAACTTCCCTTGGTGGTGAGCTTTCTCTTTCAATAACTAGTTGAGCCTGTGGAGGTAAAGAGACTTGTGGCTTGTTTACCAATGCTCTAATCTTTCTAGTAAACCCTGGAAATGCAAATCCGGTTTGACAGAGTTGGTCACATTGAACTTTTGACTAGTCTCAAGCATAGCTTGAGCTAGTTCTACCATTTTCATGCACATTTTTGTCTGCTCAATCTCTAAATTTGCTCTAGGGTAACTCTTGTCTAGGTTTGCAGCTGTTGGCCCTTCTTGAAGACGAGCTTGGTAGGCTTTGAACATCATGTCCAAGTGTTGGCATACAAAGCAACCAAGGAGTCATGCACAATACGGCAACAAGGCCAGATCATTTTTTCCCATAGATTATGTACAACCCAAGTGATTTTAATCACTACACAAACATTGTAAATTCCGTTTTTGGTAGATTAGACTCCATTTTGTGCAAGCCGAGGAGTCCTCGAGCTTGAGGAGTATTAGAAGTACCATCGTACCAAATTTCATAATTTTTAGACTTCGTTTGAGCCCTCAAATAAGCCCTGGAACCTAATTTTTAACTAGGCCGGACACTAGGTCTGGACAGGGCCAAAAGCTAGTCAAAAACTATAAAAAGAGCTAGAGAGCTCATTTTTGGGGTTAGATTGTAATTGAAACGAACTTGTAAGAGCTTGTGAAAGTAATCTAAAGTACTCCATTGTTTCTCTCTCTTTGTCTTGCCGTGTGTGCGCGTGTGTGTGTATGTGTGTGCATGCTTGTGTGCTTCTCACTCACGCACTTGTGCCGCCACTTGCTCGAGGTCTTCATACCATCCTCACGTCTTCCCGGATTGACATTAAAGGAGGTGCTACTCATCATTGAGCTACACCAAATTTTGGCACCGTTGCCGGGGATCGAGCTTTGAGGACGAGCGTGTGATGGTAAGACGTAGAGTTGACGCGTTGGAGTTATAGGTATTTTCTTCACTCTCATCGATTTTCTTTTACTTTCTTCACCACCTTCATCACCATCATCATCATCACCATCTCCCACCTCCATCTCCATCATCGCGAAAATTTTCAGTTTTGATCATATCACCATCTCCACCTCATTTCCTCCATTCCACTTGTGAGAGAGAGTGAGAGAGCGAATTTGCATGTGCTGTTTTTGCTTGTTTTCTGAGCTATTTTGCAGGTTTTTGCTGTACCATCATCCCCAGCAGTGTGCGCAGGTACGACAGGCTCTGCACAGGTCCCGGGACGACAGCCTCTGTCTATCGCGACAGACAGAAAATCTTAACATTTTGAGAATGCATGTTTATCACTGTAACCTACACCTTGAGGGCACTCTAGAACACTAGAAGTTTTCCAAAAATTTGCATTTTTTCAGTCTGTCGCGACAGACACCGTCTATCGCGACAGACACCGTCTATCGCGACAGACAGAATTTCACGATAGACACCGTCTATCGCGACAGACACCGTCTATCGCGACAGACAGAAATCCGCGACAGACACCGTCTATCGCGACAGACAGAATTTCACGATAGACACCGTCTATCGCGACAGACACCGTCTATCGCGACAGACACCGTCTATCGCGACAGACAGAAATCCGCGACAGACACCGTCTATCGCGACAGACACCGTCTATCGCGACAGACAGAAATCCGCGACAGACACCGTCTATCGCGACAGACACCGTCTATCGCGACAGACAGAATTTCACGATAGACACCATCTATCGCGACAGACACCGTCTATCGCGACAGACAGAAATCCGCGACAGACACCGTCTATCGCGACAGACACCGTCTATCGCGACAGACACCGTCTATCGCGACAGACACCGTCTATCGCGACAGACAGAATTTCACGATAGATAGCGTCTATCGCGACAGACACCGTCTATCGCGACAGACAGAATTTCACGACAGATAGCGTCTATCGCGACAGACACCGTCTATCGCGACAGACAGAAATCCGCGACAGATACCGTCTATCGCGACAGACACCGTCTATCGCGACAGACAGAAATCCACGATAGACACTGTCTATCGCGACAGACACCGTCTATCGCGACAGACAGCCCCCACGATAGATTGTGTCTATCGCGACAGACACCGTCTATCGCGATAGACAGACATTTTCGGCAAAAAATTAAGGTGTGAATTTTTGGAAATTTAGGGTAAATTTTGGGCATTTTTGCACTTTCATGTACTCATATACTTACGAAGGCCTTAGAAAATGCATTAAAACCCCCGAAAGGTTCTGTCTGTCTAGTAACCCCCTAAACCCTGAACGGTCATAACTTTTGCGTACGAAATCCATTTTCTGAGCTCTAGGGCTTGTCAGAAAGCTCGTGACATATACTACACGCCCTCAACTGTTTTTTATAAGAATAACGCGTTAATTTTCAGATAGGATATTTGGAAGTTGACCCACAGAGGGGTAGAAACACCAAGGGAGCTCTAGAGGAAATTTCTAGCAATACATAAGGGGGAACAAAGTGTCTGAAATAATTTGTCTGTCAATTGAAAGGTCTACTTAAAGCTAATCTTGGGACTTATGCAGGTCTATTGAGAAGTAATTGAAAGCTTCCAACCAAGGGTTTTGCGCACGCTTGAGAATCAACTTCTCGAGCACTAAAGAGCAAGGTTCGGCAAGAAAGGTCGGAATATTCTCAACTCCTCTTCGTCAATTCCTAGCTTAGGCTAAGAACGATTAGAAGTAGGAGTAAGTCAGGGCGACGATAGGCCACTATCAAGTTGAAGACTACCTAAAAACTCAAGTTCAAGTTAAAAACATAATCTCTGTACTGTCGATAACCTAAAGGAAAAGAACCTAACGTGGAACGATCAACCTGAAATTACGAAGAACACTCAAGTATTCCGACGACGTGATATCAGACAAGAACTCAAACGTGCTAAAATAACTAAAAAGAATCAAGTGACTAATACCAATTGATCGGCAACGAGGTTGTACTCTGGGCAAAAATTTGGGCTAATCAGTTAGGCATATGAACCTTAGATCAGGACGACACCTAGCAAGAGAAAGACAAAGCCTTAGGTCATCAGAGGCTAGTGTCAATCACACTGCAAGATCTTAGGCCCAGCAGTTGAGCCACCACTCTCATTACCCTAGCTCGGATACCAGCGAATCAGAGATGTCTCAAGGCATGGACAGACCTACGGGAAGTTCAGGTGTGCCTTACTTGTACAGGGTAGAAGGCCCTTACAAAACACAGTTGGAATACCTTAGGACCAACCGATTAGGTGCTAGCATCTATGAGGACGGCCTAGGAAGATCTGTGGTCCAGATAAAAAACCCTGATCAATCCATTGGACTAGAGCACCCAGCTGTCAAGTTTGAAAATGGTGCATACCTGGACAAAGAAGGAACTATATATGTAGTCACTAGTCACCCTGATAGGACCGATGACTTTGGGAATGTAATCTCAGAAGCGGACTTAGGTGACCTGGAACAAGGGAACATGGGCCTCCCCACCTGCTACAAACAGACCTTCGAAGAAATGTTCAGATCAGGTTTTTGGGAGTACCACTCGGAGATTTTCGCACCAAAGCCGACACATTTGCTTCAACTGTTTGCTTGTGAACAAGCAATGTATTCAGAGTACTACACCACCCCGCAACCAGATACCCCCGGTGCAATAAATTGGGAGGCATTGGAGGCCGATCTAGCAAGAGGCTTAAGGATAGGAGAACATGAACTGGCCACCAATGTCATCCAATATTACACCGACCACCCGCGCGAACAAAGGTCTGTCAGGGGCGACAGACGCTAGGAAGGGGGGAGTGTTGGCATACAAAGCAACCAAGGAGTCATGCACAATACGGCAACAAGGCCAGATCATTTTTTCCCATAGATTATGTACAACCCAAGTGATTTTAATCACTACACAAACATTGTAAATTCCGTTTTTGGTAGATTAGACTCCATTTTGTGCAAGCCGAGGAGTCCTCGAGCTTGAGGAGTATTAGAAGTACCATCGTACCAAATTTCATAATTTTTAGACTTCGTTTGAGCCCTCAAATAAGCCCTGGAACCTAATTTTTAACTAGGCCGGACACTAGGTCTGGACAGGGCCAAAAGCTAGTCAAAAACTATAAAAAGAGCTAGAGAGCTCATTTTTGGGGTTAGATTGTAATTGAAACGAACTTGTAAGAGCTTGTGAAAGTAATCTAAAGTACTCCATTGTTTCTCTCTCTTTGTCTTGCCGTGTGTGCGCGTGTGTGTGTATGTGTGTGCATGCTTGTGTGCTTCTCACTCACGCACTTGTGCCGCCACTTGCTCGAGGTCTTCATACCATCCTCACGTCTTCCCCGGCAATGGCGCCAAAATTTGGTGTAGCTCAATGATGAGTAGCACCTCCTTTAATGTCAATCCGGGAAGACGTGAGGATGGTATGAAGACCTCGAGCAAGTGGCGGCACAAGTGCGTGAGTGAGAAGCACACAAGCATGCACACACATACACACACACGCGCACACACGGCAAGACAAAGAGAGAGAAACAATGGAGTACTTTAGATTACTTTCACAAGCTCTTACAAGTTCGTTTCAATTACAATCTAACCCCAAAAATGAGCTCTCTAGCTCTTTTTATAGTTTTTGACTAGCTTTTGGCCCTGTCCAGACCTAGTGTCCGGCCTAGTTAAAAATTAGGTTCCAGGGCTTATTTGAGGGCTCAAACGAAGTCTAAAAATTATGAAATTTGGTACGATGGTACTTCTAATACTCCTCAAGCTCGAGGACTCCTCGGCTTGCACAAAATGGAGTCTAATCTACCAAAAACGGAATTTACAATGTTTGTGTAGTGATTAAAATCACTTGGGTTGTACATAATCTATGGGAAAAAATGATCTGGCCTTGTTGCCGTATTGTGCATGACTCCTTGGTTGCTTTGTATGCCAACACCAAGCCTTCTGGGGCTAGATCTGCAAGAACAAACCCTGGTTGTGGTCTATTTACAATGGGTGGTGGTTGGGGATGAGGTGGTGTAGATGAAGTTTCAGCATGTGAGTGATTTTGAGATGCAATGTCTTCTATCTTTGATTTCGCTTCTTTCAGGCTTTCTTCTAGTTCTGATAACTTTTTATTCCGGTTGCGATTGGTCTTCTCTCTAGTATCCTTCTATGTTCTTGTTTATCTCTTACTGGGATCTCCTGATTCACTTGACTCTAATTTTTTAGCTGGTTTATCTTGTTCTAATGCTTGGGCCCTAGTAACTGCCTGTACAGGAGCCACATTACTACTACTTGAACTTGAATCCACCACTAAGCCTACCACATTAATCGGTGTCATCTTGGGCACACTAGAGGGGTTCCTGGGACACTCTCTCGGAAGATGTTCCTTGCCGCACTCAGGACAAAATCCTTGTATTGTGATGTTCTGTCCTTGTCCTAGAGTTGGCAAGTGGGGGCATTCACGAATGAAATGGTCACCTTGGCATCTAAAACATGGTCCTCTAGGGGATTGTGGTCTCATTTGTCTCAATTGGGGCCTAGGGCTAGGATTTGTATACATGACATTCGAGTATTCAAGCTCCCAATTTTGTTCCATAGGTGGTGTCTCGTAGTGATAAGGATAAGTTTCACTATGCTCAAGTGACTCTGTGTAATAAGCTTGTGGACTATCTTCATAGGAGTAGTCAAAACTCTAAGCATGAGGATCGTTCTCTAGTACCAATGGGGTCACTGACACCAATGCTCTATTAGGGTTCTCCTTTGCCATTGCATACTTAACTAGAATCACCGTGGCAGGAGCTAGTGGTTGGTTTCCTAGGACTGGTTGTGGCCTATATGGTGCCTGATATTGTTGTTGTAGTCTATGATATGGCTGTTGGTATTGGTTCTGATACTTACCCTGTGGGTAAGGTTGCTGATAATTTTGTCTAACAACCTGCCTGTTGTAGGGACAATCTTGAGCCGTGTGGTTTGTGTATTTCCTCTCAATAGTGCAATATGGAGCATTAGGGTTTCTTTGGGGTTGAGCCAACATTGGGCAAACATTAGCCATGTGGTCTCCTCCGCAAGTATGACATCGATTCAATGAGGTGACTCTTTGTGTTTGTCTATTTTGGACTCCTATCTTCTTGGCAACTTGCTCAGCTATCTCATCTATTTCCATGGAGACTCTTGAAGTATGACTAGTAGAACTATCAGAATCCTTATAGAGTTTGGACAGTCCTAACTCCTCACCCAAATTGTCTTCTATATCTATGCACATTCGCACACACTCTTCTATGGATCTAGGCTCTTTCAAGTACACATATGATCTCAACTTTGTGCTTAGTAAGCCATCTAAAAACATAGCCACTTGTTTGGCTGGTGTGGGTAATTTCGGCACAGGGCATCTTTCTAGGTATTGTCTAAACCGTCTTCCTGAAAGTCACACTGTTTCTTGGGGTGTCTGCTTGAAGCTGTGGATCAAGGATGATATGTTATGCTTGATACCACTCTTGGAAAATTATACAATGAATTCTTCTAGCAGTTGACCTATATCTCGATAGTTACGACTGTTCAGTGGTTGAAACCAAGCTAAGGTAGTGCCCTTAAGAGTCAAACCAAATGCCTCATACTGGGTGAACAAATCCTCAACCTGTTCAGCTCTTAACACTTGTTTGAACTCGGCCACATGATCATAAGGATCTCTTGTCCCGTCAAAATAATTCTTCATTGCCTTTGGTATTTTGGAGGTCTAGGCAATGGAAAATCATGTTCATCTCTTTGATGCCTATGTGCTTGATGTCTTTCTCATTCAGGTCTTTCACCTTCCCATCTTGATCTATCTCTTTGATGCCTATGTGCTTGATGTCTTTCTCATTCAGGCCTTTCACCTTCCCGTCTTGTGTAAAGCTTACCTCAAGTCTCTCTCTGGCTCTTTCCCTCTGGTTTTCATGAGCCTTGGATGATCCTACACCTTGGAGGCCATGGGACACATTGGATCTTGGTGGAGGGAAGATCAATTCACTCTTCCAAGTATATGCATGTCTATCATGTTCTGTTACGAAGAACATTTTCTCTGACGTGTTGTCCAGGTATAAAACTTTGCGTGGTGTCTCCGGATCCTTGAACTCATAGATGATGACTATGCCCAATTGGCTAGGTTGATCTGGCTTGAATCTCCAAAAGGCTTCCTCCGTTTCTCTATTTAAGAATAGTTCTATGCTTTTGTTGTCCTGAGGGATCCAATCTAGAGTGATCACTCTGGTCAAAACTGACTTGCCTCTAGGAGTCTTGGGTTCTCGTCCTAGGTCCCCTTGGTCTAGGTCGCCTATCTCATTCTCAGGAATGACATTTCCAAACTCATTTGTCCTATCCGGTAAGTTGGTGACCACATACATGGTTCCTTCTTTATCAATGTATGAACCCTCTTCGAACTTGACTACAAGGTATTCAAGTCCAAAAGGATTTTTGAGTTGGACCACTGATCGTCGAAGGCCATCCTCATAGATGCGAGCACCTAATCGGTTGATCCGAATATATTCCAACTGTGTCTTATATGACCTTCTGGTGTTTGTAGATAAGCAGTTCCTGAGCCACCTACAGGTTTCCCCATGCTGAAAGACATGTCTAAGGTACTTGAGTTAGAGCTTAGTACGTAAAGATAACCACTTAGTTGTTCTGCCCAAGACTTGCTGTATGGCTAACACTAGCCTCAGAAGATCTAACACTTAGTCTATCCTTGCCTAGGTGTCTACCACATCTCAGGTTCATAAGTTTTGGTTAAGAGTCCAAAATTTCCCCTTGGTATTACTCAAAATCCTTTGGATCCCCCTTGGTTTCCTAGTCCCACCTGAGAGTCAACTTCAAATTAATCTATTTGAAAATCAACGAGCTATAGAGCTCAAAAAAATGGAATTTTGATGAAAAAGTTATGTCAAATCAGGCTCTTGGAGGTCAAAACAGGGAAACATGCCCTTTTGGAAAAATCACGATTTTCTGTGAAAATCTCGATTTTGGGGGTCTAAAAATCGCGATGCTAAGCTCTTATGAAAATCACGATTTTGAGGGATCACGAAAATCGTGATGCTGAGAAACTGTAAAATTCACGATTTTGTGAAATCATGAAAATCGCGATGTTGAGCACTGATGAAAATCACGATTTTGAGTAATCCCCGAAAATGTGATTTTGAATGAAAATCGTGAAAAAACGTGATTTTGAGTGAGAATCATGAAAAACACGATTTTGAGTGAAAATCGTGAAAACCACGATTTTGAGTGAGAATTGTGAAAAACACGATTTTGAGTGAGAATCGTGAAAAATACGATTTTGACAGAAAATCATGTTTTTGACTTGAAAATCGCGATTTTGAGAATGACCAAAAAATCGCGATTTTGATTGAAAATCATGTTTGGTCAAAATCGTGTTTTGGAAATCGCGATTTTGTACCTTAGTGAAAATTGCATTTTCTAAAAATCGTGAAATCATGATTTTGGATGAAAGTCGTATTTTTGAAAATCGCGATCTTGGAGCCAACATAGAATCGTGTTCCCCCAAAATCGTGTTTTTGGTTGAAAATCATGATTTGTGAAAATCACGATTTTGAGCCCACTAAAAGTCGTGCCTTCTCATAATCGTGTTTTTTTATATGAAAATCACGATTTTGCCTCAGAATCGTGTTTCTGAGAAACTTAGAAAACCGCGATTTTGAGCAAAACTAGAGAATCGCGATTCTGAGAATGACTTCAAAATCGTGTTTTTTCAGAAAGCTTTTAGGCGGGAAATAGAAAATTGCATTTTTTCGAAAATTTTTGAATTTTATGAAAATCATGATTTTCAATCTGTTGGGGGATTCTTAGACAAGAAGGAGTTTGAGGGTTGTAGGAGAAAATGAAAAGACTAGAAGAGGAAATACACCTTGGAAGCTTCTGCCGATTGATTACAGTAAGACAATGCCACCGGCCTCCTCTGCACCAGACCTCCACCTGCTTCAAGCTTATCCTTGTGCACACCTTACACCAAGCTTCCACAAAGGGGGAGGAGTGAATACCTTCTGTCGGCATGCGCACACTGCAATGAGACCTTGAGATCCTTGGGGAAGTATAGCTTAGCACTCTCTGCACAATTCCTTAGTCCCACTCCATGCACCTTGCACTTCCACTTCTCTGCGCCGCACTCTGGTGACTCTTGCACTTCTCCCTCTTGCTTCCCTTAGACTATGCTTCTCTTACTTACTCTAAGATTGGTCCAAGAATAGACCTTGCCTTGATTTTAGTGTATCGATCACGTACGCTCCTAACTGCATGGTATCTTGGTGCTCACTTTGATGTCCCAAGATTGTCTTTCCAAGTGGCAGCCAACGACTCACTGCTTTGTCCTGTAGTGACCTTAGACTAAAACCCAAAATTTTAATGGGGGGGCCATACTTTCACCTGTGCGTACGTTGCCGCTTCACATACCTTCACATTTCCTTTTAAGTCTTCACTTTTGCACCTAAGGGGGGGTTCACCTGAACCTTCCAAAACACTTTAAAACACACTTTGGACCTTAGGGAAATTAGAGAAAATACCTCTGCAACCTGCGACTCATTTTCTCCAATTTACCCTTTGTGGACAATTAATTGTGCACTACCTGTGCACTTTGACACCTGCATTTTAGCACTTTGACTTTGCACTTGTTGACTTTGACCTTGACCTTGTTGACTTTGAGTAGTTGACTTTGATATTTTGACTTTGACTATAGTTGACTTTGACCAACATGACTGTTATGGGCTCAACAGTTGCCCACCACCTAATGTGCTCTCCGTCCCTGAGAGCTATAGCCAAAACGCTGAGCATATAGGACACCATGATAATGGAGCTGCAAAAACTGGAAGAGGACATCTGAGCAGCAACCAATTCCACCAGAACAAGCACCAGAAAAGAACCAGAAGTGGGATGTTTTTATGGAAAAGCAAAAAGGATGGCAATGGGAGGGTAGAAAGGAATGGGAAGGGAGGGCTGAGGGTGCGGAGATGGATGGGGCAGGGAGGGGTGATGATGTGGGTGGGCAGATTGTATAAAGGGAGGGATTGGGAATACGAATCAGGGGTCTGGAGGGGGTTAAAATGATGAAACTGGAGGGCCACAGAGGGTACATATGGGAAATAGAAAAACCAAATGTAAGATGATGTGAGAATATACCATGTGGACAATGTAGAGAAATAAAAACATGTGATAAATGTGCTCAAAACTTGAGGGTTTGACCAAAACTCATAGAAAATGTGTTAATCTGGAAAAATAAAGTAAAAAACTGAGTCCAGAGGTGCCAAAAAACATGAAAATGACTCCATTTTTGTAAAAAAACGGCCAACCGAGGCACAATCCAGAGCCAAAAGCTTTGAGCCATAAAAAGTAAAAGAAATATGTAATTATATATATATATATATATATATATATATATATATATATATATATATATATATATATATATATATATATATATATATATATATATATATATATATATATATATATATATATATTTACGCTCAGTCAGAAAAAAGCAAAAAAAATAAATAATAAAAATAAAATAAAATAAAAAATAAAGTAAATAAATAAAATAAAAATAAATTAAATAAAAATAAATTAAATAAAATTTGGGGGGGGGAGGGATGTCAGAACTAGGGGGGGGTGGGGGCGGGGGAGGGGGTGGGGGGGGGAGGGGGGGGTGGTTTTTTTTTTTTTTTATGCCTCAACCCAAAATTCCTGGGGGGCTTTTTTTTGTGTTTTGTTTTGTTATTTTTTTCTGGAAAATAACCCAAAAAATAGAAAAAAGGAAGGAAAAATCCAAAAAAATGTCAAAAAATTGCCAAAAATTTCTGTAAAAATTCTCATGAAATTTTCTATAGAGCTAGGCCCCATTTCTTTCATCAAACCACAGAGAGCCTCCTTTTATTCCTCCTATTTGGCAAGAAAATGACATCGGAAAGGGATAAAAAATGCTAGAAAAATGCTAAAATTGCTAGAAAAATTTCCAAAAAATACCCAAAAGTTTTTCGTTTGCAGAGGTTATGAAATGCCTTCTAGGTTTGCTAAAAACACTAGGAACAAGAATGAAATATCTAAAGAAAACTACTAAAACTGAGCAAAATGAGATGAGAAAGTTATGTACAACCTGGACAGATTTTGCAGTTCCAGGTGATCCATACTTCTTCAAGTGTGTTGATGATAGGCCTTGAGCCTGGATATGTTGACCAGTGGCAAGGCCTCTCCTTTTAGCGTCTCTAACTCCACAACACCCCAATTTAGCATTGTTTTGACTCTGTAAGGTCCTTCCCAATGTGGAAGCCATTTTCCTCTCAGTTGTGTATGAAGATGAGGTCTATGGAGAAGAACTAACATGCCTGCTTCAATGTTGTTGTTCCACAGATGTTGATCATGTGCCTCATGTTGATCACGTGCCTCCTTCCTCTTCATCTGAGTCTCTATCAATTGTTTTGTTGCTAGTAGACGAATCTCCTCCACTTTATGTAGTGCTCCGAGCCTCTAAGAGACATCACAATCCTTCTTGCCCTGCATGCATGCTATCTTAGGTGATCCATGTAAAAATTCAAAGGGCTCAATGGGCAATATGCCATATGTTGGTGAATGACAATCATCAATTGAAGGATTATGAAGAAATGAAGTCAAGGAGTCAAGAAGAGAACAAATTCAGAAGGTTGAAGGAAGGACATATTCAGAAATCCAAAGATATGTACACATATGTACATTAGCTGACTTATAATTTTGTCTAAGTCATAAACTTGTATATATTCATCTATAAATACTTTGGAAAATGTCGGGGCAAATAGAGCAGAAGAAGAATAGAGAATAGGTAGAGAGAAATCAGTTGTAAGAAGTGTCATTAGACACATGAAAAGTGAGTGAATTGTCTATCCTCACTTAGATGTAATTTTTCTGAGAAATCAAGAAAACTTGCACCCGATATTTTGCTGTCTGCTCCTTCTGTGTTTATTCTTTGGAGAAATCCTTCTGCACATGTCTAAGTCCATAGCTAATCTATCTATGGCTAGAATTTGAGAGGTTAATTGTAATCAGGCTGAGAGAATTTTGTTTAGGAACATTCATATGTGAAAATGTTCTAAGAGTCGTCATAACTGGCGCAGTTTTCATCTTCAGAGAAATGGTCATTGCTCAGTCCACAGTGTAAAGTTTTACACAAGTGAGGGCTCAAAATCTAAGTTGGAAGGTAAGCCATCTATGGCTAAAAGATCTTGATCAAACGGGATTTACTTTGGGAGAACCAGTGTTAAGAAGTTGCAGGTGTCAAAGTCGTCATTGCAGAGAAGCTGTTTCAGACATAGGTAAAGTGTTTCACACATTTCTCAGTGTGTACTCAATCATTTTGAGAAATTTAACTTGGTAAAGTTGCGCAATCTCAAGGCGAAGTGTTGTACAAAGTTTTATCAAAAACTTTACAGGATTGATTAGTCAATGAGTGATTAATCTGCAGCAGACTTTTCTGAGAAGTGGAATTTTTCAGAATAATCAGTCTCTTGATAAATTGGTGAATGATCTCTAAATTTGGTGGAGTCTAAAGTTGATCTTGATATAGAGGTGATCTAAGTTCAAGGTCAATTTGTTCTTTTGGAGATTAACACTCTCCATCAGTGGTATCAGAGCAGGTTGTGTCAAAATTGAAGTGAAGAAGACTCCGACTACTGCAGAAATACAAACCTTTACATCTTGAAGGTGCAAAAGGATAAAGGTTGAAGAAAACTTGAAGGTAGACACATTGAAGCTATCAAAAGGATCAGAAGGAGCGAGATTCAAAGTAAAGGTACATTTATTTCTCATAAAGATTAAAGAATTGACAATACAGATAAAGAAACAATGGGAGATAGTCTCCAAATTGAAAAGTTGGATAGAGAGAACTATCCAGCTTGGTCTATGAGGATGGAAGCTCATCTTATGAGCAAAGATCTGATAGGATACATCACAGGAGATGAAGAAAAGCCAGAATTCAGAGATCCTAGTGTTCCAACTAGGGAGGAGCTTGCAGACTTGAAGAATTGGATGAAGAAGGATGCTCAAGCAAGGAGCATAATCTACATGGCAGTCAATGACTATTTGCTTCCTCACATTAGAGGAATTGAAAGTGCATGTGACATTTGGAATGCTTTGGAGGAGCCTTTCCAAAACACAACCAAATCAAGGAAGGCTTCACTATGGGCAGAATTTACTACCTTCAAGAAGAAGGCCTCACAGTCAATCTCTGATTATGTGACAAAGATGAAGGACATTGCAGATTCTCTAGGTGCAGTGGATGAAGATATTGAAGAAGACAAATTGGTAAGACAAATTCTCACAGGGCTAAGAGGAGATGAGAAGTGGAAGCCTTTCATTTTATCTACAGAACTTTCATTAGATCACTTTACTCCTGATTTGAATCAATTGTTAGGTCATATGCTAACTTTTGAGAATGATATCAAAGGAGATGTTGATAAGAGTGCAGGTCATGCAATGTACTCTAAAGACAAGAAGAAAGCTAACAAAGGAAAGCAACAATCAGGTGAAGAAGAAGGTACTTCAAACCAAGCAAATTTCATGAGAGGAAAAGGAAATGGCAGAAGTAGAGGAAGAGGCAGAAACAACAAAGATAATGCAAGAGATTGTTGGATATGTGGTAAGACCAATCATCTATCTCATGATTGTTGGCACAATAATCAGAATAATAGTAATTATCAGAACTTTAATCAAAGAGCAAGAGGTGGTAGATTTCAGAGAGGAAACTTCAGAGGTAGAGGTGGTAGGAATTCTTTTGGAAGAGGTGGAGGAAGAAGCTTCCAAAATCAATCCTATAATAACACCTACTACAACTATGCATCAGATCAGAAGGAGGACTCGACTCTCATTATGAATACATGTGAAACCTCACATGAGGACATGAGAGTGTTCTATATTGATTCAGGATGTAGTAATCATTTAAGTGGAAATATTGCTTTGATGACTGACCTAGATCATAATGCAATTAATCATACAGTTCAGACAGGTGATAATACAAAGCATAAAGTAAAGTCAATTGGTTCAGTCAAAGCTAAGGATGGGAGCACTCTTCTGAGTAAGGTTCTTTATGTTCCCACAATTCCAAAGAATTTGATCAGTGTAGGTCAAATTGTGGAAAAAGGATATGAGGTAAGGTTCACCAATGATGGAGTTTATGTTGAAGACCCTAGTCAAGGGTATAAACAGGTTATTACAGGAAAGAAAGAAGGAAGGCTTTTCACATTGAAGGTACAAGGAAATGTTGGACATGCTATGTTCACATATGGAGAGCAAAAGGTGTCAGAATTGGATCTTTGGCACAAAAGACTTGGACACTTCAATGAAAGAGGTATTAAAGAAATGATTAAAAATGATTCAGTGCTTGGGTTGCCTAACATTGCAGGTCAACACATGACATACAGATGTGAGGCATGTCAATTAGGTAAGGCTCATAAGCAATCCTATTCCAAGCATGGGTTTATGTATTCAGAAAGACTTGAGTTAGTGCATACAGATGTGTGGGGTCCTTCAAAGGAGTTTAGTATAAATGGTTCAAGATATTATGTCATATATGTTGATGATGCTACCAGATGGATCACAATTTATGTGATTAAAGAAAAGTCAGAAGTGTTTAATACATTTAAACACTATCATGCATATGCAGAAAGGATTACAGGTCAAAAATTGAAGAGACTAAGGTCAGATGGAGGGGGAGAGTATTTTTCAAATGAATTTAATGATTACTTGTGGAATGCAGGTATAAAGAGAGAGGTTACTTGCAAGTACTCCCCTCAACAAAATGGGGTAGCAGAAAGAAGAAATAGGACTCTTGTTGAGTTTGCAAGGTCCATGATGAAAGAGAAGAATTGCCCAAATTACTTGTGGGCAGAGGCTGTAAACACAGCTACTTATTTGGTCAATAGATTGCCTTGTAAAGCTTTGCAAGGTATGACACCATATGAAGCTTGGTGGGGTAAGAAACCTACCTTGGATCATTGCAGAATATTTGGATGTTTGGCATATGCATATGTGCCATCTCAATTGAGGCATAAGTTGGAGCCTAAGGCAGAAAAGTATGTATTCACTGGTTATGATGATAAGCAAATGGGATACAGGTTGTGGAGTCCATCCACAAAGCAATTCCTTGTATCCAAGGATGTTACATTTGATGAGCAAGGTACTTGGTATGCAGGTAAATATAATGTACATGCAGATGATGAAGAAGTAGTGGATCAAAGGAAAGGTAAAGCAAAGATTCAATTACTTGATGAAAGTGAGAACAATGAAGTAGAGGTTGAAGTTGAAGAGAGGCCAAGGTTTGATCCAGAATGTGATGAACCAGAGACTTCAAGAAGTGCAGAAGTTAGGAGGTCATCTAGGCACAAATGGCAACCTACAAGGTATAGCTATGATACCTCATTTTTGACTACTAAAGATTATGCTTATTTGGTAAAAGCAGATGAAGATCCATCTACATATGATGAAGCCAAAGGCAAGAGAAATTGGGAAGAAGCCATGCAAGAGGAGTATGATGCATTAATAGAGAATCAGACTTGGGATCTGGTTCCTAAACCTAATAGCCAGAAAATTATTGGATGTAAGTGGGTTTACAAAACAAAAAGATTTGCAGATGGAAGTGTGTCTAGATACAAAGCTAGACTTGTTGTGAAAGGGTATGCACAGACATATGGAGTGGACTATGATGAGACTTATAGTCCTGTGGCAAAAATGACAACCATTAGAACCCTCATAGCAATTGCTGCTTGCAAAGGTTGGAAGTTGTCTCAATTAGATGTTAAAAATGCTTTTTTGAATGGTTATATTTCAGATGAAGTTTACATGGAGCAACCAGATGGGTTCAAAGATCAAGTGAATCCAAATTATGTGTGTAAGCTCAAGAGAGCTTTGTATGGACTAAAGCAAGCCCCAAGGGCATGGAATTATAGGCTTGTAAAATTCTTGAATGATCTTGGATTTCAAGCATCAAAGGCAGATAGTAGCTTGCTAGTCAAAGCAAGTGAAGATGGATTCATTTATGTTTGTATTTATGTTGATGACATAATACTTACAGGAACAGATGATAAAGGGATACAAATGATCAAGAAGCAGATGGAGAAAGAGTTTAAAATCAGTGATTTGGGGAACCTATCATTTTTCTTGGGAATGGAGATTTCTTATACTCAACATGGGGTATATGTGACCCAAGAAAGGTATCTTAAAAATTTGCTAACCAAATTTAAAATGGAAGATTGCAGGGTTGCACCTACACCTTTGGAAGTGAACCATAAATTGTCTAGGTTTGGAGGAGAAGAGTTCAGAGATATGAAACTCTATCAAAGTTTGGTTGGTAGCTTGATTTATGCTACATTGACAAGGCCTGATTTATCATATGCAGTTGGTGTGCTTCAGAATTTATGCATTGTCCTAGAAAGGAACATTGGATTGCAGGACAAAGAGTACTTAGGTATATCAAGGGTACACTCAGAGAAGGGTTGTACTATGGATTTACTTCTGATACAAGAGTGAAGATATATAGTGATGCAAATTGGGCAGGTAATGTGGATGATAGAAGATCAACACATGGATACTTGTGCTATGTAGGAGACAAATTGATTTCATGGTGTTCTAAGAAGCAACATACAGTTGCTTTGTCATCTACAAAAGCAGAATATAAAGGTATGGTGGAAGCTGCAAAGGAGGTAATATGGCTAAAGACACTTATGAAGGTTTTTGATGTGGTTCAAAGTACTCCTATTATTTGTGGAGACAATATGAGTTCTTTATACTTGGCAGCTAATCCTGTGTTTCATGCTAGAACTAAGCATATTGAAATACAGTATCATTTTCTGAGAGAGAAGGTCATTGAGAAGGAGATTGAAGTCATACATACTCCTACAAAAGATCAACTTGCAGATATGATGACAAAAAAAAGTCTAGATGGACCAAAGCTACAAAGATTCAAGGATATGGCAGGAATTAAGAAGATAGAGAAGAACCTCAATTAATGATTGAGGGGGAGCTGTTGGTGCATGACAATCATCAATTGAAGGATGATGAAGAAATGAAGTCAAGGAGTCAAGAAGAGAACAAATTCAGAAGGTTGAAGGAAGGACATATTCAGAAATCCAAAGATATGTACACATATGTACATTAGCTGACTTATACTTTTGTCTAAGTCATAAACTTGTATATATTCATCTATAAATACTTTGGAAAATGTCGGGGCAAATAGAGCAGAAGAAGAATAGAGAATAGGTAGAGAGAAATCAGTTGTAAGAAGTGTCATTAGACACATGAAAAGTGAGTGAATTGTCTATCCTCACTTAGATGTAATTTTTCTGAGAAATCAAGAAAACTTGCGCCCGATATTTTGCTGTCTGCTCCTTCTGTGTTTAATCTTTGGAGAAATCCTTCTGCACATGTCTAAGTCCATAGCTAATCTATCTATGGATAGAATTTGAGAGGTAATTGTAATCAGGCTGAGAGAATTTTGTTTAGGAACATTCATATGTGAAAATGTTCTAAGAGTCGTCATAACTGGCGCAGTTTTCATCTTCAGAGAAATGGTCATTGCTCAGTCCACAGTGTAAAGTTTTACACAAGTGAGGGCTCAAAATCTAAGTTGGAAGGTAAGCCATCTATGGCTAAAAGATCTTGATCAAACGGGATTTACTTTGGGAGAACCAGTGTTAAGAAGTTGCAGGTGTCAAAGTCGTCATTGCAGAGAAGCTGTTTCAGACATAGGTAAAGTGTTTCACACATTTCTCAGTGTGTACTCAATCATTTTGAGAAATTTAACTTGGTAAAGTTGCGCAATCTCAAGGCAAAGTGTTGTACAAAGTTTTATCAAAAACTTTACAGGATTGATTAGTCAATGAGTGATTAATCTGCAGCAGACTTTTCTGAGAAGTGGAATTTTTCAGAATAATCAGTCTCTTGATAAATTGGTGAATGATCTCTAAATTTGGTGGAGTCTAAAGTTGATCTTGATATAGAGGTGATCTAAGTTCAAGGTCAACTTGTTCTTTTGGAGATTAACACTCTCCATCACCATAAACTAATTGGAATGGAGAATATCCTGTGGCCTCTTTGTAGGCTAACCTGTATGCCCATAGGGTACCTTGATAAGCAATGCCCCAGGAAGTGGGCTGTAACATACACTCCTTTCTTAACATTGAGATTAAAACCTTATTTGTCGATTCAGCCTGTCCATTGGCTCTTGGATAGTAAGCACAAGATGTCCTATGTAGAATTCTATACCTGTTGAAAATTTCCTGCAGGACCTTATTGACAAAATGGGTAGCTTAATCTGTACAAATTTCAAGTGGGCATCCAAACCTGCAAATGATGCTACTATAAATGAAATCAGCAACAGTTTGGGCAGTGCAGTCGGGGGAGGCAATAGCTTCAGCCCACTTTGTCGCATAATCTGTAGCTATCAAGAGATATTTCTCTCTTTTTGGAATCACGGGAGGGTAGATGGGCCCTACAAAATCGAGCCCCCACTTCTCAGATGGTTGCCAGGAAGTGGAAACAATCAAGGGGCTATGCCTCTGCTTTGTTGGCTTAGGTCCACACCTCTGGCAAACGTCACATTCCTTTCCCCATTCATCTGCATCCTTAAATAGTGTAGGCCACCATAAACCAGCATCTAGTATCCTCTGACTCATAATATGCCCTGGAAGGTGCCCACCACCTGTTCCTTCATGTGCAGAGTGAAGGACTTCCCTCACTTCTTCTTCTTCCAAACACTTCCTAAACCTGTCATCCTTGCCCTGTCTATACAATTTATCTTCAATGAAGGTATATGGTCTACTCTTGATTAGCAGTCTCTTCTTTTGCACAGCACTAGCCTTTTCTGGATACAACCCAATTTTAATGAAATTTTTGATATCATAATACCAACCTTGAGCTTGTACAGCAAACAGATGAGCATCTGGAAAATCATCATTGATTCCACTAGTTTGATTCATCATATTGATTCTGGATAGGTGATCCGCCATAACATTATCTTTACTTGGTCTATGGACTACAGAAAAATCAAACTCTTGGAACAACAATAACCACCTCCATATTCTACCAGTGGCTTGTGGTTTGTTGAGTAAGTATTTTAGTGGTTGGTGATCTATTATAATAATAAATTTTACTCATAGTAAGTAATGACGAAATTTTTGGACAACAAAGACCATTGCTAGGGCTTCCCTTTCTGTAGTACTATAATTCCTTTAAGCCTTGGTCAAGATTCTACTTGCATATTGAATTGGTCTGTCCACTTTAAATTCTTCACTGGGTTGGGTCAAAACTGCCCCCACTGCATAGGCACTGGCATCTACATGTATATGAAAGATTTTTGACCACTCAGGTGTGATCAAAATAGGAGCAGACACTAACCTTGACCGTAATGTTTGATATGCTTTTTCCTCCTCTTCTTCCCATTTAAAAGGTACTTCCTTACCTGTAAGTCCAGCCAGTGGTCTGGCTATCTCTCCATACATTTTTATAAATCTTCTATGGTATCCAGTATGCCCCAAGAACCTCTGAATCTCTTTAGGAGATTTAGGTTTAGGCAACTTTAATATAGAAATGATTTTGTCAGGATCTGGGGCCATACCTTTAGCCGACACCACATGTCCTAAGAGAGTTCCTTCTGTCACAAGGAAATGACATTTGTTTGGATTGAGCTTTAGCTTAGTCTCCCTGCATCTTTTGAAAACATTCTGCAGCTGCCTCAAGTGATGGTCCAAACAATCTAGAGGAGTTTCTTTGTGAGAACCTGAAAACGAAGTGAAGTCATCCATGAAGATTCTAAGTGATTCCAGCAATAGGGGGCCAAAAATGAGATTGACCGTTCTGTTAAAGGTGGCTGGAGCATTTCTGAGCCCAAATGGCATTTTTACATACACATATGTTCCCCAAGGTGTGATAAAAGCAGTCTTTTCACGATCCTCTGGGTGTATTGATATTTGATTATAGCCACTAAATCCATCCATAAAGCTATATAATGCATGCCCAGCCACTTGTTCAATGACCTGCTCTGCAAAAGGCATTGGGAACCCATCTGGAATGGTCACCTTGTTGAGTGCTCTAAAGTCAACACAAATTCTGATTTTATTAGTATTCTTCTTTGGTACTATAACCATAGGTGAGAGCCACTCTGAGTGTTCTACAGGAATGATGATTCCTGCATCCTCCATCTTCTGTATTTCCACATAGACAGCTTCAACATATTTTGGATTAAGTCTATAACTCTTCCCTCTTATGGGTTTGGCTCCATCAACCAGAGGGATTCTGTGCTCTCCATAAGTTGCAGACACTCCTTCTAAGTCTTTATAATGCCAGGAAAAAACATCTGTATAATGGGTCAATAATGATTTTACCTTTCCAAGGAGCCCTGGGTGGTTCCACAACCAAGTGGCCACCAAAACTGGTCGATTATTGTCTTGAGTGCCTAATTGTATTTCTTGGACAGGATTTCTCTCTACCATATTATCTTCGTGCTCATCTTCTTCCTTGTCTTCTTCTACTAGCTTTTCGTGCATTGCTTCATAAGCAGGTGTATTTTGGACTTCAATGTGTTCCTCCTTGTCCTGCATCCATCCTGCAGGGATTTCTTGAATTGGGAAAGAACATTCTTCACTAGAATTTTTTACCTTGCCTTTAGCTTTAGTAACCTCTTTATCTGTGGTTGTCATATCCTCCTCCAAGTTGTATTTGAGGGGTGTCTTCCTGCCCCTTCTGTGGTCTGTGATGGGCTCTCCCAAACCAATCCATCAACCTAGACTTTTTCCTTATCTTCATCATAACCTTCAGTCGTGCAAGAATTATTAAGAAAAATTCCAAAATAAGAGGAAGAGTTGCCTGCTTGGAGCCAATTTAGAATATCCTCTTCTTCCTCGAAATCTATTTGGGGTTGATCCTCCGATTCTGTTTCCATGCATATGCCAATTGTTTGCATCATGCTAGTGTTTCCTTGATTATCTGGGCCCTCTTCTAAATGAATCTATGTCAGCTCCTGCCCTTTCTTTTGTACCCACATAGTGTCCTTGCCCCAATCATGAATGACACTTGCATGCCTAAGCCATGGTCGTCCAATTGAGAGAGGAAATCCTCCTTCAACCTGGGGCAATCTTAAAACCACAAAATCCAGAATGAATAGATTACCTTGTATTTCAAGTGGAACTTTTGGGATCACTCCCAAGGGCCTTACTTTGCTCTGATCTACCAAAGTAACAGTGAAATTTACAGGCCTTGAAGGGTGGAGTCCAATCTTTTCCATTGTATGTTCAGGCATCAAGTTAATGCCATAACCACCATCCACAATAACTCCTTGAAATTCATGACCTTGATAGATACTGTCAGCCGAGGACTTTTATAATCTGTAAGGGGTGCTTCCCCTACAATTTTCCCTTTATGTAAAACAACAGTCTTTGCCACCAAACTTGTAGTGGAAGCTTCATCAATTATCTGTAATAACTTTGACCTGAATTTCCCATCCATCTTTATTAAATAAAAAATACTAACCTCCTTTTTCATGGACTTGAGTAGTTTTGAAGCCTCTGATTCCTTGAGAGCATGGGCTCCAGTTGACTTATCAAACTCCTCATCAGCCCTGTTGAAGGCATGCCCAATGGCATCACTGGTGCATATGAGATCTTCTTTTTGACTTGTATCTGCACCTGTGGTGACTTTATCTTCAGATGGTTCTCTGTTTTGATTCCATTCCTTAATCTTTGACCCTTGTCCTATGTCTGCTTGAGCCTTCCCCTTGCTTCTTGTCTGCACAGTCAAAGATTCTATTTCTTCTAATTGCACCACCCTGGTAGATGGTGATGGCTCATTGACCCGATCACACACTTCTTCTTTGTGCACCGAAATCATTTGAATATGAGGCCCGGATGAAGAGGTTTGATTCTTAGGACAACAATTTGTATAATGGTCTCTTGCATCAGGGCAGTTCCTGCAAGGAGGGGCATTTTCTGGTAGGGTGCACCTACTTTGATAGTGCCCGCATTCTCCACATCTGAAACAGATGATTGGCCTCCTAGGCCCATTTCCAAATTTATTCCTCTGTCTAGGATTATAGTTGTTACCTTGATTTGGTGCAACAACCATCACATTTGCTGGTGTTGGGGGTCCTCCTTGTGTCCAGTATGTCGTTGCAGGCATTCCTCTTGATTGGCATTCATGGGCCTCATGGCCAACTTTCCTGCATAATTGACAAGTCACACTTAACAGAGGACATTCACTTACTATGTGAACTTGCTTGCTGCACATGGAACACCAAAGTCCACTCTTGATGCCACCTCCTTTGAGCTCCTGCAACTCCTGTCGCAGGTGAGCCAATTCCTCTGCCTGGGCCTCCTCCTCCTTTTGGAGCTTTAGTGCTTCAATCTCCCTTCTCAATTGAGCAACAACATTCTCCTCCTCTTTGTAGGGCTTATTTCTTTTTAAGCCTTCCAGCTCTTTCCTTAGCTGCATCACTGGATCCTCCATTTTTGTACCATATGTTGGTTGGGAAGAAGTTGATCCATACTGGTACCTTATCTGCTCCAAGCGTGTGGCTGTGCTGATGAACTCCTCTATGGAGGCTGTAGGTAACACTAATTCCTTTATTTTGCATTGGGTGGCCACTGGTAGGGGCTTAGCCAACCATTTCTTAACAAAAAAATCGTGTGGTGGATCTGGCAATTCAGCCATTAGTGCTTTGGCCCGAGTCACAAACTCTGGGAACTTTTCTCCTGGACCTAATCTTAAATTTTCTAGCTCTTCTATGATAATCTCCGTAGTGTTGCCATGCTGGAACTGATTTTTAAATGCATCTTTCATCACATCCCAAGTGGTAAAATGGTTTTCAGCAAACTGGCTGAACCACTTATCAGCTAATCCCTCTAATGTGGCAGGGAAGAGAATAAAAAAGGCATCCTCCCTACCCATTAGGCCTCTAGTCTTACATAGTGCCAAAAACCTTCTAATGTGTTCATCCGGATCCTCCTGAGCTAGGCCTTTGAAAGAAGGAAACTTTATATTTAATCTAGAGAGTAAAGTTTCCAAGTCTACCTGACCCGCCATGCTCTTGGCTGATGATGTTGAAGATAGTGGACTGGGGGACCTTCTAACAACCTTCCTTCTTGTCTGCTTGCAGGTGACCCTCAATGTTTGGGACCGGGTTGCGGTCATGAGCAGCTCATAGCCCACTGAATATGAGACACTTGATAAGAATATTTACCTTTAGTTGATGAAGTAGCACTGTGGTTCTGTCGACACTTGATCTCTTCTATGCTTTGCACTTGGTTTCTCCTAAGCTCAAATCTCCTTGGAAGTCCCACCGGGCGTGCCAAATTTTGTTGGGGGATTCTTAGACAAGAAGGAGTTTGAGGGTTTGTAGGAGAAAATGAAAAGACTAGAAGAGGAAATACACCTTGGAAGCTTCTGCCGATTGATTACAGTAAGACAATTACAATGTTTGAAGCAAAATACAAGCCAATACTTCTGTGCACAATCACACAGAGTGCTCAATTACAAAATACCCAATATCCCAAAGTCTTCTTGCCACCGGCCTCCTCTGCACCAGACCTCCACCTGCTTCAAGCTTATCCTTGTGCACACCTTACACCAAGCTTCCACAAAGGGGGAGGAGTGAATACCTTCTGTCGGCACGCGCACATTGCAATGAGACCTTGAGATCCTTGGGGAAGTATAGCTTAGCACTCTCTGCACGATTCCTTAGTCCCACTCCATGCCTTGCACTTCCACTTCTCTGCGTCGCACTCTGGTGACTCTTGCACTTCTCTCTCTTGCTTCCCTTAGACTATGCTTCTCTTGCTTACTCTAAGATTGGTCCGAGAATAGACCTTGCCTTGATTTTAGTGTATCGACCACGTACGCTCCTAACTGCAATGGTATCTTGGTGCTCACTTTGATGTCCCAAGATTGTCTTTCCAAGTGGCAGCCAACGACTCACTGTTTTGTCCTGTAGTGACTTTAGACTAAAACCCAAAATTTTAATGGGGGGCCCATACTTTCACCTGTGCGTACGTTGCCGCTTCACATACCTTCACATTTCCTTTTAATTCTTCACTTTTGCACCTAAGGGGGGGTTCACCTGAACCTTCCAAAACACTTTAAAACCCACTTTGAACCTTAGGGAAATTAGAGAAAATACCTCTGCAACGTGCGACTCATTTTCTCCAATTTACCCTTTGTGGACAATTAATTGTGCACTACCTGTGCACTTTGACACCTGCATTTTAGCACTTTGACTTTGCACCTGTTGACTTTGACCTTGACCTTGTTGACTTTGAGCAGTTGACTTTGACCAATTGACTTTGACCAATTGACTTTGATCTTTTGACTTTGACTATAGTTGACTTTGACCAACATGACTTTTATGGGCTCAACAGAATCCAAATCGTGTTTTTTGGCAGGAAATTCAAATTTCTAAGCGCTAGCAATGGCGAGCTCCGCATGTGCAGAAAACCATGAAAAAACACAGGCACTTGCTCTCCCTTGCACTTCCTAACTCTTTCTCACACAATAATGCATGAAAAATGGTATGAAAATCGTGAAAATGCACTAAAAAACAAGAAATTTCTATGAAGATGAAGATGCAAGAAGATTGAGATGATGATGATGATGATGATGAAGATGAAGAAGAAAAAAAATCAGAAAATGAACAAAAATGACAATTTTTTTACCTTCCAACGTCACAAATGTGCAATCTTACCATCACAATGCTCGCCCTCGAAGCTCTCTCCCCGGCAACAGCGCCAAAAATTTGGTGTAGCTCAAGCATAAGCGCCACCTCCTTTACTTGTCAATCTGCAGAGACGTGAGGACCGGTATGAAGACCATGAGCAAGTGAAGGCACAAGTGCATGAGTGAAAGCACACTAGCATGCACACACATACACACACGTGCACACGACAAGATCAAAGAGAGGAATAACGAAAGGACTTTGATTA
The DNA here is from genome assembly GCA_020310875.1 of Ceratopteris richardii. Taxonomy (NCBI): domain Eukaryota; kingdom Viridiplantae; phylum Streptophyta; class Polypodiopsida; order Polypodiales; family Pteridaceae; genus Ceratopteris; species Ceratopteris richardii. The sequence goes on from CM035440.1 coordinate 11,579,852, forward strand.
CAACGGAAATCTCTTACAAAAGCTCTATTCTCTCGCAAGCTAACTCTCTAAAAAAGCTAACCTAAAAAATGAGCTCCCTAGCTCTTTTTATAGTTTTTTGAGTAGTTTGGCCCTATCAAGACCTAGTGTCTGGCCTACTTAAAAATTAGGTTCTAGGGCTTATTTGAGGGCTCAAACGAAGTCTAAAAATGATGAAAATTGGTAGGATGATATTTCTAATACTCCTCCAGCTCAAGGACTCCTCGACTTGAACAAAATGGAGTTAGAAAAAGGTGAAATGATATTTACAATGGTTTGAGTGATCAAAATCACTATTTTTGTAGGGGATTCTTCTAAAAATTTGACATACACTTCTTGGAGCTCCCTACTTGCTCCTCTTCTTGTGTGTCCACTTCTTTGAAGCATTCCTTTGCCTTATGCTTGGCCTTGAGTTGCAACACTAGTGTCAATCATACTGCTAGGCCTTGGGCCCAGTAATTAAGTGATTACCCATACACTCTAAATTCTAAAACGAATGATTATGAGATGTCATATAGCATGGAGAGACTTGTAGGTAGCTCAGGAGTAGTGTACCTAGAAAAACCAGAAGGACCTTATAAGACTCAATTGGAATATATCAGGACCAACCGACTAGGTGCTTGCATCTATGAGGATAGTCTAAGAAGATATGTCATCCAGATTAAAACCCTAGATCAACCCATTGGACTAGAATATCTAGTCGTCAAATTTGAGAATGGTGCCTACATAGATAAAGAAGGGACAATGTATGTAGTCACCACTCAACCAAATAGGTTAGATGAATTTGGCAATATAATATGTGAGGTTGAAATATGTAACATGGAGCATGGGAACTTGGGAAAAGAGCCAAAGACCCCTCGAGGAAAATCAGTCTTGACTAGAATAATCACTCTAGAGTGGATTCCCTAGGACAATAAGAGCATATATTTGCTCCTAAACGGAGAGACAGACAAGGATTTTTGGAGGTATAAACATGACCAGCCTAATGAAGTGGGAATGCTTACCATATATGAATTCAAAGATCCTGATTCACCGAGAAAAGTGACCTACTTAGACAATACTTCAGAGAGTCTCTATGGTCACGGAGCATGACAGACATGCCTACACTTGGAAGGGTGAATTTGTTTTTCCCCAGCCAAGATCCAGTGTCTCTTTTGGTCACCAAGGAACTATAACATCCCAAGCTCATGGAGCTCACAAGGACAGGAGTAGAGATAGGCCCGAAGTAAGCTTTGCTAACCCAATAGGAAGAGAAAGATTAGGAACAGAGACAGATAGAATGTAAAATGAGATACATATAGACCCAAGGAAATCAAAGAACTACAGATGAATTCCCTTTGCCAAGGCCTAGAGAACACACCAGGCCCTTAAGGCCTACACAATTGGTCAAGTCCATGAAAAATTATTTCGATGGTACAGAAGAGTCTTATGATCATGTGGCATAATTTAGGAAAGTATTGAGAGCTGAGAAAGTTGATGCAATATTCGCACAATATAACGCTTTTGGTCTAACAATCAAGAACACTACTCTTAAGTGGTTTCAAAAACTACATGAGAGGAAATTAAGGAATATAGAACAATTGTTAGAAGCATTCATCACTGAGTTCTCCAAAAGTGGCATCAGACATAATACTTCCTCGCTGATACAAAGCTTCAAACAGACAGCTCAAGAAATAGCTAAACTTGCAGGAAGAAGGTTCAGACTACCTGGAGAGATGCCCAGTGCCAGAGTTACCCACTCAAGCCAAACAAATGGATTTATTCTTGGATGGATTGTTAAGTACCAAATTGAGATCATATGTGTACCTAAAAGAACCTAGATCCATAGAAGAGTGTGTGTGCATGTGCATAGACATTGAGGATAATCTAGGGGAGGAGTTAGAGCTTTCAAAAGTCTATAAAGATTTGGATAGCTCTACTAGCCTCACTTCCAAACAATCCACATCTATCAAGGAACTTGCAGAGAAGGTAGCTTAGAAATTAGGAGTTTGTAGCAAACAGATACCTAGATTTTCCCCAGTGAAAAGATGCTGCACTTGTGGTGGAGACCTCATGGATAATGTGTGCCCAATCATGGCACAACCCCAAGCAAACTCAAATAGCCAATACTACACCATAGAACAGAGATACACTAATCACACAACACAAGACTGCCCATATAACAAGCAAGCAATTAGGAAAAATTATCCATAGCCATATCCACAAGAAGGAAGATACTAGAGCCAGTACCCATCATCGTAGTATGGTAGGCCCCAACAACCATATCAGTAACCCTACCAAACGTGGCAAAGGCCTCAGCCTCTGTTATCTCAACAGCCTCCAACTCCAACCAATGTGATCCCAGTGAAGTATGTAGCTGCTGAAGAAAACCTGAATCGAGCCTGTGTTAGTAACACCATTGCTTTCAGAAAGTGACCCAAATGAGGATAGTTTTGACTCGATGCATGTTGAAAGCCCATAGGCTTACTATATGCAGTCACCTGAGCATAATGAAACATACTATTATGAAGATCCTAATGAATCTAGTGGGGAGTCCGAGTACACTAATTTCATGTATGCACATCCAAATTCTAGGCCCCAACATAGATAGATGAGACCCCTAGCATCTAGAGGACCATGCTACAGATGCCATGGAGATCACTTCATACGTGATTGTCCTATGCCTACACCTGTGCAACCCCAATCTATGACAATTTAGGGCTTTTGTCAAGATTGTGGGAAAGAACACCTCTTACGAGGCTGCCCAGAGAACCCTCACAATGTAGCAAAGATCACTCCCATTAATGTGATTGGGTTAGTAGTAGATTCTACTAGAAGTGTAACTTCGACTACCCCAGTGCAAGTGGTCACGAGAGCTCAGGCATTACAACAAAATCAAGGCTTTGGTCAAGAAAAGAGTTCCGATTAGTGAGAGTGAAAGCATAAGGAAGAAAAGAACAAGAGCATGGAAAGATAGCCGAGATAGAATGAAAAGATAATGGTCAAGGAAGATGAGTGAGCTTGAGGAAAGCCTAAGAAAAACAAAGGCCAAGATAGTTGAACTTGTCTCTCAAACGCGCTCTCACACATCACCACCAGGACCATCCCCATCACCTTCCAATCCACCATCCTCTAATCCACTACATGTAATCCCACCACCCCCTAGAGTAGGATCAGTCTTAGCAGATCCCACTCCCGAAGGCCTAAACATGATGCTTAAGTCATATCAGGCCAGAATCCAACAAGGGCCAAATGTAACAGATCATGAAAAATGTTACCCTAGAGCTAATCTAGAAATTGAAAGAATAACGCTTTGTGCTAAGATGGTAGAATTGGGTCAAACCATGTTTGAAGCCAACTGCCTCTTTAATTACTCTAGTTCAGCTAAGACACAATTGCATTTTGATGGATTGTTAGAAGTATTGGAAAGTTTAATTGCAAAATCTAGAAATGAAGCCACCTCCCAAGGTAAATACAAGGCAAGTGAAAGAATAAGCATTCCTCCACAGGAATCTTATGTGCCTAATTCCGCTGAACCTCACACTTCTTCTTCTATGAATCGATATTCACCAGAATTTCTAAGAGAAATTCAAGAAGAGAAGTGGATTTCCAGAAGGAATAACTCTCACTACTTGTGGTGTAGAGTTTGAGCATACTTTTGCCATCTGTGACTTCAACAAAAATCACGCCTATGAGATGATTTTGGGAAGACCATTCATGAAGCAGTTGCAAGTAGTACAAGATTGGGGAACCAATTCGTTGTATTTGCAACACTTATGTGTTACAACCAAAGTCAATCTCAAGGACTAGTCTCATAGAGACGTGCCTACTATCCACTGGAATCCGATACATAGAGCCACAAAAGATATAGAGTCAATACATTCCATAGGATCAAGATCCTCATGGATGCATGAAGACACCCACTTATGGATGTGTAAAGTTGCATGAGAAGAAGAGAAAAGAGAAAAACCTAGAGAGGTAGGTGCGAACAAAACTCATGGATCAATTTGAGACCTAGGCTATGTACCTGTAGTTTTGCCAGGCGAAGAATTTGAACCTCATGGTTGGACAAAAATTATAGCAACAATGGATGAGGCCATCAATGAACAACAATGGACACCACATTGCAATGAAGATCACTATGACATTTCAGTCTTCACCATAGAACCAATCATGTCTGATTCGATTATCAAGGAATGTGAGCCTAGCATTGATGTATTGGAGGAAGCAAGTGACTCATATCTAGAGTCAATCATTTGGACCCTTTTTGCACATCAGAAGAGGAATTCCTATATGAAGTAGAAGTTCACCCCCAAGAGCACAGAGAACTTACGAATGATGTAAGGTTAACTACACAGGTGAACACCAAGAGTGAAAGCAGGAAGAGGAAGAAGAGAGAAGCCTTGTCAAATGAGGAGGAATCTTCGTTTGAGGTCCCTAAAAATTTCAAGAAGTATGAGATAGAGGATAGGAGAGTCATGATAAGGGCCAAAACGAGCTCTACTAGGAGAGGCCTATGATAATAAAGAGACAACAAAGAAAGTTGTTGTAACCATAGAAGAAGGAGAAGACAGATGCACAAACATAGGACACGACTTGATTGAAGACGAGGAACAAGAGTTGATTGCCTTGTTAAGAAAACACAAAAATAGCTTATACATGAAGGAAAACTCGATCACCCTATAGCATACGCTAGTCGACAACTCAACCAACCCGAACGTAATTACATTACCACTGAACAAGAGGGATTAGGAATTTTTTACGATGTAAAGAAATTCAGACACTACTTACTAGCAAACAAATTCAAATTCTTTATTGATCATCAGGCTCTGTTGTACCTAGTCAATAAACCTTGTAACAATGGAAGATTAGTAAGATGGTTTTTGCTCTTAATGGAATTTAATTTTGAAGTAGTGGTTAAGAAAGGAAACACGCATGTCAGTTGATCATCTATCTCGAATGAGCCATGGTGAACCCCCAATTGGAGTCGCAGATGATCTGCTTGACACCTATCTTTTTAACTTGGAAGTTTGTCCACAGTGGGTTGAAAAATTGATACCTATACTCACACATGGACCTGGTCATAAGATTAATTCAGATAAAACCCAACAATTATGGAAGATTAGGAACCTTCATATTGTGGCAGGAAACCTATATAATTAGGATTCTTGTGAACTTCTTTTGAGGTGTGTAGATGAGGATGAACAAGAGACTTGGTTAAGACACGCCCACATAAATCCACAGAAGAAATATAGAAGTATCAATGGTACAATACAAGAACTAAAAAGGTTAGGAGTGTATTGTCCACAGATGCACAAAGATGTTCATTCACACATAACAAATTGTCCCACATGTGAGGAAGAAAAACCAGAAGAAAACTCTACGTTGTGCTATTCCACAATAGCACCTAGATGGAGTTTACCTTTAGTGAACTTTCTAAAGACACATGAATACCCGAAAGGAGCAAACCTAACAAGAAAAAGGGCGTTAGAGGAGCAAAGTAAAGATTATACCCTTACAGGAAGACAAATGTTTAAACATGGACCGGACAATCAACTATGACTATGCATGCATGAAGATGAGTATATCCATGTTTTAGAGATGGCCCATAGCGGAGCCATAGGAGGTCATTTTTTAGCTTACAAAACAGCAAAAATGATTCTTTTCGTCGGATTATGGTGGCTGACTTTGTGTTGCTGACTTTGTACTAAGACACGACAACTTATGTTGAAATATGCGATGTGTGTCAAAGAACAAAATATCCCATCCATAGAGACAAAATGCCACTGCAACCTATGGTTAGTGCTAGAGCCTTCACTAAGTGGGGTATAGAATTCGTTGGACCAATTAGCCCACATGCTAAAGGTTCTCATGCTAAGTACATAATAGTAGCCATGAATTATTTGACCAAATGGGTGGAATGAAAGGCCACGAATAAGAACAATGCCAGAATTACTGCCAAGTTTCTCTTCAAAAACATATTTACAAGATTCAGATTACCCATTGAAATTGTGAGTGATCGAGGCACACATTTCATTAACAAAGTGATAGAAACTTTAATGAATGAATTCCCAGTAATTCATAAGAAATCGGCCCCATATCACCCACAAGCTAATGGACAGGCAGAAAGTTCCAATAAGGTGCTATGTACCATTTTAACTAAGATTGTGAATAATAGACAATCAGATTGGGATAAACAATTACATCATTCCATTTGGGCTTTATGTAGCCAAGAGGCGACAAAAAGCATCTTATGACGCCCATATTAAAGATAAGGGGCTCAAGGAAGGTGATTTAGTCCTGGTATACACTTTAAAGCAACACGTAAGAAAATTGCAAAAGCGAGGACATGGACCGTTAGTAATCAACCGTATTTCTACCAGTGGAGCAATAAACCTAGCCACCCTAGATGGAGAAATTCTACCAAATTATATAAGTGGTTGTCTCATGAAGAAATATTTAGAACCCTTGATGGATGAGATGATGAGTAGACTTCTTAATGCAAAAAATTGAAGGGAAGAGGATGAGAAAGTGAGACTTGAAGCATTAGATCACATATGGAAGCAAAAAGAATGGATGCGAGAGAGAGAGATGAAAGATATCGATAAGAAGAGGAGCCAATTCCCATAGCCAACCATAGGGCATCGGAAACCAAGAATGTAGGACGACAAGTTAGACAACCCTACTTAAATCTAGGAGTGGGAACTGAGGAATACCACTTAGTGGATGCATTGACTGATATCGGGGCAACATTAAGTTGCATACATTTTTCATTAGTTTGATAACTAAATGCATCACTTAACCCAACTAAGGCATACATGATGGGCATAGGAGGAAACACCATTGAATGTTTCCTATCCTTGCATTTGGAATTTATGCATCAAAAGCTTTTAGTCTGCAAAGATGACGACCTGTTGGAGGAGTTAGTGCTAGGTCAAGATAGGATATACGAATTTGAGGTGACAATCCAGTTAGGCTTAGGCTACATATCTGCTAAGATTGGACAAAGAGAAGTCTTTAGTCTACTAGACGAGAAACCTCTAAAGACGGTCTGCCTAAAGTTTGACGATAGCGAATGCCTGACGGCATGTGAATGTATCTAGTCCTAGTCAATTAGCGTTCAACTATGAACAAAACCTAGAAACCCCTAATCTTCTTACACATGATATTCAACTAAGCCCTTCATCTCAATCTAAGGGACAAAGTAAGGTTCTTATTACTAGTGAGAGACAAAGAGTCTCACAAATGGAAATAGAATTGCCACCGATTCATCCACATTTGAGAAAAAGAGTGCGACAAGTATGGATTTGCAAGGATCAGTTAGAAAACTACAAAAATCAGGCCAAAGAGAACCAAAGGGAATTAAATCAAGGTCGACAATGACCTAACCAACCGATCAAAGATGCGTCCACACAAATGGTGCAAGTATGGATACCCAAGATAGCAATCAGGATCACCAAGGAGCAGCCACCAACTCTACTTAAAGATCGAAATCAATACAAGAAACCTTCTAAGAGACAAAGAACTCCCATGAAGAAGAGACCACCAAGCGAACAAACTGAAGTGCCTACCAAACGACGATACAAGTGGAGAGTGAAAGTATTGAGAAACCAAATACCTACAGAAAACATAAGGAGATCCAGGAAGGACATTCAAAGCACCAAATCTAGGAAAATGTGGATTCCAAAGTCAAGAATGGAACCACCATTGATCAAAGCACAAAGTTCCTCTTGCACTCATGTTGAGTCCAATGCACCTCGAGTAAGTATAATAGGGCCACATTATAAGGCCATGCATTCAACACAACATTTATGTACCATTAAGTATGCACATTTCCCTATGATGGAATAGGAAACACCTTGTACTATAAAACAATAACAATGAAAATAAAGTTGCCTCGGCTATATCACTAATGTTTTCTATTTTCATTCTAGCTAAGAAAATAGTTTTTATAAAAAGATCAGGTACTATGTTCCTTATACACTCTGTGAGTGGGGACACAACACATGGAGTGGACTATCACAACACCAAAACAAGTCAATTCCAAGCTTGAAACTAATCATTTGAATCATTCAATTATAGATGGCTTCCTCTAATTTCGAAGCCATGTAGGAGGCATCCTTTGATTCGAAAGCCACTTATGACGTGGAACTCCTGGAGTTTCCTCTAGAATCGGCAACTAAGGCTCAAGGACACTAGTTCCAAGATGATAATCACTCAAGCAAGCACTTAATCCTCATCACTATTAAGATCATGGATAGAGAGCATCAATTCCCAATGATGACCCAAGATTTTAGAATTGTGCATGAGATGCCAAAGCATATGCTAGTAGACAACTAAACCCAGCCGAAAGAAATTATACCACAACCGAGCAAGAAGGGTTAGGCATGGTATATGCTGTGAAGAAGTTTAGACACTATTTATTGGCCAACAAGTTCAAGTTTTTGACTGATCATCAAGCTTTGTTATATTTGGTCAATAAACCTTGCAATATTGGACACTTAGTAAGATGGTTCCTCTTACTAATAATGAATACTCTGCATCCAGCACTTGATAAGCCATCCATCCCAAAAGCTATGGTATTAGATAGAAATGGAGAATCATAGAACATTCGATTCACTCATGAGCTGATCAAGACAACATTTGGCTGGACCAAGGATGGTCTCACTGATCTCAAGGATGAATGCCATGAGGATAAGAAGAGGACCTTCTTGGACATTAATAGAATTGACATTGAAGATGAAGTATGACTCGTGCATCAACATTTTTACTTTCTAAATATGCATCGATACACAACCCCATAGAAAGTGGTAGTATAGTTGTTGTCCCATGCAGTCAAGAAAATTGGTAACCAAATCAATTTGACCCCGTACATCCAAGAGTGGATATTCAAAGCCAAGAAGTAGTGAGGACATAAGAAGTTCTTAAATGGTATTTCTACTTTAACTTTACTTATCTATCAGACATTAGACATGAAAGAATGCTTACGACCTATGATATCAACGATTCAAATGTCAAAATATGTAAAGACCGCCACTGTACCCAAGAAAAGGAAAGTGTCCCCATAATGGAGGAAGTTGGAACTAGATCAAGAACCACCATGAGAGGTGCAAAACAAGCTCGAGCCGTAGAGGCATCGAAAGCCCCACATTCAAAGAGAACGCATCAACTCCCAAGGGTACCATTAACCGCATCATTAGTTATTATGAGAAGGGATCTATCCAAAGCATTAAAAGATACACATGTTTATATGAGAGGTTAGATAAACCTTATAGTACAAGGCCACCAATACTACCAGTTGAGTAACAAACAAGGACCCTCACAAGCAGCCAAGAATGTGTCCCAACAAGAAAGATATAAAGAAATGGGGTTAAATGATTCAAGCTCAGAAAATGAATCATCCCAAGACCATGATATGCTCAATACTAATATACGCATCGATGAGCATGGGGAAGAGGAATGTGATGAGTTGAATCAAGTACAACATCAAGTGGAAAAGGAAAGTGAGCAAAGCGAACATGCCCAACCTATGAAAGAAGAACAACAAAAAAGAATGCACACCATCCAATTGAATGAGCAAACACAGATATCTCTCAAGAAAATGTCACCTCCCAAATCCAGAATAGTTAAACATCCCAAGCAAGCACAAAATATCGACAAAGTACAAGAAGAACAAGAATGTACCATACCAATCCGAGTGGTTGCTGAACCATCAGCCTTGGATGTGGTGGTTGATTCTCAAAAAGGACATTCTCAGGAATTCGAAGCACTAGATGCCACAAACACAACCAAGAAGGCTGAGCCAAGAGTACAACATCACAGACATGGCTTAATGTAGATGTGAATTAGCTGAAGCCAATAGTCATAAATATGACTGACACAACCATGACTACCCAAAACATATTGATGGAAGAAGATAAAGCAAAACCAGAATTCTATGAAGTCAAAGGTCGATTCCAGATCATAAGCAAAGAGCTCTCAACAAAGAATGCAATCGTATCTAGAAAAAAACTCATCGCTCAAAGAAAAATTAAAAGAGGTAACTACATTTGTTTCAGAACTTCAAGTTGAAGTAAAGACATTGAAAAAGCAACAAGAAATGTATGAAGCAAAAAAATGCAAATGACAAACCGAAGCAAAATATTAGAAAATCAAAGTAAAGTGCATATGAACGAAGCGGACAATCCACGTACAAGAAACAAAGAGTTAATGAACTCTATTTTGTTAAGTCAACCATTCGAAAGCACTGTCACAAGAAGGAGAAGGAATACAAGAGCTAAAAGCAAAATTGTTAGAAATGGAAGATCAACTATAACACGAGTAAAAGAAATGGGCTGAGCTAGAAGCAAAATATACAACAGAGAACAAAACACTAGAACTTAAATGGCAATAGGCAGTACAAAAATACATAGAGCAATGCAATCAAGATACTGATCAAATGAGGATCATTTACAAAGCTAAAGCAACAGTGGAAGACGAGCTCAAGGCTAGTAAAGTACAACATGAAGAGAAGGATCAAATCATAGCAGGGCTCAGAGCACAGTTAAAACAAGCAAAGAACTTGGGGACACCAATAGTGCAACCATCCAAGATGGCTACTGATGAGACTGAGGTACACCCTCTTTCTCCCCCAATCGTTCATTCACTAATAAGGGAGCCGGATATAGATGAATATGATGACCATCCAATGCCATATACTACAGAACTAAGTTAGCAAGAATGGGCACTACTGGTGTCTCGTCTCACATAAATTTTGAAAATGAGGTAGTGAAGGTCATGAAAGAGGCTTAGATCAAAAGCAAAGATTTAGATGAGATAATGAAGCCCTTCAAACTCCCTTATGGAATCATGAAAGAGCAGACCCAAAGATACATCAAGAAGAACACAGGGAAGGATCCGAATGTGCAACTCAACTTCAAGGCAAACACTTTTAATTATACTCAATAGGAGTTCGAAGCCGTCGATCCTATTTGGAGAAGAAAATTTTTGGAGAAAAATCCAAGTTTGGAAGTGCACTGGCAAGAGGCACCAGATTTTCTTCAAGTCAATCCTACTTTTTGTCTTATGCCATGTTGACGATACTGGACAGAGTTTTGGGACTTGCAAAGTCAAGTTAAAATAAATAAACAGTGGCTCAATTTTCCTTTACTACTGAGCCTGTCGCATAATTACCTACCCACTGAAGAGTACATGGTGCGAACCATAGAATTTTGGTTATCATGAGATGCCGAGGTCCCCGACTTGACTATAAAATTAATGAATAAAATACTCACCATGATCCTAACGGTACTGAAGGTCTTCAAGCATGCAAACTACACCTTTTTGAATTTCATTGGTATTAATCAGGGAACATATATATTAGAATTCGACCTTTCTATCATGCCAAGCCGACTCACTATCATGGCCTACTACTCACGACTAATGTTTTTGCCGAGTACTTATATGGAGACTTTTGAAGAAGCATTCCTCACAGGCTTCTTCGAAAGAAATCTGTGTTCATGTACCCTGTATACTGTGTTTTTCTACATATTCTGTAGCCTTTGTGCAAAGTACCATGTGCGGTGCTTGGACCTCGGTTTTCTACTCCAAGGATATAGTTGTGGAGCTCTCAAGAAGGAGAGTGGACTGTGGTCCATCGCCATCAAAATACTTCAAACTTTGCATGTTGTCACATCATTGAGCGGAATTATGTATTTCAAGTGATTAAATTAAAAAATTAGTTTTTGAAAAGACCAATCTTGTAGAACTCCAAAAACTGAGTTATAATTTAGAGTAGATTTTGGAAGGTTTAGGACAACAAAGGTCATGTGAAAAACAGGTCCCTATAGCATAATCAAAATGTTTCAGACCATTCCCATAGGATGTACCTTTGATTGATCCGCCATTCAAACAAAATACTTAACTAGTTCTATAGTGTTCTAGCCTAACTTTTTACACAAGGTGGAAATTGTTATGTTGACCCATGAATCACCATCGATTAGAACTTTAGAAACACCATGATTTTTGTACCAAACTATGATTAATGGAACAACATGGTCGACTGTCAAATCAATTTTCAGATAAATTTTTGTTTCCAAGGGTCCATGATCGACTCTAGGGTATATTTGTTGTTGGAACTATTATCAAACGCCTGGAACAAGATGTTGGAGGATAAACACTCCTATGTGCACAACAAAAGCAAATGAACCCTCCTAGGATCCTGAAATTTTTCAGACATAGGCTCTGTATTTTCTGCGTTTCTCTGAGTATATGCAGAGACTGAAAATGAAATTTTGCAGGCATAAACTAGACTATAAGAGCTTTCAAATGAGAGTAAAATCACTCCATTTGGATACTGGATGATGCCTCAACCAGCTGCAACAAAACAGACAACTTGATCTCTCCACAGAGTATGAGCTAACTAGATAGACACTGTTCTGGACATTTCTCTGCACATGTGCAGGCACTGAACCTGCGACTTATACCAGACAAAGTAGAACTTATAAGCTTTCCAACAAGACAAAAATCATTGCAAATGGATTCCGGATGAAGGAGAAACAACAATTACAAGACGGGGGGGTCTGCCAAAAACATCTAGATAGATAGTGTGTAAAAGTGAAATTTCTGCAAAATATGCAGAGAACAGCTAGTAGGGGGTGTGCTTAAGCAAGGGGGCAGCTTGGGCACGTATTTCCAGGACTCTAAGTCATAATACAACTCATTAGAGGTTTTAAAGACTACCTACTAACCTCTTTAACCAATCAAAAACATATACATGTCAAAAGTGAGGTCCAATCACATCAAGAGGTGAGCTAAATCTTCTCTAATCAACTTCTTTCCATTATGGGCATAATTGGATGCCTCAAACTCGTGGAAATCAGCCTCCTTTGATTGTGGATGATGTGGAAGGTTCAATTTGGGGCATGTTCCCACACTCTTGAGCTTGAAAAACTTTCAACACTGCCCCTCAAGCTCAAGTCTTTTCCTTTGTTGCTTCAGCCTATGTCTCTTATGTTGATAGCTTCCTTGAATCCTCCAAGCTTTGTACCTTCAAGAAACTTTGTCATCATGTCTGCAACCTGCATTTTAGTGTTCACATACCTTATATCTAGCTCTTTTGCCATCACCTTTTCTCTAACGAAGTGGTAATGAACCTCTATGTGCTTGCTCCTTGCATGAAACATGGGATTGTTAGCTAGATAGATGCTTGAAATGTTGTCTCCATAAAGAGGAAACTCCTCCACTTCTACTTCCAAGTCCTTAAGTAGCTGCTTAAGCCATAATAGCTCACATGTAGCCAATGCTAAACCTCTGTACTCAGCCTCTGTGGATGAAAGAGCAACAGTGGGTTGCTTCTTAGAGCTCCAAGAGATCACTTTTGTACCTATCATGAAAACATAACCCGATGTACTCCTTCGATCATCCTTGCTACCTGCCCAATCAGCATCACTATATCCTTTGACACTTAGATCAGCATCATATGAGTAAAATAGACCTTGGTTGATGGTGTGCTTGATGTAACGAAGCACCTTTCTTGCCGCCATAAGATGATCATGAGTAGGTGCATGCAAAAATTGAGAGAGAACACCTACTACATATGCAAGATCAGGTCTAGTGAATGTAGCATAAATTAATGAACCAATTATGCTTCTATATAGTGTAATATCTTGTATAGCCTCTCCTTGACCTGCAACCAACTTTGTATTGGGCTCCATGGGCTGAGAAAGTGGCTTACAACCACTCATACCAAACCTGTATAGCACATCCAACAAGTATTTTCTTTGAATCAAGAAGATGCCATTGTGTGCATAGATTACCTCTATTCCCAAGAAGTATTTTAGTGTTCCAAGATCAGATATCTTGAACTCCTTTCCTAGCTTTGATTTGATATCTTTAATACCTGCAATATCACTCCCTGTGATGATCAAATCGTCCACATAGATGCATATGTATACCGTCTTGTCTCCTTGCTTCTTCATGTAAAGTGATGGATCTGCAACACTTTCTTTGTATCCACAACTTGATAAATAATCCACTAACCTCTGATTCCAGGCCCTTGGGGCTTGCTTTAGTCCATATAGTGCTTTCCTTAGCTTGCAAACATGATTTGGGTACCTCATACTAGCGAATCCTTGAGGTTGGCTCATGTAGACTACTTCTTCAAGCTCTCCATTGAGGAAGGCATTCTTCACATCTAACTGATATAAGCTCCATTTCCTTGATGTGGCCACTGCAATCAAAGTCCTAATTGTTGGCATCTTGGCTACGGGGCTGAAAGTTTCATCATAATCTATCCCGTAGCTTTGGGAGAAGCCTTTCGCCACCAACCTTGCTTTGTACCTAGCAATGGAACCATCTGAATTTCTTTTAATTTTGTAAACCCACTTATTACCTATCACCTTCATGCCTTCTTGAGCTGGTACCAAGCTCCAAGTATGGTTCTCATCAAGTGCTTTGAGCTCTTCCTTCATTGCCTCTTGCCATTCCTTGCAATCCTTAGCTTCTTCATAACTAGTTGGTTCCTTGTCCTTAATTACCTGAGTCATGTATGCATGATGCTTTGCAATGAAATTATCATATGTTAACCTTTGTACTGGATATCTTACTCTTGAAGACCTTCTTTCACTTCCTTTGGGTGTGGTTGCCATCTTCTTTCTTTGTTTTGCCACTCCTAGAGTTTGAATTTCTTCTATCTCTTCATCTTCCACTTTGTAACCTTCATTGATGACTTTTCAAGGAAAGTGTGGTTGTATTGCATTAGAAACAAATCAGATGTGTTCCACTACTTCAAGAAATTCAAAGCACAGGTGGAGAAGGAATCTGGCAAGTTTATCAAAACTTTGAGATCCGATGGAGGGGGAGAGTACTTCTCCCATGAATTTTCTGAATTTTTGCAGGTCAATGGCATCAAAAGACAATTTACATGCAGGTATACCCCTCAACAAAATGGGGTAGCAGAGAGAAAGAACAGACACATAGCAGAGGTAGCAAGGTGTATGCTCAACGAAATGAATATGCCGCATTGTTATTGGGGAGAGGCTACATATACAGCCACACACATCATGAATAGATGTCCTACATCAGGTATACATCATCTAACCCCTGAGGAAGCATGGAGTGGAAGAAAACCTTGCATTTCACATCTTAGAATCTTTGGTTGTATATGCTATGTACATGTACCTCAAGAGTTGAGGTCAAAGTTAGATGCCAAATCTGAAAGGTGTATTTTTTTGGGATATTCTATGGAACAAAAGGGGTATAAATGCTATAATCCCATCACCAAGGAGCTGAAGGTAAGTAGGGATGTTTTCTTTGATGAGTTGAAGCCTTGGTATGCATGCACAAGTCCATTGCAGGTTGAAGACATAGGTGAGACAGATTTGAAGAATGATGATAGAGTTCAAGAAAGCATGGATTTGAGTGGTCCAAGCAACTCATGCAACACAAGGACACCCTCACCATGGAGTGGAAGGCTTAGGGAAAGAGAGACCAGCTCTGAAGAAAGCAAAGTCAAAGGCAAAGAGAAGATTTCAGTTGAAGAAGGAAGCTATGTGGACGAGAGCATGACCTATTTCCAGCAAGGGATGCTTCTCTTGTTGGACCCCAAACATCCGTGTGAATGAGGTCTAAAACATTTGCACTTACATAGGTACTCTTCTTGAAGGGCAGCCTTGATTGTTTTCCTTGTTGGCAAGCTACACAAATTTCAGGCAACATTTTAGATGTAAAATTTGGTAGGCCTCTTACCAAGATCCTCCTTTGCATGTCCTTGAGCTTTTGTAGGTTGATGTGACCTATTCGTTTATGCCATAGATCCAAATCTGCTATCCTCTTGTCTCCATATGTGACATACATTGAATGGTGTGGCTGATTTATGTCCATTGTGAACATTCTCCCTTGCTTTTTTCCTTTTGCTATGAGTTTGAAACCTGCCTTTGGATCCTCAACAAAACATCCTCTTTCATTGAACCTAACTTGATAGCCTTTTTCTACCATTTGGCCTACCGAAATCAAGTTTTTGGTAATAGTAGGGACATGTAATACCTCTGATAAGCACTTTGCTCTTTGATTTCCTTCCAAACTGATATCTCCCACATGTTGAATGATATGCTCTGAGTTATCACCTGTTTCCACATGCCCTTGATGCTTTGGGACCTGCAAATTACTAAAAAAATCCTTTCGACATGACATATGATTGCTACATCCACTGTCTACATACCATACATCTTCACTAGCTTGAGTTGTATCTTCACCATACCTCATGGCAAGTAAATAATCATTCCCTTGGCTAGATGATGTGTTTGCATAATTACCTTGCCCTCTATAATTGTTGTTGTTGATTTGATTCCCTTGTCTTTGAGCTCTATGATAGCATTCATTTGCAAAATGACCGGGCTTACCGCATACAAAGCATCCATTTGAAGTGGCTTGTCCTCTTCCACCAAATCTTGCACCTCTTCCTCTATTTGTGGCTCTTCCACCTCTTTGACCTACATTTTCTTGTTGTCCTTGACCTCCTTGGTTGCTTTGATATCTTCCTCTTCCTCTTGAAGCACCTCGGTTGTGTCTTCCTCTTCCTCTACCTGCATAC
The DNA here is from genome assembly GCA_020310875.1 of Ceratopteris richardii. NCBI lineage: Eukaryota > Viridiplantae > Streptophyta > Polypodiopsida > Polypodiales > Pteridaceae > Ceratopteris > Ceratopteris richardii. The sequence goes on from CM035440.1 coordinate 11,596,419, forward strand.
AACAATTGCCCTTGGCTATCCTTGGCATTATGACCACCAAGGTTCATCTCCTCTGTCACCATGAGAGTGATTAGTTGATCAAAATCAGTAAGAGAGTCCCTTACATACACTGAAGTTGTGAAAGCCCTCCATTTTTCATCATCCCTAAGTCCATTTAGGGTGTGGGCGACAAGATCGTCATCATCTAGGGCACAACCGATTGACCCTAGTGCATCTGCAAGCTCTTTAACCTTTAATATGTAATCATTAGCACCTTGAGAGGGGCTTTTCCTAAGATTATTTAGCTCATTCTTGAGCTGAATTTTTCTAGCTTTTGTGGAGGTTGAATACAATCTCTCCAAGCACTCCCACACCTTCTTCGATGTGTCCAAATCTTGAATATGCCCTACCATAGAGTTGCTAATATGCTGAGATAAAATGAAAATGACCCTTTTGTCCCTTTCATCCCACTCTCTTACTGCTCTTCTCTGGTCATTGGTTGGATTTACCTCATCTATGTAGGGTTTTGGCTCTCCACCACTCACAAGTCCCCACAAACCTTTCCCCATCAAAAAATTGCTTATTCTAAATCGCCATGGTTGGTAGTTTCCTTTTTCGAGCTTCTCAATTTGAGCATTGAGATCAGCCATGGTGCCTCCTAACTCTTTTGAACCTCCCCCTTGATGCAATGAAGTTGAAAAGGATGGCTTTTACCTCAAAAAATAGAGCTACTCCTCTTGATGAAGCTTCGTCTTTGATTTGATGATGTATTTGCTTCCCCTTGTTGTTGACGTGCCCGTTCTTTGCTTCCTTCCTTCAAAATTCGATGAAGTCTTCACTTCACTTCAGTAGCTCCTTCTTCTCTCTTTGATACTCCACTTATAGCTCTGATACCACTGTTGGAGGATAAACACTCCTATGTGCACAACAAAAGCAAATGAACCCTCCTAGGATCCTGAAATTTTTCAGACATAGGCTCTGTATTTTCTGAGTTTCTCTGAGTATATGCAGAGACTGAAAATGAAATTTTGCAGGCATAAACTAGACTATAAGAGCTTTCAAATGCGAGTAAAATCACTCCATTTGGATACTGGATGATGCCTCAACCAGCTGCAACAAAACAGATAACTTGATCTCTCCACAGAGTATGAGCTAACTAGACAGACACTGTTCTGGACATTTCTCTGCACATGTGCAGGCACTGAACCTGAGACTTATACCAAACAAAGTAGAACTTATAATCTTTCCAACAAGACAAAAATCATTGCAAATGGATTCCGGATGAAGGAGAAACAACAATTACAAGACGGGGGGTCTGCCAAAAACATCTAGATAGATAGAGTGTGTAAAAGTGAAATTTCTGCAAAATATGCAGAGAACAGCTAGTAGGGGGTGTGCTTAAGCAAGGGGGCAGCTTGGGCACGTGTTTCCACGACTCTAAGTCATAATACAACTCATTAGAGGTTTTAAAGACCACCTACTAACCTCTTTAACCAATCAAAAACATATACATGTCAAAAGTGAGGTCCAATCACATCAAGAGGTGAGCTAAATCTTCTCTAATCAACTTCTTTCCATTATAGGCATAATTGGATGCCTCAAGCTCGTGGAAATCAGCCTCCTTTGATTGTGGATGATGTGGAAGGTTCAATTTGGGGCATGTTCCCACACTCTTGAGCTTGAAAAACTTTCAACACAAGAGTGATTAACTGGTTGAGTGGTAAAGTAATTGGTGATTTTGTAAGGATTTCCCATGCAATGGCCAACATCATGTGAAGATTCCTTATTGGGTACTTGATCAATTACAATGGTCGATTGCTAAAGTGAGATCACATCATTGATGAGGGTGGGTGTTGGAAATATTGGGGCTTCTTCCTAGCCGTTTCTCTTTAGACCTTGGCTAAAAAAAGGCACCTTCCAGCTAAAGAACTTTCCTTGATCGGGTCTATATTGTGGTAATCTGTGTTTCAACTAGTGTAATGATAATCATATTTGTCATGGGGTTTTGTCATTCCTTCTTTTGTTTATTGTACTCTTGAACATATTTATAGTGCTTGTAAATATGCCCCAACTATCCACAAAATTAATAATTCATGGGCATTCCTCTAGCATTTGAATTTAGCATTCCTTGATTCTAGCATGTGGTAACAAAATTTCTTGTATTTTATGGCTGAAATGGGGGATACTATGAATACTCATGGTTGCCCAAATGTGGTGGAACATAGCTAGTCAAAGACTCACTAGCTTATTGTACTACTGCATTCACCAAAAATCTACACTATGTTTTGACATTCTATGAAAATCCTTCCATTGAGTGGTTAGGGCTTTGACAAATAGCAAAATAAATTTGATTTAGTGCACAATGTGTTGATATATGGCCCGGATTCTTACCTTTGGTGCAAAATATTTGTGTCATTAGATTCTCATTATTAGATTTAGCTTTCTTGAAAGGTGAACATTCCAAATCTTTTGCAAAACTTCCGACTTTATGTTCCAATTGTAGAGCCATATCTATTATAACATCAAGGTACATAGCCCCTATACATCCAATGATCATAATTTGATGAAGCTCTGGATTTAAACGATTTTTTATAAACCACTACATAATAACATCCATGGATAGTGCATTTTCTATCAAGATTTGGTGGAGATGAGTGTAGATATGGTGGCAAAGTCTTGCATTATTCATTATGGATTCTATTTGTTATTCTAAAAATAAAAAACTTGCACTTGGGATTTTACTACTCTAAATCTTTGTAGGAAAGCATCCCTAACTGTTGTATAGGTCCATAAATGGTCAAGTTTGAATTCTATCAACCATTTTTTGCCACTTCATTGAAGCATTTTGATGGTCATGCACCACACTGAACTCTCCTTCAACTCTCCTTCTCAAGAGCTTTGCAATGATATCCTTGTTGTAGAAACCCAAACTCTTGTGCCACACATAGTAATCCACACAGGGGTTGTAGAATACACAAAAAACACATAGTACACATACCAAGAATACATATTTCTTAGGTCCTACAAACGCGATCGAACTTCTAGTTTATGGTTGACCAGGCCACTATATGTTTTATTTAAGAACATATACAAAAGTGTAAAGCGACCATTTGGCCTTTCACATGGATACTAATAGTAACAATCTCCCACTAAATGCCAATATGGCCAAAGCTACTATGGGACAAAAAATAAAGAATGATAAAGAATGCCTGAGTGTAAGTATGCAAAATATACCTCCCACCTAATGGGCATGTTACATAGTATACAAGTAATTTTGTAATGTCATGAATCAAGTAACCGCTATCAAGTGACAATAGTGTCGAAAGCTATCCTATGGTAGAGCTTTAGTCAAAGCATCTACAACATTATCGTGAGTATGAACCTTCTCAATAATAATGCGCTCAATGGCTAAGCAGTCTCTAATGAAGTGATACCTCACCTCAATGTGCTTGTTCTTTGCATGATAGACTGGAATCTTAGCCAATGCAATGGCACTTTGACTATCATTAAGTAAATGAGGTACATGCTGAGGTAGACCCAGATCACAAGCAACATGAGAAAGCCACAATGCTTCCTTACATGCCTCACTTGTTGCAACATACTCTGTTTATGTAGTGGAAAAAAATTTACATTCTTCAAGACGAGATATCCAAGAGATAGACCTCCAACTAAATGAAAAATGTACCCTGATGTAGACGTATGATTGTCTACAAAACTAGCATAATCAAAATCTACATAGCCAATAGTGTATGCTTTCCCTCTACCCAAGCATAGAAACTTGTCCTTAGTGCCACACAAATATCTCAAAATCATTTTGACCACTTCCCAATGCTTTTTGCCAGGATTCGACCTATATCTGCACAGAATCCCACTACAAATGCAATGTCTCGTCTTGTAGCTACCATAGCATACATGATACTATCAATAATAGACCGATAAGGAATTTTGGTCATGAATTCCTTTTCCTCATCTAATTTGGGGAAATCATCCTTGATCAATTCCACATATGTGGGTAAAGGTGTACTCAATGCCTTTCAACCCTCCATATGGAACCTGTGAAGTACTTTGGATTTGTACTCAATTCGAGACACGTATATGCATCTTTTACTCAGATCACGAGTAACACACATGCCAAGAATATGTTTGGCATCCCCCAAATCCTTCATATAAAATGTCACGTGCAACTTCTTTTTGAGAATTGACAAGTCATAAGAGGACTTCCCAACAATCAACATATCATCGGCAAAATCCAAGCAACATTTCAAGGGTAGTCATCTTGACCACTAGAGAGAAGATTTCCTCGAAATCAACACCATGTTGTTGCTTAAAATCCTTTGGAACAAGTTGTGCTTTATACTTTGGAGAAGCATTATCTGATTTGAGTTTCAGATTATGTACCCATTTACATGGTAAAGCTTTCTTTCCCTTTGACAAAGGTACTAAATCCCAAGTACCATTCTTGTAAATAGAATCCAACTCACTCTTCATGGCATGCTCTCACTTGACATGATCCTTTGTTTGCATGGCCTCTTCGTAGCAAGAAGGCTCACTAGCATCTATTAGCATCACAAAATCCAAACCTGTAACATCTATCAGGTGGATGTGAGACATACAAAGCGTCTCAATGGTTGCTGAGTAGGAACATTTACAACCTGATCTAATTGAACATTCTCTTGAACATCCTTATGTGCAACATTTTTATGCATGCTAACTAGAGGACTAGTATCCTCAAACACCACTCTTCTCACTTCAACCTCCTTGATGGGCTATTTATGCATCTTAGAATCATTGAAAATGACATTATTATTTTTGATCATTGACTTTGTTTTAGGATCCCATAAACGAAATCCAAATTGGCCTTCTCGACCACATTCAAGAAAAATGCATTTCTTTGAATTATGATCCAGATTTTCTCTAAGGTTCTTGGGTATATGAACATATGCTTCACACCGAAAACTTGAAGATGATCATAATATGGTGGCTTCTCTGTCCATAACTCTTATGCCACTTTCAAGCCTTTGGTAGTACTAGGTGAAAGGTTAATCACATGAACCACAGTTAATGCTCCTTCTGTTCAAAAGCCTTGTGAAAGGTTTGCATGATGTAGCATAGAAACTACTCTGTCTTGAATAGCTATATTCATCCCTTTAGCTACACCATTCTGTAGTGGGGTATAAGGAGCTGTAAACTCTCTAGGAATTCGTCTAGACTAACAAAAAATGCTGAATTCATGTGAGGTATACTCACCCCCATTATCTAAATGTAAAGCCTTAAGCTTAGTTCCTTTTTTAGTCTCAACTGAAGCAACCCATTTTTTGAAGGTAGGGAATACCTCATCCTTTGCTTTGTTAGGATACAACCTAGACTTTTCTAGTAGCATCATCTATGAAAGTGACAAAGTAAAGAGAACCACCTAATGACCTTGTGGGCATAGGACCACACACATATGCATGAACAAGATCTAAAGGTTGAATTGAAGAGTCAATGTGCATCTTGTGCACATTTATGAGATATATGGCCCAAATGGCCATGCCAAATGCAAGCCATATGTTGTACAGTAATATCCAACAAGTGTTTTTTAATGGCATTCAGTATTCCTCTTCCTTGATTTACTTCTTCCCTTATTTCATTGACCATTCTTTTCCTTGTTCTTTCTTCTGCCACGTTGTTCATTCTTTCCTTGGTAAGAATTACGAACATTATATGCATCTCCACTTTGAGTGTCAACCATAAATTTTCTATGAATCTCCTCACTCAAGAGTGCTCCACATATGTCATCATAGACTAGTTTACCACCAAGTGCACTATTGTGAATAGCTATGCAAAACGTATCCCATGATGATGGCAAGGTGCAACAAAAATGGTTTCATTTCATTATCCATATCCATTTTTTGTGCTTGTAATTGGGAGAATATAGCATGAAACTCATTTAGATGAGCAACAACACTATTTGTGTCCTTCATGCAAAGGTCATATAAGTTTCTCATCAGATATACCTTATTTGATGCCATCTCTTCCCTGGAAGTTGTAGCTCCTTCTCGAAACACTAGCATTAGACCCGGATCCACTAGATGTGCCTGAGACATGTGATTTCATGATGATATGGAACTGAATAGAGTGATAATGGAGCTAGAAGAGTCCAAACACCACTAAGGCTCAAAGAAGGATGATCAAGTGTTAGATTCGGGGAAAAATCAATAGAGTCTTCTTAGAGAAATTGATTAATGAACAATAATGACCAACCAAAAGGATTTTGTGAGGATATATGTGCTCATACTAGCAAGTAATCAAGGAATAAATCGACCATTGTATAGTTGACAAGACAAACATCTGGAAAAATCTTGCCAGAGTCTTATCGACCATTGTATAGTTGACAAGACAAACATCTGGAAAAATCTTGCCAGAGTCTCCTCTACAAAATGAGCATATGATCAGTGTGAAATGCTCATAAAACTGCAAGTACTGACATGTAAATCTGCATAAGAAATCATTGACTCCATTGCATATAATCAGTTAATCAAAAGAAGTCAACTTGCCTTATCGAGAACCTATTAACAACTAGCATACATCTCCTAAGGTGAGGTCGGGTAATTCTTCCACCTGCATCCCCTGAGCATATGAACAGTGTGAAAGGCTCATAAAATTGCAAATATTGACATGTAGACCTGCATAGACAATCACTGACTCCACTGGATATAATCAGTTAATCAAAAGAAGCCAACTTGTCTTATCGAGCACCTATAAAAAAGTAGCATACATCTCCTATGGCGAGGCTGGGTAATTCTTCTATTGGAAACAACGTTCAACAATAGTCCAACACTTGAAGACAATAGCAATATGAAGCGCTTTTTGTCTTTTAGTACAATGAAGCCATGTGGGCAGTGTGGTTAGAAGAACATCTTCTCTTAGTGTGCACCAAAGTTCAAACCCCGCGAGCGGCATGACGATGACAACATTTTTTTTAGAAAGCAATGAAGGAAAAAGCAAACGCAACAACGTCGATTATTCGCAATTATAGCTTTGTTTTTCTCGAAGTTTTTTTTGCATATGATCACGTACTAGCTTTATTAATTACTTTTGGAGTATGCTTTTGACATAGCTCTAAAGCTATAAAATAAGGACCAAGCTCATTATTGTATCAATCACTCAATCACTCAAGAAGCTCTTTGAGGTGATCAAGGAGTATCTTCCCAAGTTACTCAAGGAGACCTTGAAGGAGATATTGGAGGCCAGTTTGGAGGAGGAGTTCTCACACTCTTTGAGGAGTTGTGGTCTACATCTTGGTGATTATTTAGAGTAGATTCTACCAGCATACCATCAACATTCATTGTTGATTTACTGTGAGTAGAAAGTCTATTTCCATTCTTACTTGCTAGGTCACTCGTTTCTGATTTAGGTTGATCAAAATTTGGGTTTGTTGTAAAACAGTTCTAAACTATTCATATTCTCGATATTCTCACACACACACTCTTCATACTTCTTAGGCACACAATCTTTTGTATCTAGTTCCTATTTCTGCCAGTTTGTATCATATACACACATTGTAATTTGACATTCATATATAAGTTAGTGTAGGTGAGCCTCAAAGCTTATCGTTACACTTGAAATCTCATCTATTTTTGAGTCTTAAGCTATGTATGTTAAGGTTCATCTATTGGAAGATCCTATAAACCTGCAATTGGTTGCTTGATATATCTATGTAATACACGACCAGACATTCACTTTGCCGTTTCTCAAGTATTCAAGTTCATACACAATCAGCTCAAGATTCAGTGGAAAGAAGTCAAGAAAAAGTCACAGGAAGTTTTGCAGGTTATTGAACCTTGTACCATTGTGACATTGAAGAGGGGATTGTTGGAAACAATGTTCAACAATAGTCCAACACTTGAAGATAGTAGCAATATGAAGCACTTTTTGTCTTTTGGTACAATGAAGCCATGTGGGTAGCGTGGTTAGAAGAACATCTTCTCTTAGTGTGTGCCAGAGTTCAAACCCCGTGGGCGGCATGACGATGACAACATTTTTTTTAGAAAGCAATGACAAAAAAAGCAAACGCAACGATGTTGATTATTCACGATTATAGCTTTGTTTTTCCTGAAGTTTTTTTTCGCATACGATCACATACTAGCTTTATTAATTGCTTTTGGAGTATGCTTTTCACATAGCTCTAAAGCTATAAAATAAGGACCAAGCTCATTATTGTATCAATCACTCAAGAAGCTCTTGGAGGTGTTTATTTATATCATATCCTATAAAGATGCATTTCTCTACCTTAGGGTCCAACTTACCTCTGATTTGTGATGGAATGTGCACATATGCAACACAACCAAATATTCTGCAATGTTCAAGTGACGGGCTTCTACCATGCCATGCTTCATAGGGGTCATCCCATCAAGGGATTTAGAAGGTAACCTATTAATCAAGTAGTTTGTAGTAGACACTGACTCTGCCCATAAGTAATTAGGCATCCTCTTTTTATTAAGCATTGACCTAGCTGTTTCAACAATCAATCTATTCCTCCTTTCTACTACTCCATTTTGTTCAGGAGTATACCTAGTTGTGATCTCCCTCTTGATACCTCTATCCTGCAAGAATGTATCAAACTCATTGGAGAAGTACTCACCTCCTCCATCTGACCTTAGCCGCTTGAGACTCTTTTATGTTTGATTTTCCACAAGTGCAAGATACTTTTTGACACAATTGAACACTTCATCCTTATGATTCATGAAATACAAGATAGTTCACCTACTGAAATCATCAATAAATGATACATAGTACCTTGAGCCTGAAAGTGATGGGTCCTTGCTTGGTCCCCATACATTTGTATAGACAAGCTCCAAATAGTCCTCATGCATATAACCCTTCTTTGTGAATGGCAACATGTGTAACTTACCAAACTGACATGCACGACACTTATAGATCATGTGTTTCTTGGATACATTAGGTATCCCAAGCACACATTGATCCCTACATATCTCTTTTAATATTCTTTCACCTATGTGTCCAAGTCTCTTGTGCCAAATCTCAAGCTCAGATAAGGTTTGATCCTTATAATTATTCAAAGCAATACTTCTGGTATCTTCAAGCTCAAATGTGAATAGTCTACCTATTTTTTCTCCCTTTGCAATTCTCTTGAATCCATGTTGTGGCTCCTCTACAAAAGCTCCAAATTTGTTGAACCTAACCTGCAAAACCTTTTCCGCTATCTGTCCAACACTAATCGAATTCTTTGTGATGGTAGGCACATAAAGAAATCTACTCAACAAGTTTCTATTTCCATCTAGGTTTTAACATTTCCTACCTTGACCACTGAATGCTTGGTATCATCACATGTCTATACCTGATGTTTTCCTTTGGGTTCTTCTAGATAAAAAAGGAGAGATACATTGCCTGCTGGATGGTTTGAACAACCTGAGTCAATATAGAAGAGGTGCTCATCATTCATACCTTGTTTGGATATCATATTCCTAATGAGAAGAGAATCCTCTTGATCCTCTGTGTAGTTGTTGTAGTCCTTCATTGATTTGTATCCATTTTGATAGCTATTGTTGTAATTACTATTGCAGTTATTGTTGTAGCCTTGATTATGGTTGAATCTTCCTCTTGACTGTGAGTAGCCACCTCTTTGGAAACCTCTACCTCTCCGGTTCTTGAAGTTCCTGTAACATTCATCTGTGGTGTGATTTGATAAACCACAAATATTTCGTGGGGAAGATTTGAAGGGTCTCCCCCTTCTTTGCTTACCTCCTCTACCTCTACCTCTTTGATTCCTACCTCTCCTTGCATAGTTAGCTTGAGAAGTAGCACCTTCATCTTCAATTTTTTTGTTCTTGCCTTTACCTTTAGATTTTCCTTTATCTGTATAGAGAGCAGAAGAGTTATTACCTCTGGATGGTTCACCATTTTTGTTGATTTTTGCTTCATGGGTAAAGAGTTGACCCATGAGAGTGGTTAGGTCAGGAGTTTGCATGTCCGTGTAAAGGTCCATTGGAGTTGTGAAGGATTCCCACTTGTCATCTGTCTTGATGCCATTAATAATTTGTCTAACTATTTGTTCCTCTTCAATTTCTTCTCCTATGCTTGCCAACTGATCAGCAATCTCCTTCATCTTTGTAACATACTGTGACACACTCTGCTTGGATTTCTTTTTCGGAGTTGTAAACTCCATCCATAATTGATTTTTTCTAGCCCTTGTGTTGGAGGAAAAATATGAAGATAGAGTATCCCAAGTTTCTTGGGAAGTCTTGCAATTTTTTATATGTGGAAGAAGGAAATCAGAAATAGAGTTTAAGAGATATGAGCTAGCTAAAGCATCTTTAGCACACCATGCATTGAGTCTTTCTTGCTCCTCTCTAGTAGGTTGATCTTTACTTCTAAAAGTGGGCATCTCCTCATCTCTTGAGATATATCCATAGAGACTCCTTCCTTGCAAGTATGTCTTCATCCTCAAGGACCATGCTCGATAGTTGTTCCTATCCAATTTATCAATGAAGGAAGGGAAAACATCACCCATTTTACCTTAGCTTTGCTGTGATACCACTGTTGGAAGAGATGGATATGGATACTTCAAGTAATGAAGTGGTACTTGCTAAACTTGCTTGGTACCAATCTTGATACACTTCAGAGTTGATTAGTTGGGCCTCTTAGCTTCCAAATCACACCAATGAAGTACTAATGTACTTTCGAGTTTATGAATGTAATGATTGATCCAAAACATATAACTTCAAAAATCACAAGTTGTCAAAAACTTGCTATTTTGGTTCACACACCTGCTGGTTCTTACGCTCAATGCTTCCAACATAGTAGCAATTAGGAAAATTCCTTCTATAGGAATCAAATTAGCTTAGCAAGCTAATGTTTTCAAGTGGAATAATTCAAATTAACAAACTATGCTTAGAGAAATCAATTTAGGAATCTTAGACACCCCTGACTTTTTAAGGACTGCTTAGATAAATATGAATGGCTGCTTCAATCATGATTTCTCCTAGATGGTAGATCCAAGTGACTTGAAAATTTATAATGTTATAGAATACTTCAACCTGGTTCTAAAAAGATATAGAACTTAAAAAATGATCAAGAAATCAGTGAGATATGCTCAGTCAAAGTTGACTATTTTGAGAGATCATAGCATGAGAGTAGGCAGAGTTGATCAATGATAAATTTATATTATAACACAATGTTGTACAAGATCATTGGCATAGAGAATGATGCAAAATGATGATAGTTGAGTAGCTATGGAGTGTGCTTACTCAAGCTTACAAAATGATCAATCAAATGGGCTCAATAATGAAGTGTTGTCCCGTGACTTTTCCAAAGTCCTTTTTATCACTTGCTTCACAATTTGAATTTAAATTCAAATTCTTGGCTCTCTCCATAAAGTGACTCCTATGATGTAGGCAATATTCTCTCATTAAGAACTCATAACTATATTTTCTCCTAACTTCCACAAGTTGTGGCTTTTACAAAGATTCTTCAAGTAATTGACTTTTACCAAGGATAAATGACTAGCTATTACAAGATGTGGTTCACATGAACCAATTAGTGAAGCAAGACATGTCCATATAATTTCTCTATAATATGTCAAATGTGAAGGCTTGGGTAAATTACACCAACACCTAGGAGCTCGGTTTTCTACTTTGAGGATATCTTCATGGAGCTTTTGAGAAGGAGAGCACATTGTGGTGCATCGCCATCGAAATACTTCACCAGTATCATAACATTTTGATGCAAACTATTTGTTCCTTTTGTGCGAGCAAAGCGAGCACCTGCCCACCACCCAAGGCTTTCTCCAAGGCTTATGACTAAGGCGACGACCAGGCATACCTTATCATCCGTGTCATCAAAGTCACCATTGGTGCTGTTGGCTGCACTCGAGGGAGGACCTCAATGATCAAGGAAGATAGAGGTTCCTGGTACTTTTCGGGAGGTCACCCATCCCAATATTGTTCCCCCCGGAGCTCACTTAACCGTGCAATCTCTTTCCACTAAGCTACACTCTTATTGTGTTTGAAGAAGGGGAAAGACTAAGGTTAACATTACCTTGAACATGTTTTGGTCCCCCAAAGCTTCATTTTTTGCTTTCGAAGCCTATTTTTGAAGCATTTTTGGGGTGTCTTTCGGAGCCATTTTAGAGTACTTTTGCACATAGTTGTCTTCACACAGGTCCAATGTTCTTTGTACTTCTTTGACAATAAATATCAACCTTTGGGGCTGTATTATCAGGCACACTCATCAATCTATAATTTTCTCGAAAGGTTTCCAATTTTGGTGGAAGCAACCACTGCAAATTTATGCAAGTTTTTGAGCCTAAAACATCAGAGTTGATAGAAACTTGCAGGTGCTATTGGCTAGTTTTTGGGCTTTGCATTCAGTCTTTTAGTGCAATTTCAATGCAATTATTGAGCACATACACACCAAGTATGCTTTTGTGGATACCGCTTATGTACGTCCATGTGGTCATTGATATAGTGGTTACATTTTTTGCATAAAGCCTTTTATGTTCGATAAATAAGGTCATGGTGAGGTTTTCTTAATTGGGAGACACCCAGATGTCACGGTCTCTTTGGTGATGTAGGTGGAAGTCTTACCCAACCTCACCATAGGAGATGTATGATAGTTGTTCATAGGTGCTCGATAAGCCTAGTTGGCTTCTATTGGGTAACTGATTATATGCAATGGAGTCAGAGATTCACTATGTTGGTAAACATGTGAGTACTTGTAGTTTTATGATATTTTGACACTGATCATATGCTCATTTTGTAGAGGATACTGTGGTAAAATTTTTCTAGATTTTTGGTTTTATCAACTATGCAATGGTCAATTTACTTCTTGATACACTTATTCATTGGTGTTTTGGGCTCTTCTAGCTCCATTATCATTCTATTCAGTTCTCTACCATCATGGCATCAGAGATCTCAAGCACATCTAGTGGATCAAGATCTAGTGCCAGTGTTCCAAGGAGGAGCTATAACTTGCAGAGCAAAAATAATTTTGAGATCCAAAATTTGATGGCACAAACTTTGCTCTATGGAAGAATCAGATTAAAGATGTGATGATTCAAAGGAGGCAATGGAAGCCAGTAAATGGAATTTCAAAGAAGCCTACTGGCATGGATGAAGATGCTTGGGATGAGTTAGATGAAATGGCCAGGTCTACCATTCACTTGCACCTCGTAGATAATGTTTACTTTACAATATTTGACTATGAAAGTGCAAAGGAGCTTTGGAAGAAGTTATGCAATACATATGAAAAAGAGACGACATCAAAAAAATTGTATCTGATGAGAAAATCATATGACCTTTGCATGAAGGACATAGATAGTGTTGATGCTCATCTAAATGAGTTTGATTCTATATTCTCCTAGTTACAAGCTCAAAAAATGGATATGGTAACGAAATGAAAGCAGTATTTTTGTTATGCACCTTGCCATCATCATGGGGTACATTTTGCACAGCTATTAGCAATAGTGCATCATTCTGGCTACTTAACCGTGTTATCTTTCTCTGGTTTTTTCATTCTGTGAGCATTGTCATTATGGAAAGCAAACCAAAAATGTGCATAAAATGCACATTGAATCTTCAATTCAACCTTTAGATCTCGTTCATATATATGTCTATGGTCCTATGCCCACTAGGTCCTTAGGTGGTTCTCTTTACTTTGTCACTTCCATAGATGATGCTACTAGAAAAGTTTGGGTATATCCTATCAGATTGAAGGATGTGATATTCCTTACTTTCACAAAATGGCTTGCTTCAGTTGAGACTAAAAAAGGAACTAAGCTTAAGGCTTTATGTTTAGATAACGGGGGTGAGTATACTGTACATGAATTCAACCTTTTCTGTGAGTCTAGAGGGATTCGTAGAGATTTTACAACTCTTTATACCCCAGTACATAATGATGTAGTTTAAAGGATGAATACAACTATTCAAGATAGAGTAGTTTCTATGTTGCATCATGCAAACCTCTCACAAGGCTTTTGGGCGAAAGGAGTATTGACTACAATTCATTTGATTAACCTTTCACCTAGTACTGCCAAATGTCTGAAAGTGGCACAAGAGTTATGGATAGGGAAACCACCATATTATGATCATGTTCGAGTTTTTGGGTGTGAAGCATCTCTTCGTATATGCAAGAATCTTAGACAAAAGTTGGACCATAAGTCAAAGAAATGCATTTTTCTTGGATATGGTCGAGAAGGACAATTTGGATGTCGCTTATGGGATCCTAAAACATGGTCAGTGATCAGAAGTAGTGATGTCATTTTCAATGAGTCTAAGATGCACAAACTACCCATTAAGGAGGTTAAAGTGAGAAGAGTGGTGTTTGAGGATACTGGTCCTCTAGTTAGCATGCATAAGATGTTGCACATAGGGATGTTCAAGAGAATGTGTGATCAGATCAGTCTCCACATGTTCATGTTCAACAACCATTGAGACTCTCTACACGTGTCTCACATCCACCTCATAGATATGTTCCAGGTTTAGATCTTGTTATGCTAACAGCGTGCCTTCTTCCTACAAAGAGGCTATGCTGATAGAGGACCATGTCAAGCGAGAACATGCCATGAAGAGTGACTTGGATTCTATTCACAAGAATGGTACTTGGGATTTAGTACCTTTGCCAAAGAGCAGGAAAACTTTACCGTGTAAATGGGTATATAAGCTGAAATTCACATCCAATAGTGCTTCTCCAAAGTATAGAGTATGAATTGTTGCAAAGGGTTTTAAGCAACAACATGGTGTTGATTTTGAGGAAATCTTCTCTCCAGTAGTCAGGATGACTACCCTGCACATGTTGCTTGGATTCATTGAAATGGACTTAGAGCTAGTCCAAATGGATGTGAAAACTTCTTTCTTGCATGGAGATCTTACAGATGATATCTATATAGAACAACCAGAGGGTTATGTAGTTCTTGGCAAGGAAAGTTTAGTTTGTAAACTCAAGGACAGCTTGTATGGACTTAAACAATCCCCTAGACAATGATACCAAAAGTTTGATGCTTTTATGAAGTCTCAAGGCTATTCTCGTAGCAATGAGGATCATTGTCTCTACACAAAGAGATGCTCAAATGACAGCTTGATGTGCTTGATACTTTATATCAATGATATGCTGATTACTAAGAAGTTTTCTTATCACTTGTCACTCGTGATAGGAGTAAAAGATGCATATACTTGTCTCAAAGTGAGTACATATCCAAAGTACTTCACAGGTTCAATATGCAGGGTAGAAAGGCATTGAGTACACCTTGATCCACATATGTGAAATTGAGAAAGGATGATTGCCCCAAATCAGATGAGGAAAAGGAATTCATGACCAAAATTCCCTATCAATCTACTATGAGACTAGACATTGCATTTGGAGTGGGAGTTGTGAGAAGATATATGTCTTTTTACTGGCAAAAAACATTGGGAAGCGGTCAAGTTGATTTTGAGATATCTGAGTGGTACCAAGGACAAATGTAGAGGGAAAGCATCCATTATTGGTTACATAGATTTTGAATATGCTAGTTGTGTAGACAACTATGAGTCTACATCAGGGTAAATTTTTCATTTTGTTGGAGGTGCTATCTCTTGGAGATCTCCTCTTTAAGAATGTAGAGCTATTTCCACCACAGAAGCAGAGTATGTTGCAACAAGTGAGGCATGTAAGGAAGCATTGTGGCTTTCTCGTCTTGCTTGTGATATTGGTTTACCTCAGCATGTACCTCGTTTGCTCAGTTATAGTGAGAGTGCCATTGTTTTGGCTAAGAATCCAGTCTATCATGCAAAGACCAAGCACATTGAGGTGAGGTAGGTATCACTTCATTAGAGATTGCTTAGCCACAGAGTGCATTACTCTTGAAAAGGTTAACACTCAAGATAATGTTGCAGATGCTTTGAGTAAGGCTCTACCGTAGGATAACTTTCGACATTGTTGTCACTTGATGGGGGTCACTTGATTCATGATCTTACAAAGTCACTTGTATACTATGTAACATGCCCATCAGGTGGGAGGTATAGTTTGTATAGGTATTATTTATCATTATTTATTTTTCTCCCATAGTTACTTTGGCCATATTGGCCTTTTGGTGGGAGATTGTTACCGTTAGTGTCAATGTGAAAGGTACAATGGCCACAGAACACTTCTTTGTATACGTTCTTCAATAAAACATATAGTGGCCTGGGCAGTCACAGACTATAAGTTCGACTGTAAACACCTAAGAAGTCTGTGTTCATTCTCCTCGTGTACTGTGTTTTTTTGTGTATTCTGCAGCCTTTGTGCAGAGTACTGTGTGGAGCCCTAGGAGCTCAGTTTTCTACTTCGAGGATATTGTTGTGGAGCTCTCAAGAAGGAGAGCACACTATGGTGCATCGCCATTGAAATACTTCATGAATTCCTTTTCCTCATCTGATTTGGGGCAATCATCCTTGCTCAATTTCACATATATGGGTAAATGTGTACTCAAAACCTTTCCACCCTGCATATTGAACCTGTGGAGTACTTTGGATATGTACTCACTTTGAGAAAATTATATGCATCTTTTACTCCTATCACGAGTAATGTGCATGCCCAAAATGTGTTTGACATCCCCCAAATCCTTCATATCAAATGTCTGACTCAACTTCTTTTTTAGAATTGACAAGTCATAAGAGGACTTCCCATCAATCAACATATCATTGACATAAAGTATCAAGCATATCAAGCTACCATATGAGCATCTCTTTGTGTAGAGACAATGATCCTCATTGCTTTGAGAATAGCCATGAGACTTCATAAAAGCATCAAAATTTTGGTACCATTGTCTAGGGGAATGTTTAAGTCTATACAAGCTCTTCTTGAGCTTACAAACTAGAATTTTTTTGCCATGAACTACATAAGCCTCTGATTGTTCCGTATAGATCTCATATGTAAGATCTCCATGCAAGAAAGTAGTTTTCACATCCATTTGGACTAGCTCTAAGTCCTCCATTGCAATGAATACAAGCCACATGCACATGGTAGTCATCTTGACCACTGGAGAGAAGATTTCCTCAAAATCAACACCATGTTGTTGCGTAAAACCCTTTGCAACAAGTTGTGCTTTATACTTTGGAGAAGCACTATCTGATGTGAATCTCAGCTTATATTCCCATTTACATGGTAGAGCTTTCTTGCCCTTTGGCAAAGGTACTAAATCCCAAGTACCATTCTTGTGAATAGAATCCCACTCACTCTTCATGGTATGCTCCCACTTGACATGATCCTCTATCTCCATTGCCTCTTTGTAGCAAGAAGGCTCATCGGCATCCGTTAGCATAACAAAATCTAAACCTAGAACATATCTATCAGGTGGATGTGAGACACGTGCAGAGCATCTCAATGGTTGCTGAACAGGAACATTTCCAAATTGATCTGATCATACATTCTCTTGAACATTGTCGGGGAGCAAAGGAGGTCTAACGGGGAGAGCGGCATGGGGTTGGATCAGGCCCCATTGGGTGTGCATCATCCTCTGGTCCGGTGAGCAACATCTACACATTGGGCACCTCGCCCTGGTAGGATGATCGTACGTCATAGGCCCCTGCCTCGAAAGCGAATGGCTGAGTTGCATGGGATGAAATTGTAGGGCGTATGCATCATGAATGTGGAAAGAGAAATACAATGCTAAAAAATAGAAATCATTGCATCGATGTACCAAATAAATGAACTATGCTCAATGATGGCAATGAATATATAACTGATGTCACCAAGTGACTCTGAATAATACAAAAAAATTCCACTATAGTGCGGATTGCTCAAATACAAGATAGTCACTCTGCTACAATGAGAAAGGATGCCCTTCAACTTCTCTTCGGTTTTTTGTGGTAGGATCTTCACTTCACTTCAGGTCTTTAGTCTTCACTTTACTTCCTCAATATTCCAAAAGCTTTTCTTCAAACACTTGACTTTACTTCCAAATCCCGTAGTAACCTGGAGAGAATCCGTGGGGTAATGCTTCACTTTGGTCTTCCAAACTTCCTCTTCATTTCATATAATATCTCGAAATGGTACTCTTCAAATCATGAGAATCCTGGACATGGAGAGAATCCGCAGGGTAATGCTTCACTTTGGTCTTCAAAACTTCAACTTTACTTCATATAATATCTCTTATGGTACTCTTCAAATCATGAGAATCTTGGACTTGGAGAGAAAACCCATGATGACCTGGAGAGAATCTGGAGAAAATTTGAGGGGGGGTAAAAAAAAAAATGAAAATCAATCAAACACTATAACATAAACACGCTCATGAATAAATTTCAATACTTCATCTATGCTTTTTTTTTATTTTTATCTTTTATTTTTCTTTTTATTTTGCCGTTGTATAACAAATGTTGATTTCCCTTAAAGGTTTGATTTCTCCCTCTTTTTCTAAGATAGAAAAGTTTCAAAATATATCCACTCAAAGAATCGGGAATAAGAGTCGTATAGTGGTAGAAATAGAAAAAATTACTTCCATGTGAATTCGTTGATGATCCTTGCAAGGGACAAACTTATGCGTAAATTCTTCTATGGTGAATTCACTCGGGACTTTATAAATGTCAAAGAGAAAGACTACTCTAAACTTAATCGAATTTTACCCTTCTTGTAATTCTTCTTATGGCCAAAGGCACTCAAAAACTCATATACAAAGTCAACCGAATGTTTGTCTTTCTAAACATGTTTATCCCTTTATGGCTGTATGAACATTTAGCTGATACATACATGTAGAAACAATTCTAATCGTATGATCATACAGAGAACATTGTTTTCTCAAGGCAAGAAATTTGACATAGAGCAATGACACTTCTCTAGTTATATTGGTGTTTCTTTGACTTTCCTTTGTTCATTAACAACCTTCTTCTAATTCCATGGATAGGTTTCCATCGAATCCCCTCTATGTCTTTGTCCCTCTCTACTCAGTCCTTTTGTATATCAAAGGGCAATATGGTTATTGCAAAAGAAAGCAAAGTTGGCTCACTTTATCCTTTATTTATATCATAAAAAGGACACTTGTTAGCTGTTGCTGAACAACCTATGGCTTCTATTTGGCATGGTCATTTGGGCCATATATCTTGTAGTCAAATGGAAAATCTTTGTCATTCTGATTTTTCATTTTGTGAGCATTGTCAATATGGAAAGCAAACCAGAAATGTGCATAAAACACGCATTGACTCTTCAATTCAGCCTTTAGATCTTGTTCATACAGATGTGTGTGGTCCTATGCCCACTAGGTCCTTAGGTGGTTCTCTTTACTTTGTCACTTTCATAGATGATGCTATTAGAAAAGTTTGGGCATATCCTATCAAATTGAAGGATGAGGTATTCCCTACTTTCAAAAAATGGTTTGCTTCAGTTGAGAATGAAAAAGGAACTAAGCTTAAGGCTTTATATTCAGATAATGGGGGTGAGTATACTTCATATGAATTCAGCCTTTTCTATCAGTCTAGAGGGATTCCCAGAGAGTTTACAACTCCTTATACCTGAGTACAGAATGGTGTTGCTGAAAGGATGAATAGAACTATTCAAGATAGAGTAGTTTCTATGTTGCATCAGGCAAACCTCTCACAAGGCTTTTGGGCAGAAGTAGTATTGACACCAATTCATGTGATTAACCTTTCACCTAGTAGTGCCAAAGGTCTAAAAGTGGCCCATATTATGATCATCTTCAAGTTTTTGGGTGTGAAGCAAATGTTCATATACTCAAGAATCTTAGACAAAAGTTAGACCATATGTCAAAGAAATGCATTTTCCTTGGATACGGTCGAGAAGGACAATTTGGATATCGCTTATGGGATCTTGAAATGCAATCAGTGATCAGAAGTAGTGATGTCATTTTCAATGAGTTTAAGATGCATAAACATTGGCTACACTTATGTGTTCCTCGAGTAGCTTTGTTGTGAACCTTTTCCCTATACATGGGCACTTTTTACTCTAGTGCTGCCTAGAGGTTTTTTCCACATGTTACCACATACATGATTCACTCATATGTGGTGGTACTTTGTACTTAGGGATATTATTCAACTCTTACTTTAGTTCAGTTCATCATCAATAGAAAGAGCTATTCTAGCCATCATCTTCTCCGTGTGTCTTGCTACGTTTGTGCTCCTTGTGTGTGCTTCTCGTGTCTCTCTCGCATTTCTACACACACCCAACAGTGGTATCAAAGCAGGTTGAGCTCCTTCTCAAGTTTGGTTTTTCGCATCGCGGCACGCATGCACTTTAACAATGCAAATCGACTTTGGAGCATAGAATAGTGAATTTAGCAGCCAAGAGACATTTCCACCAGGTGCGCTGGGGTTTTATCCCCATTTTGAAGCCATCCGTGCAGCCAGAATTGCCATCAGAGTGACGATTTGTGAGCTGAAATTTCAGCACTCACATCAGCCTCTGAAAGGTGGCGGGTGCATTGGTAAGCCCAAATGGCATTACTCGAAAAGCAAATATGCACCACTCTGTGGCAAAAGGCATCTTATGCTGATCTTCTGGAGTAATGGCTACCTGATTGTAGCCAGAAAATCCATCAAGGAAGCTGTACACTTCCTTGCATGCTACTCTTTCTAATAGATGCTCCGTGATAGGAAGCGGATAGTTATCTCGAATAGTGGCTGCATTAACCTTCTTCAGGTTAATGAATACACTTAGCTTTCCATTTTTCTTGGGCACCACTATAATGGGGGATGCCCACTCAGTGTGCTCAATTTCATAGATGAATCCAGCTTCCATCAGTCTATCTATCTCCTCTTTGATCTTAGCTGCATAGTTATCATTATATGTGTATGGCTTTTGTTTAGAGGGTTTGGCCTCTGAGGTCATGGGGATAGTGTGTGAGCATATGTCAGGATCTACACCTTTCAAATCCTTGTAGCTCCAAGCGAATACATCTTTGTATTCTCTTAGCAAAGCTATCAACTCTTGCTCTTCTTCGCCCGTCAAGTCATGTCCTATGTATGTGCATCTTTCTTCTCCTTCTTCTATGGCTACAACTATTTTCTTGGTGGTTTCTTTGTTATCATAGGCCTCCCCTGATTGCACCTCACGTTTAAGCATTCTTACCATGACTCTTCTATCATCTATTTCATCCTTCTTAAAATTTTCAGGGACCTCAAACAAAGATTCTTCTTCTTTTGGTGTGACTTCTTTCTTCTTCCTCTTCTTGCCCTCACTCTTGGCGGCCACTTGTGTGGTTAACCTTACATCATTTGTGAGCTCTTCACGTCTCTGAGGGTGAACTTCTACTTCATAGAAGTATTCCTCATCTGATGCAAAATGTGGGTCCATAATGATTGACTCTAGATCGGAGTCACTTGCATCTTCAAATGCATCAGTGCTAGTTTCACATTCTTCCAGAACCGAATCTCCCATGATTAGCTCTATGGAGAAGACTGAAATGTCATAGCCATCTTCGTCACAGTGGGGTGTCCATTGTTCTTCATTGATGGCTACATCCATTGTTGCTAGAATTTTTGCCCAGTCGTGAGGTTCAAACTCTTCGTCAAGAAATACTACAGGTGCATAGGCTGGGTCTTGAACTGATCTATCGGTTTCTTTCGCACCTACCTCTCTAGCTTTTTCCCTCTTTTCTTCTTCTACTACTACTTTGCACATCCATAAGTGGGTATCTTCATGCATCCATGAGGATCCTGATCCTATGGATTGCACTGACTCGGTATCATCTTTGGCTCTATGGATGGGATTCCATTGGATGGGGGGTACATCTCTATGGGAGTAATCCTTGAGATTGACTTTGGCCGTGACACCTAAGTGTTGCAAGTACAAGGAGTTGGTTCCCCAATCTTGTACCACTTGCAACTGTCGCATAAATGGTCTTCCCAAAATCATCTCATAGGCCTGGTTCTTGCTAAAGTCATAGATAGCAAATGTGTACTCAAACTCTACACCACAAGTAGTGAGAGTTATTCCTTCTAACAGCCCTAATGTTGGGAATTGAACTCACGACCTCCCGGTTAGGAGTGCGATGGGCTAACCACTTGCCCCAAAAGCCATGGTTGAGGATTACTTCCTAATCCTTTCTCTTAAGGCGTGGTTCAACCATCTCCTACTAGGATTATGTGACACTCCTTCCCCCTTAGACTGAGCATTGTCCTCAATGCTCACTTGTGGACCCTTCTAACTCTTGGACCCACTTTCCATGCATGAGCATTTCCACCAACCTCAAACTCCAGCACATGGACCAAATTTGGACCTATCCCACCCTCCGTGGGTGCCCAAATGCCCATGCACCTTCATCCAAGGCCAGTTTCATACTCACCACAGATAAGTGCTTTTTCCAAGTGCCCATGAATGAGGCGCGAACCTCCGTCTCGCCCAATTTCTCAACTAGGCTCTGATACCAATGTTGGGATTTGAACTCACAACCTCCCGGTTAGGAGTGCGATGGGCTAACCACTTGCCCCAAAAGCCATGGTTGAGGATTACTTCCTAATCCTCTCTCTTAAGGCATGGTTCAACCATCTTCTACTAGGATTATGTGACACCTAAGGGTCTCTCAATGTGACCATCGGTCATCTACAACTTCATTCTCGTTGGCCTGAGTGCTGGCTTGCCCCAATGCTTCCATAGGGAAGTGGTAGCAATTGCAACTCCTGCACCTGAGTCCAAAAATGCCTTGGTGGTGTACCCCTGATGGGTGATGGGAAGATAGGTGTTTCCTTCTTCTCCTTCACTCATATCTCGTATCTTGTCCAAGGGTATTTCTGGTACCGTTCTATGAGATCCTACCTAGGAACGAAGTTTAGCTACTTCTGGCACTTGTTTGGCTACATTTTTCCATAGTTCGGGCCTAACCTTGAGTAGCTCTTCTAAGGTGAGGTTGCACTGCACTTTACTGTTCTTCACTACCTCTGTGTTCTTAGGTATGACTGAATCTTCGTTTCTTACCATGACCGTGGGTGCTCTCATGCAAGTAGACTTAGCTTCCCATGGGCCTGTGAAATGGGGTAATTCCTGTAAGGAATTTGACTCGAAGTCTAATCTCTCATGAGAGTGTGCACTCTCTTGTTCCTCATAAATGGAAAGAATATCTTGTGGGAATTGATCATGCGCATCATCCACAAGTTCAAAGGGAGGAGGAACTTCACTCTCTTTAGCCCATTTCTCTTCTTGAATCTCTCGTAAAAATTCAGGTGAGTACCGATTCATAGAAAAGGATGTATCTGGCTCTATGGAGTTAGGCACATAGGCTTCCTGGGGGGGAATGCTTGGTTTTTTACTTACCTCGTCTCTTCCTTGGGAATTTCCTTCCTTGGAAGATCTTGCAATTATGCTCTCTAACTTCTCCAACAGTCCATCCAAGTGTACTCGTGCCTTAGCTGAGCAAGAGTAGTTGAAGAGGCGACTGGCTTCAAACATGGTCTGAGCCAATGCTACCATTTTCGCGCAAAGCTTGGTTCTTTCTATCTCTACGTCAGCTCTAGGGTAGCACTTTTCATGATCTGTCACATTTGGCCCTTCTTGGATTCTGGCCTGATATGCCTTAAGCATCATGTCTATATCTTCAGGAGTGGGATTAGCTAACACTGATCCTACTCTAGGGGGTGGTGGAATCGTCTGAGGTGGGTTGAAAGATGGTGGATGAGATGGTGATAGGGATGATGGTGGTGGTGGTGGTATGTGAGAGTGTGTTTGAGAGGTGAGTTCAACAATTTTGGCTTTTGTTTCTCTTATGCTTTCTTCTAAGTCGCTCATCTTCTTAGCCCATTGTCTTTTCATCCTTTCTCGGCTATCTTTCCAAGCTTTAGTCCTTTTCTTGGTTATGCTCTCAGTTTCACTAACCTCGGAGCTCTTTTCTTGGCTTAAACCTTGGTTTTGCTGCAAAGCCTGAGCTATGGTGACCACTTGTACTAGTGCAGTGGAAGTGACACTTCCTGTAGAGTCAACTACTAACCCAATAACATTGATAGGAGTGATTTTAGGCATGTTATTGGGATTCTTTGGACAATCTCGTAAGAGATGCTCTTTCCCACAATCTTGACAAAAGCCCTGGATTATTACTGACTGGGGTTGTGTAGGGGTAGGTATTGGGCAATCACGAATGAGGTGATCTCCCTAACATCTGAAGCATGGTCCTCTAGGAAGAGGAGGTCTTACCTGCCTAGGTTGAGGTCTAGTGTTGGGGTTTGCATACATAACATTTGCATACTCGGGCTCCCAACTAGGTTCACTTGGTTCTTCACAATAGTAGGATTCACTATGTTCAGATGACTGCATGTAGTAAGCCTGGGGACTATCAACATGTGTAGAATCAAAACTATGGTCACTAGGGTCGCTTTCTGAAAGTAATGGAGTTAAAGGGACTATGGCTCTATTCAAATTCTCCTCTGCAACTGCATATTTCACTGGAATTACATTGGCTGGGGCAGGGGGTTGCTATGCTAGAACTGGTTGAGGTCTCTGTTGGGCTTGATATTGTGGTTGGTAAGTTTGTTGAGGGCTAGCATACTGTTGTGGTAAGTACTGGTTCTGGTATCTTCCTTGTTGCGGATGTGGTTGAGGGCAATTTTGTCTGACAGCTTGTTTGTTATAAGGGCAGTCTTGTGCAGTGTGGTCTGTGTATCTTCGCTCTATCATGCAATACTGGCTACTAGGATTCACTTGGGGTTGCGCCATAATAGTGCATACACTCGCAAAATGGTCACCCCCATAGGTGTAGCATCGTCTCCCTAGGGTAAATCGAGGTATCTGTTTGCTAGAGACACCTAATTTCTGAGCTAATTTCTCAGCAAGCTCCTTAGTAGACATGGATTGTCTGGAAGAGAGGCTGGTAGAGCTATCTGAATCTTTGTAGATTTTGGAAAGCTCCAGCTCCTCTCCTAGATTATCCTCTATGTCTATGCACATGCGGACACACTCTTCTATGGTTCTAGGGTCCTTCAAGTACACGCATGATCTCAACTTTGTACTCAGCAGTTCATCTAGGAATAAAGCCACTTGTTTGGCTGGTGTGGGTAACTCAGGAACAGGACACCTCTCTAGGTATTGCCTAAACCTCCTTCCTGCCAGTCAAACTATCTCATGAGGTGTTTGCTTGAAGCTATGGATCAATGAGGAAGTATTATGCCTCATACCACTCTTGGAGAATTCAATGATGAAAGCCTCTAGAAGTTGGTCTATGCTCTTGAACTGTCTCTCATTTAGTGGTTGAAACCATGTAAGGTGGTGTAGCTCAAGCGTAAGCACCACCTCCTTTACTTGTCAATCTGCGGAGACGTGAGGACCGGTATGAAGACCACGAGCAAGTGAAGGCACAAGTGTGTGATTGCAAGCACACCAACATGCACACACACACACACACACACACAAGGCAAGATCAAAGAGAGGAACAATGGAAAGCTTCGATTGCAAAAGAGTTCTCTTACAAAAGCTCTATTCTCTAACAAGCTAACCTAAAAAAAATGAGCTCTCTAGCTCTTTTTATAGTTTTTGGACAGTTTTGGCCCTATCGAGACCTAGTGTTTGGCCTAGTTAAAAATTAGGTTCCAAGGCTTATTTGAGGGCTCAAACGAAGTCTAAAAATTATGAAAATTGGTAGGATGATACTTCTAATACTCCTCAAGGTCAAGGACTCCTTGGCTTGAACAAAATGGAGTTACAAAAATAGAAAATGGTATTTACAATGGTTTTTAGTGATGAAAATCACTATTTTTGTAGGGGGTTCTTTTGAAAATTTGACATGTACTTCTTGGAGCTCCCTACTTGCTCCTTCTTCTTGTATGTCCACTTCTTTGATGTGCACAGGAGCTTTGTCCTTGGCCTTCAACTTCAACACTCCCCCCCCTCTCGAGTCTGTCGTCCCTGACAAACCCTTGTTGTAATCGTTGTTCCAGGTAGTGCTTGAGAGGTAGTGTCCATTCGGTAGGAACCAGAGCCGTCTATCTTCCAAATGTAGTGGGGTTGGTTGTTGGGTTCTTCATTTGTCACTGCGAGCCTTTGCAATTTGTAGTCCTTTGGTATGTGCTTCTTCCTTAAATTCCAGCATGATTGTGTCATTGTGAGTCTCCATTGATGGCCTCTAGATCTTCTTAAGATGATGTTCATAGTAGTCACGCCAAGTACTCATAACCCATAATGAATGATGGGTAACTGTGTTCGTGCATGGGTTGAGGGAAATATGTGCCATGTGCATGGCCTTGTAATGTAGCCCTATACATGCATACTTGGAAAATGCATTGGAAGAAGTATGGTGCAAAAATTGGGGTCTTGAGCTAAGTGATCAAGGGTATGCCAACGAAGAGGTTTCCTAATCTAGCATGGTTATGGTGTTGCCAAGGTAAAAGATACTTACCGTGGTGAAGCATCGATCAATGTGTATCTCTTCGTGTTGTGCTCGCAGCATTTGTGATGGACATTGTTGATGAATGTCCGTGTTGAGGATCCACTGATGAAATTCTTTGAGGGCATGGTCCTGTCTACTCTTCAAAGCAACATTTGCCAAATACTGAGAATCAAATTTCTTTATATTCCTTGACAAATGACATTGGGTAACTACACCAAGCTTAGTTTCAAATATTCTCGTTAGCTCACCATAAGCAGGAGTCTTCTCATCCAGTATTCAAACAAGGATTTTCAGGGTACCAAACTAACCCTTGCAGATATCTCCTTGGATGCTCTCGTACATACAGTAGTTAAGCATCGCTCAAGTTGTGGACCTTCAAGCTCTTCCCTCCTACCATGGTAAGGGGAAACAATAGTTGTGGATGCCATGTTCATGCTAGGTGCTTGACATCTACCAGATAAGGCAGCGATAATATCATCTGCTAGCCGAGACACACTTCTATCAAAAGTGATAAATGCCCAGTAATCAATGGTTCCACCTTCAACTAAGCATGACTCGTTCATGTTCCATGAGCCAAACCTGGGAACAAACGCTCTCTCTCTCTCGTCTCTTTTTTTTTTTCTTAAATTTTAACAATGTCACCAAACAAGATGACAGATGTTAGTATCAGAAAAAATAATTGACATATGTCAATGTGCTCTTGTGCATGGGACTCTTAATTGTGTCTATGCACGGACATGTAATGTGGCCCTATGTTAATGCATACTTTGGAAATGCATGGCCTGAATGGTGCAAAAGACAGGGTTGTGCACAGAGCACATGGTTGTCGCTCGTCGAGGCTTTCAATGTTATTTGCAGATGTTGATGCCATCTATCGTGGAGGTATCCATTGGATCTCGAGATGACAATTGATCCTTCCTCCTTATGAGGATCCAGTTGAGAACGATCTGCGACTGTGTAGTGAGCACCTTTGGCCTATTCATCCTTGGCTGATTTCGTGATTGTTGTGTCCCTTGTGGTTGGCGCTTTGCCTCGCCTTGGCTTCTTTGTTGAGACTTTTCGCGTATGGGAGAGCATAGGTTGTTGCGGACGTAAGAGCTTCCTGGGTACCCACATGTGTAATCGCCCTTGTTGAGCTGCAAATAATTTCTTAGGCACCCAAATTTGTCCGATACCTTGTGGTTGAGCCTGTCCGAGCTTCTTCCTTCGTCTCCTAGCTTGGTTTACTTGCCTGGATGGGGTTTGTGGGGGCAAGGCTGGTGGCTGCTCTCCTTTGCGTACCCAGATCTGCTTCATGCCCGAAATTGCTTTCTTGTTGAATGGTATCTTTCTATTTGCTATAGCAGTTGTCTTGAATTGTTGTTCTTGCTTCTTAGGTTGAACCACTATGGATGCTTTGCTCTTCGAAAAAGAAGGAGGGTTTGCTTGCCTTTGCGATTGTCCTTCCATGATGGAGTCCTTCTGGATCATAGAGCTTTTGACACATACAACATCTTGCTCGTGAAGATTAGTCTTAGAGGAACTAAGAGAATGCGTGGTGCCATGATCTGTGAGCATGCAGTTCTCTAATTCTAATGTAATGTATTGTTCATGTAACCAAATTTGAAGAAGTCGGCTTCTGAGGTTCAGGTTCACTCATGGTCATAAATCCAATCTTGACCCAAGACAAGTGGTTTCGTAAGGTCATCATTTGACACACTAGCATTTTGACTTTCATTGGAACAACTTGAAGGTAGATGGGAAATTCCACCTCGCCCAAACAAGGGGTTTCCACACCTCCCAGTCCTATGAGATAAGCTTCTATGGGATTGATCTTCAACTGCAAGTCTTGGCAGTAGGAAAGTCTAACTGCACTAGTTGCTGCACCTGAGTCAATCAATGCTTTCACCGTTCTTGCTCTCTTTCCTTGTCCTATCTCTATGGTCACAAAGGGACGTCGGTCAATGCTTTGAGAAGTAATTATGCCTGATTTTCAACACATATCCATGTGATATTTTGGGGCTTTTGAGTTGACATCTAGGCCTAGTCGCCTTAACTTATTTCGCCTAATACGCTCTCTCGCCTCTGCCTGTGCTTCTTCTCTCACCCTTAACTCTTCTTCCTTTTGCTTCTTAGCAATGTTGAGTCTCATTAGCATATCCTCAGTAAGAGGTTCTTGATACAACTTGACTCTACATCCACTAATGTAGTTTGGAAAGATGTCTCCTTCTAAAGTGGCCAATTGAACTGCACTGCTAGTGGGAATTCTGTTAATGATCATGGGTCCATATCCTCGTTTTTCTAACTTGCAGGCATGCTGCTTTAGCGTATAAACCAGCACTAGGTCTCCCTCTTTCAGACCTTTATCTTTGATGTGTGCATCAAAGTATGCCTTTTGTCTTTTCTTTGCAGCATAGATGCCTGCCGTCGTGCGTAACCTCATCTCACCTAAACGTTCTAGATCAAAGATTGTAGAGGACAACTCATGTCCATTCCACTCATGCTCTTGTGCTACTTTTAAAGCCAGAATTAGGAAATCTAATGGTAGCACAACATTCTGTCCAAAGACCATCTGAAATGGGGTGGCATTCAGTACCGTCTTATAGGCAACTCAATAAGCCCAAACACCATGATGTAGTTGTTTGTCCCAATTAGAGCGTTTATTATTTACTAGTTTTGTCAATACGCTACATAGGATCTTGTTTGTGCTCTCAGCTTCTCCGTTAGCTTGTGGATGATAGGGGTAGAATTCTTATGTACTACCAAGAATTCTTGAATCAGATTTTCAATGAATTCATTCAAGAAGTGCGTACCTCTATCACTCACTAACTCTATTGGTAGTCCATATCTTGTGAACACATTCTCGAATAAGAACTTAGCCATAGTCTAAGCATCATTCTTTGTGGTGGCTTTCACTTCTACCCACTTGGTCAGATAGTCTGTGGCTACAGTAATGTACTTTGCATGGGAATTTCTAGCTAGGGGGTTAATAGGACCGACAAAGTCTATTCCCCACTTCGAGAATGCACATCCTCCCATCATTGGCCTCAACGACATCTCATCTTTTTTAACTGGATATTGTGCACGTTGGCATGTGTCACATTTCTTCACATAGGTATGTGCATCCATATGAAGAGTGGGCCACCAAAGTCCTGAGAATAGAATGTTCTTGATTACTCGGTCAGGACCAAAATGTCAGGTTCTTCTTCTTTCTGGTTAAACACTCCTACATCTTCTAAATAGTGCTTTTCCGAGGTAAAGCAACTATCCATCACAATGGACTCTAGATCGTCATCGTTCTCTTCTTCTTCTATGACATCACTAGGGTCACATTCTTCTAGCAAGGGTTGACACATGAACACTGAAATATCATAACCCTCCTCATCACAATGAGGTGTCCATTGTTGTTCATTGATTGCAATGTCCATGGTAGCTAAGATTTCTGGCCAACCATGAGGCTTTCTTTTAGTTCTGATAACTTTTTATTCCACTTGCGATTGGCCTTCTCTCTCGTATCTTTCCATGTTCTTGTTTTCTGCTTGCTAGGCTCTCATGATTCACTTGACTCTGATTGTTCAGCTGGCTTATCCTGTTTTAAGGCTTGTGCCCTAGTGACTGCTTGTACAGGAGCCACATTACTGCTACTTGAACTTGAATCTGCCACTAAGACTACCACATTAATGGGTGTAATCTTGGGTGCACTAGAGGGGTTTCTTGGACAATCTCTGGGGAGATGGTCTTTGCCACATTCAGGACAAAAGGCTTGTATTGTGATAGCCTGTCCTTGTCCAGGAGATGGTGGGTGGGGACAATCACAAATGAAATGGTCGCCCTGACATCTAAAACATGGTCCTCTAGGATCTTGTGGTCTCATTTGTCTCAATTGGGGCCTATGGTTAGCATTTGTGTACATGACATTGGAGTATTCAGGCTCCCAATTTTGTTCCATAGGTGGTGCCTCATATTGTTACGGGTAAATCTCACTATGTTGAGGTGACTCTGTGTAATAAGTATGTGGACTACCTTCATGGGAGTAGTCTAAACTATGAGCATGAGAGTCATTCTCTGAGATCAGTGGGGTCACTGGCACCAATGCTCTATTAAGGTTCTCTTCTACCATTGCATACTTAACTGGAATTACATTGGCAGGCGCTTGTGGTTGGTTTCCTAGGACTGGTTGTGGCCTATATGGTGCCTGATATTGTTGTTGTGGTCTATGATATGGCTATTAGTATTGGTTCTGATACCTACCCTATGGGTGAGGTTGTGGATAATTCTGTCTAACAGCCTGCCTGTTGTAGGGACAATCTTGGGCCGTGTGGTTTGTGTATTTCCTCTCAATAGTGTAATATGGGGCATTATGGTTTCTTTGGGGTTGAGCCAACATTGGGCAAACATTAGACATGTGGTTGCCTCTGCAAGTATAACACCGATTCAATGAGGTGACTCTTGGTATTGGTCTATTTTGAACTCCTAGCTTCT
Organism: Ceratopteris richardii; assembly: GCA_020310875.1. Lineage (NCBI taxonomy): Eukaryota > Viridiplantae > Streptophyta > Polypodiopsida > Polypodiales > Pteridaceae > Ceratopteris > Ceratopteris richardii. Next base: position 11,627,128 of record CM035440.1, read on the forward strand.
TGGCAACTTGCTCTGCTATCTCATCCAGCTCAGTGGAGGCTTTGGAGGTGTGACTAGTAGAACTATCAGAGTCTTTATAGAGTTTGGATAGTCGTAACTCCTCACCCAAGTTGTCTTCTATGTCAATGCAGGTCCGCACACACTCTTCTATGGATCTAGGCTCTTTCAAGACACATATGATCTTAACTTGGTGCTCAATAAACCATCTAAAAACAAAGCCACTTGTTTGGCTGGTGTGGGTAACTCTGGAGCAGGGCATCTTTCTAAGTACTATTTGAACCTTCTTCCTGCTAGTCACACTGTTTCTTGGGGTGTCTGCTTGAAACTATGGATCAAGGATGATGTGTTATGCCTGATACCACTCTTGGAAAATTCTACGATGAATTCGTCTAGCAGTTGACCTACGCCACGATAATTGCGACTACTTAGTGGTTGAAACCAAGCTAAGGCAGTGCCCTTAAGAGTCAAAACAAATGCCTCATATTGGGTAAACAAATCCTCAACCTGTTCAACTCTTAACACTTGTTTGAACTCGGCCACATGATCATAAGGATCTCCTATCCCGTCAAAATAATTCTTCATTGCCTTGATCACTTGAGTGGGTCTAAGGGTTCTTGGGTGCTCTCGGGGTCTAGGCAATGGAAAATCATGCTCATCTCTTTGTTGCCTATGTGCTTGATGTCTCTCTCTTTCAGGTCTTTTATTTTCAAATCCTAATCTATTTCTGCCCACAGTGTGTGCAAAACTGACCTTAGGTCCCTCTCTTGTTCTCTCTTGTTGTGCTTCATGAGCTTTGAATGATCCTACACCTTGGAGGCCATGGGACACATTGGATCGTGGTGGAAAAAAGATCAATTCACTCTTCCAAGTATATGCATGTCTATCATGTTCTATTACCAAGAATATTTTCTCCGATGTGTTATCCAGGTAGACAACTTTGCCTGGTATCTCTGGATCCTTGAACTCGTAGATGATGACTATGCCCAATTGGCTAGGTTGATCTGACTTGAATCTCTAAAAGGCTTCCTCTGTTTCTCTATTCAAGAATAGTTCTATGCTTTTGTTGTCTTGAGGGATCCAATCTGGAGTGATCACTCTGGTCAAAATTGACTTACCTCTAGGAGTCTGGGGTCCTTGTCCTACATTTCCTTGTTCTAGGTCTCCTATCTCATTCTCATGAATGATATTTCCAAACTCATCGGTCCTATCTGGTAGGTTGGTGACCACATACATGGTTCCTTCCTTATCAATGTATGAACCCTCTTCGAACTTGACCACCGGGTGTTCAACTCCAAAGGGTTGATCTGGATTTTTGAGTTGGACCACTGATCGCCTCAGGCCATCCTCATAGATGCGAGCACCTAATCAGTTGGTCCGAATATATTTCAATTGTGTCTTATAGGGACCTTCTCGTGTTTGTAGATGGGCAGTTCCTAAGCCACCTGTAGGTTTCCCCATGCTAAAAGACATTTCTGAGTCACTTGTGTCAGAGTTTAGTACGTAAGGACAACCACTTAGTTGTTGTTCCCAAGACTTAGCTGTATGGTTGACACTAGATTGATAAGATCTAATGTTTTTTCTATCCTTGCCTAGGTGTCTACGAGATCTCAGGTTCATAAGCTTTGGTTAAGAGACCAAAATTTCCCCTTGGTATGGTTCAAAATCCTTTGGAATCCCCTTGGTTCCCTAGTCCCACCTGAGGGTCAACTTCAAATTAGTCTATCTAAAAATCAACACATTATTCTTACAAAAAATAGTTGAGGCCATGTAGGATTTGAAATGAGCTTTCCAACGAGCTATAGAGCTCAAAAATGGACTTTGGATGAAAAAGTTATGTCAAATCAGGCTCCTGGGGATCAAAACAGGCAAACATGACCTTTTGGAAAAAATCGCGATTTTGTGTGATCAAGAGAATCGCGATGCTGTGAAATCAAGAGAATCATGATGCTGTGAAATCAAGAGAATCGCGATGCTGCGAAATCAAGAGAATCGCGATGCTGTGAAATCAAGAGAATCGCGATGCTGTGAAATCAAGAGAATCGCGATGCTATGAAATCAAGAGAATCGTGATGCTGTGAAATCCCCAAGAAATGCGATTTTGAGTGAGAATCGTGAAAAACACGATTTCGAGAGAGAATCGTGAAAAACGCGATTCTGATAGAAAATTGTGTTTTTGGCCTGAAAATCGCAATTTTGAGAATGACCAAAAAATCGCGATTTCGATTGAAAATTGTGTTTCCTCAAAATCATGTTTTGAAAATCGCGATTTTGTACCTTAGTGAAAATCGTGATTGCCAACAGAGAATCGTGTTTGATCACAATCGTGTTTTTGGCTGAAAATCGTGATTTGTAAGAATCGCGATTTTGAGCCCACTGAAAATCGTGTTTTCTCAAAGTCGTGTTTTTACTTGAAAATCGCGATTTTGGCTGAGAATTGTGTTTTTGCTCAGAATTGTATTTTTTGAGAATCGCCAAAAAAAATTACACCTCTGAGGGTGACCAAAGAATCGTGTTTTTGAAAAACTTAGAGAATCGTGATTCTGAGCACAACTAGAGACTCACGATTCTGAGAATGACCTCAGAATCGTGTTTCTTTCAAAGAGGTTTTAGGCGGGAAATAGAAAATTGTGATTTAAAAAAAAAAATTGAATTTTTCACAGAATCGCGATTTTCATCACAGAATCGTGTTTTTTGGCGGGAACTTCGAATTTCTGAGTGCCGAGCAATGGCGAGCTCCGTATGTGTAGAAAATCTTGAAAAAACACAGGCGCTTGCTCTCCCTTGCACTTCCTAACTCCTTCCCACACAATAATGCATGAAATATGGTATGAAAATGGTGAAAATGCACTAAAAAAACAAGAAATTTCTATGAAGATGAAGATGGGTGAAGATGGAGATGATGATGATGATGAAGATGGAGAAGAAAAATAAAAAAAATAACAGAAATGACAGTTTCTTTACCATCCAACGTCGCAAATCTACGATCTTACCATCACAACGCTCGTCCTCGAAGCTCTCTCCCCGGCAACGGCGTCAAAATTTGGTGTAGCTCAAGCGTAAGCACCACCTCCTTCACGTGTCAATCTGCGGAGACGTGAGGACCGGTATGAAGACCACGGGCAAGTGAAGGCACAAGTGTGTGAGTGCAAGCACACCAACATGCACACACATACACACACACACAAGGCAAGATCAAAGAGAGGAACAATGGAAAGCTTCGATTGCAAAAGAGTTCTCTTACAAAAGCTCTATTCTCTAACAAGCTAACCTAAAAAATGAGCTCTCTAGCTCTTTTTATAGTTTTTGGACTAGTTTTGGCCCTGTCCAGACCTAGTGTCCGGCTTAAAAATTAGGCTCCAGGGCATTTAGGGCTCAAACGAAGTCTAAAAATTATGAAAATTGGTAGGATGATACTTCTAATACTCCTCAAGCTCAAGGACTACTTGGCTTGAACAAAATGGAGTTACAAAAATAGAAAATGGTATTTAAAATGGTTTTTAGTGATGAAAATCACTATTTTTGTAGGGGGTTCTTCTGAAAATTTGACATGTACTTGCTCCTTCTTCTTGTATGTCCACTTCTTTGATGTGCAGAGGAGCTTTGTCCTTGACCTTCAACTTCAACATAAGGGCTGTGTTCCTAAGGGTTAGAACAAAGGCATTGTACTGCGTGAATAAGTCCTCAACTTGTTCAGCTCTCAAGACTTGCCTAAAGTCGGCCACATGATCATATGGATCTCCAGTGCCATCGAAGTAATTCTTCATGGACTTAACTAGCTATGTAGGTCTCGAAGTCCTCTTGTGCTCTCTAGGTCTTGGTAGAGTAAATTCATCTGCATTTCCTTGGTTTCTTGTGGCTCTAGTCCTTTCACTTTCCATTCTATATGCTTCCGTTCTCATTCTTTCTCTTCCCAATGGGTTGGCAAAACTCACTTCTGGCCTATCTCTACTTCTATCCCTTTGAGCCCCATGAGCTTGGGACGTTCCCGCTCCTGGGTAACCATAAGAGACATTAGATCTTGGTTGACGGAAAAAAAATTCACCCTTCCAAGTGTAGGCATGCCTACCATGCTCTGTGACCACAAAGATCCTCTCTGAAGTATTGTCTAGGTAGGTCACTTTGTGTGGGCTATCAGGATCTTTGAACTCATAGATCGTGAGTGCTCCAACCTCATTTGGTTGATCAGGCTTATACCTCCAAAAGGCTTCATCAGTCTCTCGGTTTAGAAGTAGATCTATGCTCTTATTGTCTTGGGGAACCCACTCTGGCGTGATAATTCTAGTGAGAACTGATTTGCCTCAAGGGGTTTTTCCACCTATGTTCCCTTGCTCTACGTTGCCTAAGTCCATCTCTGGGATCACATTCCCGAATTCATCTGTCCTATCTGGAGGACTGGTGACTACGTATACGGTTCCTTCTTTGTCCAGGTATGCTCCATTTTCAAAATTGACTCTTGGATGTTCTAATCCAATGGGTTGGTCAGGGTTTTTAATCTGGACCACGGAGCTTCCTAGGCCGTCCTCATAGATGCAAGCAGCTAATCGGTTGGTCCTAAGGTATTCGAGTTGCGTATTGTAAGAGCCTTCTACCCTGTGTAAGTATGGCATACCTGAACTTCCCGTGGGTCTCTCCATACCATGAGACATCTCAGACTCGCTAGTTTTAGAGCTAGGGTAGTGCGAATAATGGCTCAACTACTGGGCCCAAGACCTAGCCGAATGATTGACACTAGCCTCTGAAGACCTAAGACTCTGTCTATCTCTCCCTAGGTATCGTCCTGATCTAAGGTTCATATGCCTAATTGAATAGCCCCAATTTTCCCAAGTAAAACCTCATTGCTAAGTTCCTTTGTAGTAATAACTTGTTCTTTTTAATTTTTCTTAGGATGTCACTTCTTGTCCAATCAATCTTCGTCGCAAGGAACACTTAGGTTTTATCGTACTTGATTTTGGTCGCTTGATTTAAATTCTTTTCCCTTATGTTGTTTCGCAAATGTAATCTCTTTGTACTTGCACTTGAGTGATTAGAGTTCTTGGAATTGATCGTAATTAACGTAACCCTGAGGAATCACAACCTCTATCCGTACTTAGCCTAAGCTAGGAATTGAAAGAGGAAGTGGAGAATCTCCAAACTTATGTCTCTTTCCATGATTGCCCTTGTGTGCCTAGGAAGCGCGTTCCCAAGCTTGCACTTACTCTTTCTTAAAATGCCCTTCGATGCTCTCAATGAACCTATAAAAGTCCCAAAGTTAGTTCAAGATTTAATTTCAATTGACACCACATACCATTTTCATTCATGCAATTTGGAGATCAAATTGTTATTTGGATTTGTGGAAAACAATCCTAAAGATCCCCTAGTTTTCTTCGTCTTGGGTATGGTCAACTTAAAAATAATATATCTAATAATCCTGGAATTAATTTTATCTTAAGTAGTGGAAGTTTTGGTAGTACTCCCCACGAGCTTTCCAACGAGTCTAAAATCACCCGGAACGGATTTCGTATGAGGAAGTTATGACTGTTCAGGGTTCTAGGGTTAAACAGGGTTCAAACAGGCTAGCAGGCAAACAGGACTTCTCGAAATACTTTGTGTAGCGGCCTCAAAATGCTCTACTAAACCTTAAATGGTTCCCACACATTAGCCAAAAATAGACCAATATTTTTTGCCTTAAAGAATTGGCTCAATTTGCCCGTCAATTGCGATCCAGTGGTCTATCAATCGCGATTGATGTGTCAGTCATGATCGACGTGTCGGTTGCAATTGACAGGTCCGTCGTGGCTGTCAGTCGCGATTGATGGGTCAATTGCGATTGACACGTGGCCCGAGATTTCAGTCAATCATGGTCAAACAATCGTTGACTTGGTCGGTCGCGATTGATAGGTCCATCGGGACTGTCGATCGCGATTGATGGGTCGATCGCGATTGATGAGTCGATCGCGATTGACACATGGCACGTGTAACTTCTGTCAGTCGCGGTCAGTTGGTCGTTGACTCTGTCGGTCACGATTGACAGGTCCGTCGGGACTGTCAGTCACGATTGATGGGTCAATCGCCATTGACTGATCAGTCGACAAGTGTCCGTTGTCATTTGTCGATTGCGATTGATAGAAAACTGAGGAATTTTAAAATCTTAAACACACTTTTAGAATGCTCTAGGCCTAGAGATCATGTTTATGCACTTAGTTTTGCAAAAAGGTCCATTTTTTTGTCGGTTGCGATTGATAGAGGTCAACGCCTCGGGACATGCACAATCAAGAATTTGTACCTGTTGAAGCTGGTGCAGCTGCTGGGGATGCCAGTTCCTCCAAAAATTCTCAAAAAACACAGAAAAGCACAAGCACACACTCGCTCTCTCGCTCTCTCTCAGAAGTGAAATGAGGGGAATGGTGATATGACCAAAAAAACGGAAAATGTCACGATGATGGAGATGGAGGTGGGAGATGGTGATGATGATGATGGTGATGAAGATGGTGAAGAAAACAAAAGAAAATAGATAAAAGTGAAGAAAATACCTACGACTCCAATGCCTCAAGTCTACGTCTTACCATCACACGCTCATCCTCAAAGCTCGATCCCCGACAACGGTGCCAAAATTTGGTGTAGCTCAGTGATGAGTAGCACCTCCTTTAATGTCAATCCAGGAAGACATGAGGATGGTATGAAAACCTCGAACAAGTGATGGCACAAGTGTGTGAGTGAGAAGCACACAAACATGAAGACACATACACACACACGCACACACACGGCAAGACAAAGAGAGGAACAAGGAGTCACTTCTATTGCAAAAGAGTTCTCATACAAGTTCAATTCTATCACAAGCTTGCTTCAAAAATGAGCTCTCGAGCTCTATTTATAGTTTTTGACTAGTTTTGGCCTTGTCCAGACCTAGTGTCTGGCCTAATTGAAAATTAGGTTCTAGGGCCTATTTGAGGGCTCAAATGGAGTCTAAAAAACATGAAAATTGATAGGTAGGTACTTCTAATGCTCCTCAAGCTCAAGGACTCCTTGGCTTGCACAAAATGGAGTCGAAACTATCCAAAAATGGTATTTAGAAGGTTGAGGTAGTGATGAAAATCACTGTTCAAATGAGGTTTGGTTGGAAAATTTGGATGGCCTATTTGCCAGATCTTCATTGACTACTATGTCTGCTTGTGCCTTCTCTCTGCTCTAGCTCCCTTCTTTGGCTTCCTTGTCTTGTGAGTCGTTGAGTGCCTTGACTGCTACCAACAATCAAGAAGAACTTAATTTCAATTCCGTTGATTGCCAAAGCTGGACTTCATGTACACTTTGTTGATGATAAGTTTATGGTTCATGATTTCAGCAATGGCGATGTTATCGTGATGTCCGATACATTATGTAATGGTTTGTATCGCATGGATACATACAAGAGGGCTGCCTCGAATGCCTTGGTTGCTCATTCTTCTTCCATGGTTGAAATGGAGCTTTGGCATGCTCATTTTGGTCACTTGAACTTCAATAGTTTGCTTTACTTGCAAAAGAAGGACATGGTTATTGGATTGCCTACAATTGAGTCCATTGAAAAGCATGCATGTGAAGGTTGCATTCTTGGAAAAATGCATCGTGCTTCTTTTCCAAAAGATAGTCACACATACACTACAAGAAAATTGCAGCTTATTCATAGTGATGTATGTGGTCCCGTCAAGACTCCATCTTTTGGGAAGCATGTATATTTTGTTACCTTCATTGATGATGCTACTCGCCATACATGGGTGTATCCTATGAAAGCAAAGAATGAGGTATTTTCTACCTTCAAACCATTTTTAGCTATGGCTGAAAAGTTTTCTTCACAAAAGCTTTTGACTCTACACACGGATCGTGGTGGTGAATACATGTCACATGAGTTCAATGCTTTTCTTCGTGAAAGAGGTATTTCACACAAATGTAGAGTGCCATATACATCTCAACAAAATGGTGTTGCCGAGCGTAAAAATAAAACTCTACTTGAAATGACATGATGTATGGTTAAAGGAAAGCATCTTCCTGATAAGTTTTGGATGGAAGCGGTCATCTGTGCAAATTATGTGTTGAATCGCTTCCCTACAAAAGCATTGAGAGTCATCACTCCTTATGAGGCTTGGAATAATCATAAGCCTATGGTTATTCATATGCATGTGTTTGGTTGTTTGGCATATGCTCTTGTGCCATCACAACAATGTCACAAACTAGATGACAAGGCAAAGAAATGTATATTTGTTGGTTATAGTGATGAAAGTAAGGGGTATCATTTTTACCATCCATTGATGAACACAAATATTGTGAGTCGAGATGTGGTATTTGCTAAAAATTCAGTTTTCCCTCTACTTGAATGCAAAAAATAGCCAACAGTTATCACAAGATGTGTTCGATACACTCATGCCTTTGTTCCAAAATGGTGTATTTGACTATGCCCATGTAGACCAGCCAACTGAGGTTCAAAGGGCTGAAAAATTCCAGCCAAATAGGGCTAAAAATGTAGAGAATTTCCAGCCAAACATGGTTGAAAAATTTCAGCCAAAAATTATCAAAACTATTGGAAATTTCCAGCCACATATGGCTGAACATTTGCGTCAAAAGATGGCTGAAAATGAGCATGAAATTCAGCTCACACATGATGTACATATTGAAGATGTTTTACATAATGAACGCATGTCTATCAAGAGTGCACAAACTATACCAAAGTGGCTGAAACAAACTTTGCAAGACAGCAAATTGAGTGCACCTTTACTTGGTAGAACAAGATCAAGCTCTCACCATGTATCAAGTAATTTTGTGGATTATTCTCTTATTTCTACAGCATGTAATGAAGAGCCACTTTCTTTTGAAGATGCATGTGACGATCCACAATGGATGAGTGCTATGCAATCAGAAATGGATTCCATACATAGGAATGGTACTTGGGAGTTATGTGAATTGCCAAAAGGAAAGAATGCCATTGGTACAAAGTGGGTTTATAAGATTAAGAGAAAATCTGATGGTAGCATTGATCGCTACAAAGCTAGATTGGTTGCCAAAGGATATGCACAACAATATGGCATTGATTATGAGGAAAAATTTGCACCAAAGGAAAGAGCATATGGTTTGTCGCTTGCATAACGCCTTGTATGGTCTCAAGCAAGCTCCACGTGCATGGCATGACAAAATCCATAAGTACTTGATTGCTCTGGGCTTCACATGTAGTCCGATTGAAAGGACACTCTATGTACGCAAAAATGGGGCTGATCTTATAGTTCTTGTTATTTATGTTGATGACATACTCTTGAATGGGTCATGTGATCCAAAACTTGACATTCTTATGGCTAATTTGCAGCATACTTTTGATGTCACTTATCTTGGTCTTTTGAGCTACTACCTTGGCATCCAGTTTGTATCCGTTGAGGGGGGGATTGTTATGCATCAAGCAAAGTATGTTGAAAAACTACTGCAGCGTTTTGAATTTGAGGATTGCAAGCCAATTTCCACACCAGTTGAGACAGGATTCAAGTTCTCAGTTGAGGATTCCAGTGATGCATTTGACACTTCTCTTTATCAACAAGCTGTGGGATGTCTTATATATGCATGCAACACAAGGCCGGATATATAGTATGCAGTTTCCCAGTTGAGTCGATTCATGCATAGCCCTGACACTAAGCATTGGCAAGTGGTGAAACGTGTGTTTAGATATCTTCGAGGCACTTTGAGCTTAGGTCTCTTTTATGGAAGAGATATTCAGCCATGCTTGCATGCTTTTACAGATAGTGATTGGGCTAGTTGTTATGATACTTACGTGTCCCCTAGTGGTAATTGCTTTTTCCTTAGAGACTCATGCATATCTTGGTTGAGTAAGAAGCAACCTATAGTGGAAACATCGAGTTGTGAAGCTGAGTACAGGGCAGTTTTCATAGCTACAGTGGAGTGTATATGGATGAGATGCCTATTGATGGATCTTTGCATGGAGATTGATGATGCTATGCATATTCTCACTGATAGTCAGAGTGCTTTGGCTATTGCACGAAACCCAGTGTTTCATGCACAGACCAAACATATTGACATGCATTATCACTATGTGAGAGAGTGCCTTCATGCAGGAGATATTGATTTGGTATATGTGCCTACACAAGATAATGTGGCATACATATTCACCAAAGCTCTTCCACGGGAAAAGTATTAAGCTTTTTGCAAAGCTTTAGGCTTATTACCTTGTGGGGGCTGATGTGTCACTCCCTGTATGTGTTCACATCATTTGCTCCAGGGGGGTTTCTTACACTTATGTGTTCCTCAACTAGCTTTGATGTGAACCTTTTCCCTATACATGGGCACTTTTTACTCTAGTGCTGGCTAGAGGTTTTTTCCCCATGCTACCACATACATGATTCACTCATATGTGGTGGTACTTTGTACTTAGGGATATTATTTAGCTCTTACTTCAGTTCAATTTATCATCAATAAAAAGAGCTATTCCAGCCATCGTCTTCTCCGTGTGTCTTGTTGTGTTTGTGCTCCTTGTCTGTGCTTCTCGTGTGTCTCTTGCACTTCTACACACACCCAACATAAACAACCCATTAAGGAGGTTGAAGTGAGAAGAGTGGTGTTTGAGGATACTCTTCCTCCAATTAGCATGCATAAAAATGTTGCACATAGGGATGTTCAAGAGAATGTCCAATCAGATCAGTGTGCACATGTTCCTGTTCACCAACCATTGAGACGCTCTGCACATGTCTCACATCCACCTAATAAATATGTTCCAGGTTTAGATTTTGTTATGCTAACAGATGCCGGTGAGCCTTCTTGCCACAAGGAGGCTATGCAGACACATGACCATGCCAAGTGGGAGTGTGCCATGAAGAGTGAGTTGGATTCTATTCACAAGAATGGTACTTGGGATTTAGTACCTTTGCCAAATGGTAGGAAAGCTTTACCATGTAAATGGGTATATAAGCTGAAATTCATATCAGATAGTGCTTCTCCAAAGTATAAAGCATGATTTTCTTCAAAGGGGTTTAAGAAACAACATGGTGTTGATTTTGAGGAAATCTTCTCTCCAGTGGTCAAGATGACTAGCCTACATAGATTGCTTGGATTCATTGCAATGGAGACTTAGAGCTAGTCCAAATGGATGTGAAAATTGCTTTCTTGCATGGAAATCATACAGATGAGATCTATATGGAACAACTAGAGGGTTATGTAGTACCTGGCAAGGAGACTCTAGTTTGTAAGCTCAAGAAGAGCTTTTATGGACTTAAACAGTCCCATAGACAATGGTACCGAAAGTTTGATGCTTTAATGAAGTCTCAAGGCTGTTCTCGAAGCAATGAGGATCATTTTCTCTACACAAAAAGATGCTCAGATGGCAGCTTGATATGCTTGATACTTTATGTTGATTATATGTTGATTGCTAGGAAGTCCTCTTATGACTTGTCAATTCTCAAAAAGAAGTTGAGTCAAACATTTGATATAAGGATTTGGGGGATGCCAAACATACTCTTGGCATGCACATTACTCGTGATCAGAGTAAAAGATGCATATACTTGTCTCAAAGTGAGTACATATCCATATTACTTCATAAGTTCAATGTGCAGGGTGGAAAGGCATTGAGTACATCTTTACCCACAAATGTGAAATTGAGCAAGATGATTGCCCCAAATCAGATGAGGAAAAGGAATTCATGACCAAAATTCCCTATCAGTCTGCTGTTGGTAGTCTCATGTATGCTATGGTAGCTATGAGACCAAACATTGCATTTGCAGTGGGAGTTGTGAGCAGATATATGTCTAATCCTAGCAAGAAACATTGGGAAATGGTCAAGATGGTTTTAAGATATCTGAGTGGCACCAAGGACAAGTGCCTATGCTTAGGTAGAGGGAAAGCATCCATTATTGGTTACATAGATTCTAACTATATTGGTTGTGTAGACTATCGTAAATCTACATCAGGGTACATTTTTCATTTTGTTAGAGGTGCTATCTCTTGGAGGTGTTCAAGAATGTACAATTGTTTCCACCATAGAAGCAGAGTATGTTGCAGCAAGTGAGGCATGTAAGGAAGCATTATGGCTTTCTCATCTTGCTTGTGATATGGGTTTACCTCAGCATGTACCTCGTTTGCTGAGTGATAGTCAGAGTGCCATTTTGTAAAAGTCTCTTGCAGAGAAAGCCTGTTTCAAATATAGGTTTACTTATTGAAGTAAATCAGAAGTTTTGTGACTTTTTTTGAAGAATTTTCACTTTTAATAGTTGCACAAACATAAGGAGAGTATTGTACCAAAGTTTCATAAGAAACTTTAACCATTTCATAAGTCAATGAATACATTTTGTGAAGCAGACTTTCCTGAATATAGTTCATAGAAGTGTTGGAAACAATGTCCCATTGGTCAAAGTTGGTCAAGTTGGTCTAGTATTACAGCATGAGTAGATTTTGTTTTAATACTCCTATAAGGAAAAAGCACTCAGCGCATTAGTTAGTTTATTGTCGTCCCATACCAGTGGTCTGGGTTCGAATCTTGGCAGTGGTGCAGCGCGATTTTGTTTTGTAGTTTGTATGTTTTTGAGATAAAGCTACAGCTCGAAGACATCATCGATGCCGATGGATTTTTCCAAGAGTAATTTATTGAAGAAAGCGATCGTAGAGCTTTATTTGCTTTTGATGGTGTTTTTTTCAAGATACACACACTACTATATAAGAAGAGCCATAGGCTCATTGTAATCATCCTACACCAATTCCAACACCAGCTTTGGTTCCTCAGTAGAGGTGGTGCTCTAGCACACATGGGGCAGCCATGGTGCACTTTAGGAGCATGTTGAGGAGCACCTATGGAGTTCTTCTTGGAGAAGAGTGTGCTCACACTCTTGCTTATGAGGACTTACCCATCAGCAACTTGGTGGTGTGGATCAACCATCTACATGATGTATTTGAAGATTGTCTTCTACATGAAGATTACGAGTTACTTCAAAGACATTGGATGGTGGTTAACATAAGATTTACATCTTATGTTAAGAATTCAGGTACATGTTCTCTTTATGCACACAGGTACTACTTGGAGCTTATGGAGGTAGTGGCATCCATATCAGGAGGGGTCCTATTCGGCATAGGTACAAGAGAATCAGTACATGTATGTTTTATGCATATCTGGATGAGGTGTTCGAGAAGGTATGTTCATATGAGTTTGAGGATTTCTGGTAGCAAACTTGTTAGCATTCTTTGCTACTTTTGTAAGTATGTGATCTTTTCACACACGTATCTAACTTAGGGTTTTCCATAGCCTAAGTTTAGATGAGGGTTTGTTGATTATCAGTTTTAGACTGATCCTTCCTCTTTGTATCACTCATATTTACTCTTCTACAACCTATCAGGTCACACATCTCATGTATATTTAGATTTCTATCCATACATCTGAATATGTTTGTTACATTTGTACATTCACTCATCCATCTATTTCTGTTCACATAGAGTGGTTGAGATTTTGACTCCCACATTGTAAATTGACATTTCTATATATGATAATGTGAGTAAGCATTGGCTTACGTAACACTTTACACATGGTGTCTAATCTTTCTCTATCTTTGTCTCATCATTTGTATGATTAAATGTGGTATGTTCATGTTTTGTCAATATTGGAAGATTGCTGGAATCTGTGTTGTTGATCCTGAATCTATGGAGCTTGGACATGTGGTATTAGTAATGGGCCTACTAAATTTCCAACATTTGGTGTCAGAGCTTTAGGGCTTTGGTATCAGAGCATCCAGGCTCTCAGATATCCAGGTTCACAAGTTCCCAGACTTCCAAATTTACAACATATGATTTAAGAGCATCTTCTAACATTTGACATTTGACATACACACTTAATCTAGATGAGTAGAGATTTGAGAATTAGACAATTCGGTCACATGTTTATTCATCAGTGTGGAGTATGAAGTAGATGATCTGTTAGCAGCCGAATACTTTTGGAAGAGTATGAAAATACTTTACAAAAGTATTGTTTGAAGACTAAGACTTGATGAAGAGAAGGCTAGTTCAAATTCAAGGAAGAACAATGGTTTGGAGAAGATGAAGGAATCATATCAACATCAAATCACAGGTATCAATTTCTACTATCAGATTATCATTTGAAGGTCATATCTTAGAAGAGCAGTTATGAAGAGATTTGAAGGATTCAAGGAATGCTTTTATACACTTTCATTCTTTGAAAGTTAAAGCACTACCTACATCAAAACAGGTATCTAGAGGTTTTTCTAGAGAGTTTTGAGAGATCTCTTTCATGGCAAGAAAACTTATCTAAGAAGACAAATGTGGGGAGCATCAGTTTTGTTTTCATCCAATAAGCTGGTTGGAAAGTTTTAATCTAGATACAAAATGTGATCTAGGTATCTAGAGAGGTAACTCTAGAAAGGTAATTCAACATTCAGCCAACTCAGACAAAAGGTTGGTGAATTCAATCATATCAATCACATTTGAAGCAAAACTTTGATTCAGAGATATGAGGAGATGATAAAACATGATTCTATAATCACTTCCATCTGTATACCATGTTTGTTTTGTCTCTTACTCTTAGCATTAAAGGAAGAGAAAAAGTTCATTTGAAGAAGTTAAGAGTGCTTGCTACTTCAAGATGAAGAGAACAAAAGGTATGGAAGAGAAGTTTGAAGATGTTGACATCATCAAGTGGAAGAAAGATGCAGAAGAAGAAAGTCCAATATTTCCAAAAGAAAAGTAAGACTTCCTTTTCTCATATATTTTCCATATACTTTTCCTACTTTTATCCTCTACATCCAAAGACAAGTCTACGAGAACATCTTATATGAAGATAGTTTAAAGAAGAAACAGTTTCTTGTTTTGCATTATACTTGGTCATGATTTAGTAGGTTTTGAGAAAGAATTACATTGAGAGAGAGAAAAACAGAAGATATATGTTTTGACGCATATGTATGAGTTTTGTTTTAGTTGAAGATTTTTTAAGCAGGCAACTGATATGTTCCCTCAAAGAATTCTTGAATTGTCAATACAGAGCTACTTGGTATATGAAAAGTTATAGAGAAGTATATTTCTTCTTTATCTAACTCTTGAGGTAAAAGAGTTTTTTGTAGCAGATGTTGAAGACTTGGGTTGAGGTTTTGTGTTTGGAAAAGTTACCTCATATTCAGTATTTTCAGAAAACTTCAGAAAATTCAGATTTTTTGATGTACCAGGCAGTTGAAGAATCTACTTTCTATGATTGTCTTGATTTTTGGATACATGCTTGTATTCAAAAAGGTGTTCCATCAGATCCTATTACTTGATTGAGAAGTGGAGTTAGCCAAAAGAAAGTCAAGCAGGTACTATCACATTTCACCCAGGTAGAATATGAAAAGATGAAGTATCAACTTGCAACTTTTGGAGTTCTCAAGGTGAGAAGTTTGTCCACTTATGTTTCAAGTAGGAGTTGCAGATTCTTGGGAAAGATTTGGCTAAAGAAAAGTTTTACAACTATGTGAGAAGCATGGACACTTAGAGACATTCAGGTAACAAATCAAACATTCAGTCATGAAGGTTTGATAAGAGCAGATTCTACACAAGTATTTTGTTGGAGATATCTTGTATGATCTTGGATGATCATGAAGGTCTTGAGTATTTATGAGTCACTTGTGTATCCTTTGTTTGTGAAGGTTCTTATTATTGGAAGAAGTAAGTCAAAGATTCAGGTTCTATCAGATTTGTGTTGCAGAGAGATAGAAGAAGATACTTGTTATGTTGCAGAAGGTTATGAATCCAAAAATGCTTTCAGCAAGGTTTTTATGATAGATCAGCTAACCTTATTCTACAATATAGGAAGCTGAAGAGTCACAGTGAAAGCTATTGGCAACTGCACTGCTAATAAAAAGGGTTCATAGATTTTTGAACAGGTATTGATCATTGAAAATCAGATTTATTGAAAGAAGGAAGACGTTCCACATTTCATAGAGTCTGATATATTTGAAGAATTCTGGATACTAGTGTTAAATCATCAGGGGGGTGATGAAACACGAAGACTTATTTTCAGCTATATGTGAAAGAATGCAGAGTCATACCTATAAGGATTCCAGGTATTCCTATATCAGGTATTCCTATATTTCCTTTATCAGTTTCTCTTTATGTTCCTGCTTTGAAAGAAGAAGGAAGAAGGAGAATGTTTGGTTAAAGTTCCTATTAGGATGTTCCTGTTCAGGAGAAGGTTCCAGAGTTCTATTGAAGAGAAGCTTGATATTTCAGAGAGGTATGAGAAGTGTGCACACATATGTTTATACCAGGTTCTGAAGGAAAGAGGTATGAAGGACTTATAGTTAGAACAAGGATGATGACAAGATGACATCATAGATATAAAATTTTGATGAGACTCATGGGTTGAGTTGAGTTGAGTACAGTCAGAGATGAACCAGCTAGTGTTCACAATACACTAAGTTGTGAGTTGTCATTCACAAGTCCCAGGATTCAGTTCCCGATTTTGTTTAGTGTTTTTACATGTCACAGCAGAAGTAGGTTGAGAAACCTTTTGAAAAGTAAAAATATGTGGATCCTAGTGTATGTTTTCAGGTTTGAGAAGACAAGAAATAACAGGTTCAGAGTCAGTACATGCTATATTTGTTGTCAAGCAAATGATTGCTTGATGAGTACACTATTGGATATCTAGTTTGCATGTTTTCTCAAGTATTATGGTTCATATTCAACAAGTTCAGGTTTTTAAACTTTAAAAGAAAGTCAAATTCAGTTTTGAAGAAGAATTTTGAAGAAAAGGATTGAAGGTCAATTTCGGAAGTACAAGCTTGAAGCTTATGACAGTTTGCAGATGAATGAAGTTTGCAAATCCAGTCCAGTTTGTACCATTGTGACATTGCAGGGGGGATTGTTGGAAACAATGTCCCATTGGTCAAAGTTGGTCTAGATGGTCCAGTATTACATCATGAGTAGCTTTTGTTTTAATAATCCTATAAGGAAAAATCACTTAGCGCATTGGTTAGTTCATTGTCCTCCCATACAAGTGGTCTGGGTTCGAATCCCTCCAGTAGTGATGCAGCGCAATTTTGTTTTGTAGTTTGTATGTTTTTGAGATAAAGCTATAGTGCGAAGACGACATTGACAACAACGGATTTCTTCGAGAGTGATTTATTGAAGAAAGCGATCGTAGAGCTTTATTTTCTTTTGATGGTGTTTTTTTCAAGATACACACACTACTATATAAGAAGACCCATAGGCTCCTTGTAATCCTCCTATACCAATTCCAACGCCAACTTTGGTCCCTCAGTAGAGGTGGTGCTCTAGCACACATGGGGCAGCCATGGTGCACTCTAGGAGCATGTTGAGGAGCTACTATGGAGTTCTTCTTGGAGAAGAGTGTGCTCACACTCTTGCTTATGGAGAAGACTTACCCATTAGCACCTTGGTGGTGTGGATCAACCATCTACATGATGTATTTGAAGATTGTCTTCTACATGAAGATTATGAGTTACTTCAAAGACATTGGATGGTGGTTGACATCTTATGTTAAGAATTCAGGTACATGTTCTCTTTATGCACACAGATACTACTTGGAGTTTATGGAGGCAGTGGCATCCATATCAAGAGAAGTCCTATTCGGCATAGGTACAAGAGAATCAGTACATGTATGCTTTATGCATATTTGGATGAGGTGTTTGAGAAGGTATGTTCATATGAGTTTGAGGATTTCTGGTAGCAAACTTGTTAGCATTCTTTGCTAATTTTGTAAGTATGTGATCTTTTCACACATGTATCTAACTTAGGGTTTTCCATAGCCTAAGTTTAGATGAGGGTTTGTTGATTATCACTTTTAGATTGATCCTTCCTCTTTCTGTCACTCATATTCACTCTTCTACAACCTATCAGGTCACACATCTCATGTATATTTAGATTTCTATCCATACATCTGAATATGTTGGTTACATTTGTACATTCACTCATCCATCTATTTCTATTCACATAGAGTGGTTGAGATTTTGACTCCCACATTGTAAATTGACATTTGTATATATGATAGTGTAAGTAAGTAGTGGATTACATAACACTTTACACATGGTGTCTAATCTTTCTCTACCTTTGTCTCATCATTTGTATGATTAAATATGGTATGTTCATGTTTTGTCAATAGTGGAAGATTGCTGGAATCTGTGTTGTTGATCTTGGATCTATGGAACTTGGACCTGTGGTATTAGTAATGGGCCTACTAAATTTCCAACAAGAAGCGTTGTTTATTCATAAATTAACAAAGGTTTTCCAAAATTGAAGGAGGTTTTGAGTTATGTTTGATCATCTCCATCAGTGGTATCATAGCATATTTGATCAAAGTTGAAGGAAACGAAGACCCCGACTATTGCAGACATACAAAATTCAACATTTGAAGATTCAAATGGACAAAATGAGAAGGAAAAGCTAAAGGGAGACACATGAGAGCAATCAAAAGGATCAGAAGGGGTAAATTTTGAAGCAAAGGTTCATCCATTACTTATAAGGTTGGAAATTTGTTAGTACAGGTGAAGAAAGAATTGGAGATAGTCTCCAAATTGAGAACAAGATGAAGTCTATTGGATTAGTGAAAACCAAAGATGGAAGGACTCTTTTGAGTAAGGTTTTGTATGTTCCTACAATTCCAAAGAATTTGATTAGTGTAGGACAAACTGTGGAAAAAGGATATGAGGTGAGGTTCACTAATGATGGAGTTTATGTTGAAGACCCTAATCAAGGGCATAAGAAAATTGTTACAAGAAAGAAAGAAGGAATGCTTTTTACATTGAAGGTGCAAGGTAATGTTGGACATGCCTTGTTCACATATGGAGAGCAAAAGATATCTGATTTGGATCTTTGGCACAAAAGGCTTGGACACTTCAATGAAAGAGGTATTAAAGAGATTATTAACAATGATTTAGTACTTGGATTACCTAATGTTGCAGGTCAACACATGACATAAAGATGTGAAGCATGTCAATTAGGTAAGGCTCATAAGAAATCATATAACAAACAAGGTTTCATGTATTCAGGAAGACTTGAATTGGTGCATATAGATGTGTGGGGTCCTTCAAAGGACTATAGCATAAATGGTTCGAGATATTATGCCGTTTATGTTGATGATGCTACCATGTGGATCACTATTTACATGATAAAAAACAAATGAGAATTATTTAGCACATTTAGACACTATCATGTATATGCAGAAAGGGTTATAGAACAAAAATTTAAGAGATTGAGGTCAGATGGAGGGGGAGAGCATTTCTCAAATGAATGTAATGATTATTTATGGAATGCAAGTATAAAGAGAGAAGTTACGTGCAGGTAATCTCCTCAACAAAATGGTGTAGCAGAAAGGAGAAATAGAACTCTTGTTGAGTTTGCAAGGTCAATGATGAAAGAGAAGAATTGCCTAACTATTTATGGGCTGAGGCTATAAATACAGCTACATACTCGGTTAGTAGGTACCATGTAAAGCTTTGCAGGGTATGACACCATATGAAGCTTGGGGGGATAAGAGACCTGAATTAGATCATTGCAAAGTATTTGGTTTTTTAGCCTATGCTTATGTTCCTTATGAATTAAGGCATAAATTGGAATCAAAGGCTGAAAAATATGTGTCAATCGGTTATGATGACAAGAAAATGGGATACAAGTTGTGGAGTCTATCCATAAAGCAATGTCTTGTCTCAAAGGATGTTACATTTGATGAGCAAGGTACTTGGTATACAGGTACAAATAGTGCTTATGCAGGTCTTGAAGAAGTAGTGAGTCAAAACAAGGGTAAATCAAAGGTTCAAATATCTGATGAAGAAGAGAATGCTGAAGCTCAAATTGATGGTGAAGAAATGCCAAGGTTTGATCCAGAATATGATGAACCAGAAACTTCAAGGAGTGGAGAACTCAAAATATCATCAAGGAACAAAAAAGCAAGCCATAAGGTATAGGTATGATACTTCATTCTTGACTACTAAAGATTATGCTTCCATGATAAAGACAGATGAAGATCCTTCTACATATGATGAAGCAAGAGGAAAGGAAAATTGGGAGAAGCTATGAAGGAAGAATATGATGCACTCATTGAGAATGAGACTTGGGACTTAGTGCCAAAACCACGTAATCAAAAAGTGATAGGATGCAAATGGGTTTACAAAACAAAAAGGTATGCAGATGGAGGTGCGACTAGGTACAAAGTTAGACTTGTTGTAAAAGGGTATGCACAGACATATGGTGTGGAATATGATGAAACCTATAGTCTTGTTGCAAAGATGACAACCATGTGGAGGTTGAAATTTGTCTCAATTAGATGTGAAGGATGCATTTTTAAATGGTTATATTTCAGATGAAGTTTACATGGAACAACGAGATGGTTTTAAAGATCAATTTTATCCAGATCATGTGTGTGTGTATGGCTTGAAGTAGGCTCCAAGGGCATGGAATTACAGGCTTGTGAAGTTCTTGAAGGAACTTGGTTTCCAAGCATCAAAGGCAGATAGTAGCTTGCTAGTCAAAGCACATGAGGATGGTTTTATCTATGTTTGTATTTATGTTGATGACATAATACTTACAGGTACAGATGACAAAGGCATACAAATGCTTAAGAAGCAGATGGAGAAAGAATTCAAAATCAGTGACTTGGGAAATTTATCATATTTCTTGGGAATGGAGATTTTATATACTCAACATGGAGTATATGTGACTCAAGAAAGGTATTTGAAGAATTTTCTAGTCAAGTTTGAAATGGAAGATTGCAGGATAGCACCAACTCCAATGGAAGTGAATCACAAATTAAGTAGATATGGAGGAGAAGAATTCAAAGACATGAAGCTTTATCAGAGTTTGGTGGGTAGCTTGATTTATGCTACATTAACAAGGTCTGATTTGTTATATGCAGTTGGCGTTCTATCTCAATTCATGCATTGTCCTAGAAAGGAACATTGGATTGCAGGTCAAAGGATGCTTAGGTATATCAAGGGCACACTTAAAGAAGGTTTGTATTATGGGTTTACTTCAGATACAAGGATCAAGATATATAGTGATGCAGATTGGGCAAGTAACTTTGATTATGGAAGATCAACAAATGGATATTTGTGTTATGTGGGAGATAAGTTAATTTCATGGTGTTCTAAGAAGCAACATACAATTGCTTTGTCATCTACAAAATTAGAGTATAAAGGTATGGTAGAAGCTGCAAAGGAAGTCATATGGCTAAAAACTCTTGTGAAGAGTTTTGATATTATTCAGAGTACTCCTATCATTTGTGGAGATAACATGAGTTCTTTGTATTTGGAAAATAACCCTATGTTTCATGCCAAGACCAAACATATTGAGATTAAATATCATTTTATGAGAGAGAAGGTTGTTGATAAAGAAATAGAAATCATGCATACTCCTATAAAGGATCAACTTGCAGATATGTTAACAAAGAGCTTGGATGGACCTAAATTGTAGAGGTTTAAAGATATGACAAGGATAAAGATGATGCAGGTAATCACAATTGATGATTGAGGGGGAGCTATTCGAGCAAGACAATCAACAATTGATGATTACATGAAGCTTAGGAGTGAATACTTGAAGAAAAGATTGAAGCCTAAAAGCATGAAGTGAAGTGGAGATTCAGAAAGAGATGTTCTATATACGCATGTATATTAGTTTCATAAATACTTCACAAATAATTTGAAGTAATGATGAATCCACACTTATATGCATATACACACTTGTGTATAGTCATGATACATATGAGAGATGAAGAATATATGAGATATAGAAGAGTGAGATATATCCATCAGATGTATTTCTGTGTAGAATAGAAAATGGTTTGAAGAAGTAGCACCTCAATGTTTTCCATATTTCTCCTTCTCTGCTCAATCATTTGTGAAATCCTTTTGTGGTTGTCTAAGTCCATAGTTAATGCATCTATGTTTAAGTTTTGAGAGTCCAATTGTAATCAGGTTGAGAGAAGTTCGTGTAGGAACATTCATATGTAAACAGGTGTTGAGAGACTACTGAAATAGGGACAATCTCGATGATCAAAGAATTGATCAGATCTAAGTCTACATTGTAATGTTTTGCACAACCAAGCATTCAAAATTTAATTTGGAAGGTAAGCAACCTATGTCTAAAATCATTTGATCAAATGGGGTCTAGTTTGTGAGAACTATGCATTTAAGGTTGAATATGTAAAAGTCACTTGCAGAGAAATCTTGTTTCAGATATAGGTTTAGTAATTTAAGTAAATCTGACATTTTTTTATTTCTTTTGAAGAATTTTCACTTGGAATAGTTGCACAAAAAAGGAGTATTGTATCAAAGTTTCATAAGAAAGTTTAACCATTTCATAAGTCAATGAGTACATTTTGTGAAGCAGACTTTCCTGAATATAGTCATAGTTCACAGAAGTGTTGTTTGTTCATAAATTAGCAAAGGTTTTCCAAAATTAAGAAGATTTTGAGTTCTGATTGATATAGAGGTGTTGTAAATTCAAGTATAGCTTGTCTTTCGGAGATAAATCATCTCCATCATCATACATGTCTTTGGAGCTAACATATGTCTCCTTTGTACATGAAAGTAAAGACCG
This sequence comes from Ceratopteris richardii, assembly GCA_020310875.1. Taxonomy (NCBI): domain Eukaryota; kingdom Viridiplantae; phylum Streptophyta; class Polypodiopsida; order Polypodiales; family Pteridaceae; genus Ceratopteris; species Ceratopteris richardii. The sequence goes on from CM035440.1 coordinate 11,649,643, forward strand.
AATAACATCTTCCACAAAAACAACATCAAAGCTAACCAAAATGCATTTAGTCTATGGATGATATAGAGAATAGCCTTTGCTTTCAGAACTGTACCCAGCAAAAATACATTTTACTGCTTTATCATCCAATTTCTTGCGATGTTGTTCAGGCACTAATGCATATGCGAGACAACCAAAAACATGCAGGTGAGCAACATATGGCTTGCAAATCTTTGTAAACACCTACCAAAAGGAACTCGTAGAAAACGTTAGCTTTGATTGATGGAATATCTCCTAGGATGTAGGAGCATGATTAGAGGAAGCCAAAAGTTTGAATTCAAATTCAAACTTTAACTCAACTACTATAAAAGTGATCATGAAAAAGTCGGGGTAAGACTCATCATTTTTCGAGCTCCTCATTATCATTTCTGAGTGTGTGTGAGGCCTACACTCTAGCCCACACCTATCTACACCATTAGGCAATGATCTTCATGCCTATGACATTGTATATAAGTGTTCATTAATACATATATCTACATTGTTCATTTCTGAGTTCACTGTCATAGTGTCTGAAAGTCTGTCAACTTGTGGAGAGCATATCTCACTCATTTCTTCACTACATTCAAAGATCAATAGCTTGTTGGAATCAGCTTAGAGTTGTCTACGTGCTATTAAAATTTCAAGGAACTCTATTCAACCATTTCAGAGAAAAGCTCATCGAGGTCATCACTGGTCAAAGTCTGCAACAGTCCTAAAAAAGCAGGGGTAAAGGTTTACTTGCTAAATTGATTTCTCTAAGCACAGTTAATCTTTTTATATCATTACACTTGGAATAGTTATCTTGCTAAGCTAGTTAGATACTCCTAAGAGGAATTTTTCCAATTCGTATTGTGCTGGTCATACTGAGCAAAAGATACAGCAGGTGTCAAGTAAAAAATAGAAGGTTTTCTTGGAAGGTTGAAATTCAAAGTTGTCTGTTTTGATTCAATCTTTACATACATCATTTCCAAAGTACATAGGCCATTTTATGGTGTCATTAGAAAGCTAAGGAGGTCCACTTATCAACTCTGAAGCATAAAAGGGCTGCTACAAAGCAGGATTTGGGAGTACCTTTTCATTCTCTTGGAGTGTCCATCCATCTTTCCCAACAGTGTTATCAGAGCAAGTTAAGGTAAAATGGGAGATGGTTTTCCTTCATTGATTGATAAATTGGACAGGACAACTGTTGCTCTAGCACAATGGTGAGAACCACGTTAAGAAGCTCCACCTCCTTAATGTCAATCCGCGGAAGAGATAGGAGTGATATGAAGATCGTGAATGTGAGATGAAGTGAGAGTGAAGGCGAGAAGCATAGAAATGCACACACACATACACACACACTACGAAGAGACAAGCAAGACACAATGGAAGGTGGGAAATTAGCTCTATTACTCAAGAACACTATTACAAGCTCAAAAGAACTCTAAGCTCACACTAGCCAACCTCAAAAATGAGCTCTCTAGCTCTTTTTATAGTTTCTAGACTAGTTTTGACCGGTTTCACATCTAGTGACCGGCATAGTTAAAAATTAGGTCCTAGATGCTATTTGGAAGGGTAAACGGTGTCTAAAAATAACAAAAATTGATACGCTTGTTCTACCTAAGCTCCTCAAGCTCAAGGACTCCTCGGCGTGCAAAAAATGGAGCGAGAAATTAAGGAAAGGGTTTTTCTATGTTACATATGTTACATTAGTGATGAAAATCACTGTTGGAGGTCTTTGAAAAGTATTTTTAAAACATGATTCTTTGAAAAAAGATTCCACTGGCTCACTGCTCCGTCGTTACATGCTTCCGCGTCGTCTGTGCCTCTGGCTGCTTCCAACACCCCCCTCCCTCTCGCTTCTGTCGTCCCTGACAGAACCTTGTTGTGAGGTCTGCCGGATATAGTTCTGTAGGAGGTCTTGAGCGAGGGTGTGCTCGGAGATACGAATGCCTCAGGCCAGATCTGCCTCGAGTTTCTCCCAGTCGATTGGTTGCGGTTCTTCCGGTGGCGGGAGCTGATAGTGTGTGGAATAGACCATTCGTTCACAGGCAAATAATTGTAATAAATGTGTAGGCCAGCTTATGAATACCTCTGAATGGTATTCCCAGAAGCCGGTTGTGAACATCTCTTCGAACGTCTGCTTGTAGCACGCCGGTAGGTACTTTATTCTGCAATGCCAGGCATAACACACCCGTAGCGATGGCGTTGTACTCATATCATATACCAGATCGAAATTGCCATGCTCAAAGCCCGGGGTGTTTACATGAGGTGCCTTGACGCGTCAGAAGACTTTAAAAATCATTTGCATCATGTCAAAGATTTTGATAGTCATATGTGCCGCTATATCATCCATATGTTTTAATCTAGGGAGCCAGTGGCGAATTGTAGCCATCATGTAGCCAACAGTGGGTAACTCAATGGGTGGCTTAAAATAGGGGTAATTCAACCAGTCTTGGCACTACTTATTGTTTTGTACCTTAATAGCAAAGGCAGTCCAGGAGCGGCGTCGTGGTACTGGTCCCCAACACGGGTTGTACTTCAAATGCAAAGGTGCCTTTACCCATGTACTCATCATTTCTGGATACTGCTGTAGTAAATCTTTTCGCCACTCTGGTTGATAGATCTTTCCTTGCTGCGCATCTAGTGGCAAATCATCCGCCTCGAACTGAGTCGCATGCGATGGTTTTTTACCTGTCTCTTTCTCAATGGCTAACTGGTATTCGGCCATTAACATAAAATACGGTTTATACTGTAGCTCATGCCCAGATATGTATCGTCGCGGGGCCAAATGAGCAAAGAATGGAGACTGTAAAATCCTTTCTTCTATCATCGCCATGGCATGTAATTGTGCCTCTACTCTAGCTGAGTGTGTTGTTCCAATTTCCTCAATTGTCTTCATCCACGCGGGGGTCGGAAGTTCATAAGTCATCTGACCTTCGGCCGTGACGCGTCCGCCTGGGATGGGTTGTGGCTCGTACGCCTCTTCAAACATTTCCTCCACCGGGATGGTGACAGTTTCTTCCTCAGCTGGTAGCTCAGGTGGGGAATCTAGCCTTGGTGGTGCTTCATATACTGCAATCCTTGATTCAAGGTTCGATACCTAGGCCCGTAATGCGTTGAGTTCCTCTAAGATGTCAGGAGAGGGGTCCACAGGTGCTGGTATGTCTGGGTGTGCCGGTGCTCGTAACTGGAGTAATTTATGATCTTCTTTGAGTTTCTGTAACTCCTCGTTCATGCGGTCATATTCATCTAGCAATCTTACATGATCTTCTAGCACCATCCTCATCGAGTCTGAAGGAATGGCTTTGAACCTGCTAGGACTGAGTGGTTGGTCTGGGTGGTCGAGCGCTGCTTCTAAGTTTTCTCGGTTCTGATCCTGTAAGCGCTGGTTTTCTTCCTTGGCGGCTGCTAGGTGTCTTCGTAGTAAGCCCATGTTGCGTGTTAGCGTTGCATTGCGGACTGTCTGGGCTCTTAATAAGTTATCCAGGTCAGCAGTTGCTTCCTTGGTCTTTTCTTCGCTTTCTAGTTCCAATTTGTGATAGGCTTCGCGTAATTCCTGGTAGCGGGTGTTCAGAGAGGCATTCTCAATAGACAATAAATTAAGCTACGACTGTAAGTCATTGGTTGTCCTCTGCAGCTGCTGATAATTATCACCAAGAGATGTGAACTCATCTCTTACTTGCGTCATACACATGAACATCTGTCGAAATGCATTATCTACAGTGGGTGATAGTATTAATGGGGTGCTAAATGGAGATGCAGTTGGTGTAGATGCAACGGGAATGGGGAATGGGGGTGGGAAGGTGGATGATGTAGTGATGGTTGAAAATTGTGATGTGCTTAAAAATGTTTGTGCTGTGAGTGAAGTGAGTGATGGTGCTGTGGGTGGTGAGATGTCCATGTCAGTGGACGTGTCTAGTGCGGTGACCGTGAATATGGGTGTGATCGTGGGTACTCGTGCTGGTGTAAATACGGGATTTACAAAGGTTGAGGGGTAATTTACATGGGGGCTGGCTGGAGCAGCTTGGTAGAAAGGGGAAAGAGGGGTTACAGTGGGTCGGGGAGGTGAGACGGGGGAGAAGGTTAATGGCGGTGGGAATGGGAAAAGGGGTCTTGGAGTTGTGGGGAAAGGTGGAAGAGATTGATGAAGGAATGGGTTGGATAGAAAGGTGGGTGTGGGAGGAGGTAGACTAGGGCTAATGGGTGCGGGAATTGTGGGGTTAGTGGTCGTAAAGACAATTTCTGCAAGGCCACCGGCGAATGAAGATGTTGGTCTGAGGGAGGGGGGTGAATAGGGGAGGCTGGATGGACGGGCGGTGAGAGAGGAGCGGTTGGGGTGGTCGGTACTTCCATGACTACTGAGGTTTGTACAGCTGTAGCGCGGGGTGGGGAATCTACAAAGATGGTTTCTACAGCCAACGAACTTTCGGGGACGAGGCGTGCCTCCCTGGCTTGTTCTGAAGACTGTGCTCCTGTGGGTACACGAATGTATTCGCCGGGCTTTGAAAGTAGTCGTACTCTGCGGGGGTCAAACTGTGGTAGTGGCTTTCGTTGCAAGTACCTGAGGGCTTCGTTGGAGCCTACTGATTTGACTAACTCTCTGAATCCTTTGATGTATGCGTCTTCGAATCCGCCTGTGACAAGTTCTTGTTCTATTAGTGCTTGACTCTCTTCCTCTGTCAGCTTTTTGCGTGCCCAAACTTTTTCCATAGTTCTATACAGCTTCTTAATAGCTAGTGTGTAAGCTGCTGCTTCGTAAGTTTCATCTTCATGGGTACTTGTATCACCATGTGTGTCTGTTTATTGGCATTGGCCATCTGTCTGTTCATGCTCTTGGGATTCATGTGTTCCCTAGCTAGCTTCGTCGTCATCGGTTGCTGTTCTTTCGTCATCAGAACTGGACACGATCTGTCCTTGTGGCTGATCCCTGGGTGTGGTAGGGTAGCTAGGCCTTTCAAATTCTTGAGAAAACAATTGTCCTTCTGAAAACTGGAACTCATTGGAGAATGCATCGGGCATCTCAAAATCAAAAGTTTGGTCCAGTGGCTCTACTTGTCCTGCTTCTAAATGGGGTATTGGAAAAGAGAAAGCTTCCGCACCAATAGTGGTGGGAAGTTCAGCTGCTGTGGTGATAGGTTCTGTGGTTGTGGCTGCTTGAGGTGCAACAATACTGGTGGTGCCCTCCGGCGTAACTGGTCTTGATAACCGTATACGAATTGGTGGTACTGTGGGAGTGGTTGCTGTTGGTGACTGCTCTGGAGATGGTTGTGGCGAGGGTGATTCTGGGACTTGTAGGCACGGGATAGTACCTCTCATCCGCTTTCCGGCTCTGCCTTTCCTAGACTTTCTAGCCTTCCTAGTGGTGCCTTTGAATGCTTTCAGTTCCTCACTGGTCATGGCACGCTCAATTGGTAAGTCATACGCCAAGCACATATATATGATCCTGGTGAGGGCGCCGCACCCATTGATTACCTTCTTTCGCTCCCACCTATGTTGTGCCAAATAGAGCTGATCAATTATCCAGCTAGCTAGATCAACCGTTTGAGGTCCAGTACATGCTAAGTATAATCCAAACCAGATTCTCTTGTGGGGCATGGTAAAACGATCCTGAGCTGGGAAAGCAAAGTGCTGCATGCATATCCGTAATGGCTTGGAAAGCTCAGGGGTTATGGCTGAAATATCCTCCCACTTAGTTACGTCACCACGTTTCATCTGCTCTGGGATTAGTCGTTCTCTCTCCATCGGAGTGTGTGTTCCATGTATTTTCAGAGCTGCGCGAATTAAATCTTTAGACAAATAAAACCTTCTGAATGGAGGATCATTTACCAAGGATGGTAACATGAATGTGCCAGGTAGATCCTTGTTTTCTGAAGCTGTTAAGGTGGTTACCAAGTAAAAACATCTGTAAAAATCGGGTTTAGGCAGAGGGTCGCTAAAATACTCTGTAAATCCCGCTCGTGCCCAAACGTGCATTAGATCTTGTGTATTCTGTAGTCCTTCAAATTCTCTTGACAAGAACTGGTACTTGGTCCATGTGCGAAGATCAAATGCCAAATTGGCCTCAAATATGAAATCAGCGTCTGCTAAGGGTCCTGCTAGGCCTTGAAACCAATGAGAATTACGATGAATCTTCTCAGTATATCCTCTAGGAGGATCATCGATTGGCATGGGTCCTGGAAAACCTTGAAACTCTGGTGGTTTCATCGTAGGATAAGATTCCGCAAGTAATTCTCCAATATTGGCCATTGGTGTGCTTGGGCCAGCTTCTGATGGTCCTGCTTCGGTTTGCATGATGACTGACGAGCTAATGGAAAAGATCTGCTACAAAAGATTAACACATTAGCATGGAAATTAATTATGATCCCATTAAGGTGAGACCGCAATCCCTTTCCATAACCGATGTGTAACCCGTGTAGCCAAGTGTCGTGAAGTGATTCATGCAATGATCTTTTTGCAGAGCTAATGCAGGTCTCTAGACGCCTACATGGTTCAGATTATGCATACATTTCTTGATGAGCTTTTATTATGCATGATGTGGGGTTTTGGTGTATGAATTTATACAAGGTTTGGTTGAGGGTGAATTATTACAAGGGTGGAGTTTAAACGGGGTGGGAGAATTGTTAGATAATGGGGTACAAGAAGACGTCTGGATACGTTTCGGTATCCATTTCCTAAGAGTCTTTGAGTGGGTTGTATGTTTCTGCTGAGGGACAAAAAGTGGTATCGGGTTTGGTGGTATTGAAGGATGAAAAGATTTCGGAGGGGTATATATTACATGGCTAGAGAGTTGGGCTATAATACATTGCTTGGGTACCCAAATCTGCGTGGGTGTGGGTCAACTGATAAGATACTTCTTGGCGATCCAAATCTGCCGAGTATTTGTACTTGTAGAAGAAGATCGAGGGGACTTTGGATGCTGACTCTGCTTCTGTTGAAACTTTGTCCTGTTCTCGTCTGCAGTGTTGCCGATAGCCTGTGGTTGCTGTCCTTTTGGCACCCATATTTGTTTCGTGCCACTTGTTCTGTGATGTTGATACTGCTGCTTTCCTTGCCTTGTCTGGTGGTGTCGTCGGTTTGGGTTCCTCTGTTGTGGTTGACTCCTTCGAGGTTGGGTTTGAGAGGTCCAATGGACGCTCTGCTTTGGAAAAGAAGGGAGATCCAACACTTGCGTGACCTGCCCATTAGGAAGTGATTCGTTCTTTATCTTTAATCTAGGCCAGTCCGCAGCAAGTTTGGAAGGATGAGCACCGCAGGGTGTTGTGCTCATTTGGCCGCTGATGCAACCCACCTGACCGCTGATTGTGTCCATCTGCCCTAGCGGTTGGGTAGCTGCCCCTTCTAGTTTGCAGGAAGCCCCAGGGAAGATCTCCTGTCGCCCTTCTTATTGACAACTGTCCATAGCCAAGCCCGAGTGGGTTGGTGTAGACGTAACGTGACTGGTCTGACCCAAGATCTTCCGGTCTTCCGTCGCATGCGTTTCATAGGGTCTAGGGTTACAAACCTCAATCGGAATGCAATTAGGGAAGTCAAGCAGTATCACTCGCTTCTGTTCTAAGGTTCCAATCTGTATATATCCTTGTCTAAGATTTAGGTCCACTGAGTGATCGTATAGCCAATCTTGGCCAAGGATTAGGGGTTCTATCAGGTCGTCATCATGGCACACTAGTAGCTTCGCTGTCATGGTCACATCCTTAATGAGGATAGGAAGGTCCACCTCACCCATGCAAGGGGTTTCCATGCCTCCTAGCCCTATGAGGTATGCCTCAATTGGCCGCATTTCTATTCTTGAATCCTTATAGTGGGACCATCTAATCGCACTAGTCGCAGCACCTGAGTCAATTAGAGCCCTGAGCTCTTGGCAAGGGTTGTCGTGCTCTAGCCTGACTGTAAAGAATGGTCTCCTGTCCACTATACTAGGATGAGTGTTTGACTTTACTTGACACATGGCCATGGGGTATCTGGGTGTAGTTTCCAGATGGTTATAATGTTCTCTCCCTAGTCCTTGTCTTCTTAACTTCATGCGTTTAATGCATTCTATTGCTTCTGCCTGAGCTTCCGCTCGTATTCTATTTTCTTCCTCCTTACGCTTCTTTGCCAACGTGAGTCGTCTAAGCATATCCTCAGTAAAAGGTTCCTGATATAGCTTGACTCTACAGCCACTAATGTAATTAGGCATTATACCTCCTTCTAAAGTGGCTAACTGTACTGCTCCACTAGTTGAGAGTCTGTTAATGATCATAGGTCCATAACCTCGCTTTTCTAACTTACGTGCGTGTTGCTTTAGCGTATATACTAGAACTAAATCTCCTTCTTTTAGGCCTTTATCTTTCACATGTGCATCAAAATATGCTTTCTGTCGCTTCTTTGCTGCGTAGATGCCTGCTGCTGCCTTTAGCCTGGTTTCTCCTAATCGTTCCAAGTCCATTATCCTTGTTGATAATTCATGGCCGGTCCACTGATGTTCTTGTGCAACCTTAAGGGTCGGTATCAAGAAGTCCAAAGGAAGCACAGCATTCTGACCAAAAACCATCTGAAAGGGAGTTGCATTGAGTACGGTCTTGTAGGCCACTCGATATGCCCAAACAGCATGGTGTAACTGTTTGTCCCAATCTGAACGTTTGTTGTTCACGAGTTTTGTCAGTACGTTACAAAGGATCTTATTAGTGCTTTCAGCCTGACCATTGGCCTAAGGATGATATGGTGCGGATTTCTTGTGAATCACCATAAAATCCTGTAACAAATATTCAATGACTTGGTTTAGAAAGTGAGTGCCTCGATCGCTCACTAACTCTATAGGCAATCCATATCTTGTAAAGACATTCTCAAATAAGAATTTTGCAGTTGTGTGTGCATCATTCTTTTTCATGGCTTTTGCCTCTACCCATTTCGTCAGATAATCTGTGGCCACAATAATGTATTCCGCATGTGTACCTTTTGCAGGGGGGTTAATGGGTCCTACAAAGTCTATACCCCACTTAGAAAATGCACGTCCGCCCATCATGGGTTTCAATGGCATTTCATCTCTGCGAGTAGGAAACTGAGTTCTTTGGCACACATCACATCTCTTTACATAGGTATGAGCATCCATGTGAAGAGTGGGCCACCATAATCCTGCAAAGAGGATGGCTTTGATTATCCTATCGGGTCCAAAATGACCTCCTGCAACACCTTGGTGTGCAGTCTCTAGTATGCTCAGATAATCGTTCTCATGAACACATTGTCTTAGATATCCATCTTGTCCTCTTTTGTATAGGTTATCGCCAATAAGTGAATAATCTTGAGCTTCCTGCTCTAGACTGCGTTGTCGCGCTAAGGTCATGCCTTGAGGGAATGTCTTCGTCCTCAAGTATGTCACTAATTGTTCACTCCAGTCTGGTGTGAGAGACACATGATACAATGTAGCATGCTCTACTGGTGGTCTTTCACAACAAACTTGCATTCTTTACACAACTTGTAGACATCTGCTTCCATCGAAGGCCAATATACTCCTAATCTATGCAGAGTCTGTAATGTTCGATGTTTTGAATGATGTTGCTTTAATGCACCTATGTGTGCTAATTGCAACCAATTCGCATGTTCTGATTCATCTACACAACAAGCAAGAATATTTTGATTATCCTGTTTATATATGCTTCCTGCCATTATTTGGTATCTCTGAGACTTGGTAATCTCTCCCTCTTTGATCTTTATCCTAGGATTCTTGGGTCCGTATGTCAGAATAGGGACTATAGGTTTAGCCCATTCTGGTGCTATCTCAAGGTTAAACAAGTATGCATCTGGTAGATCATCCGCTACTCCTTGAGGAGCTTCTCCTGAGGTTAATCTTGAAAGGTGGTCAGCTCTAAGATGTGTCTTTCCTTTCCTGACTACGACTTCAAAATCATACTCCATGAGTAATAGAAACCAACGTATCAATCGTCCGGTGTTACATGGTTTTTTGACTAAGTACAATAGGGCTTGATGATCTGTGAAGAACTTGAAATTAATGGCCAACAAGTAGTGCCTAAACTTCTTTACTGCGTAGATCATCCCTAATCCTTCTCGTTCCGTCGTGGTGTAATTTCTTTCTGCTGCGTTCAATTGTCTACTAGCGTAAGCTATGGGGAGATCTATGTTACCTTCATTCGTGGGTTGTGCTAACACACATCCTATGGCGTAATTGGATGCATCCACATGTACATGGAATGGCTTACTCCAATCTGGGGTAGTCAATATAGGTGCTGAGCACAAGCGTCGTTTAAGTTCATTGAATGAATTTTCACATTCATCTGTCCATTCAAAATTGGTTAAAAGAGAGTACAAAGGCTTGGCTATGATTGCATACATGTGTATGAATCTCCTATAATAACTGCAATGGCCCATAAATGCTTGTACCTCTTTCACATTAGTTGGTCTAGGTAATTCTGCAATTACTTTCACCTTTTCTTCATCCGTAGAGATTCCATTTTTTGACACAATGTGTCCTAGAATTTTGCCTTGTCTGACCATGAAAACGCATTTTTCTTGGTTCAAACAAACCTGATATTCTCGACATTTGTCAAATATTTGCCTTAACTCTGGGATATGCGTCTGTCTTACATTTGAATGTGCACATAAGTCATCGACATAAACTTCCAAACTCTTGCATAAGAATTCCTTAAAAACATGACACATGAGTCGCTGGAAAGTGGCGGGTGCATTTGTTAAGCCAAATGGCATCACACAAAATGCAAATATGCGCCATTCAGTGGCAAATGCCGTCTTGTGTTGATCTTCTGGAGCAATGGCTACTTGATTATAACCTGAGAATCCATCAAGAAAGCTGTAAACTTCCTTGCCCGCAACTCTTTCCAATAGATGTTCTGTGATAGGAAGAGGATAACTGTCTCTAATCGTGGCGGCATTAACTTTTTTAAGGTTAATACACACACGCAATTTTCCATTCTTCTTGGGCACAACCACAATGGGGGATACCCATTCGATATGCTCAATTTTGTAAATGAATCCTGCTTCTATCAAGCGATCTATCTCCTCTTTAATCTTCGCAGCGTAGTTATCATTGTACGTGTAAGGTTTCTGTTTTGTATGTTTTGCATCTGGAGTCATAGGGATTCTATGAGAACATATATCTGGATCTACTCCTTTCAAATCTTTGTAACTCCAAGCAAAAACATCTCTATATTCGCGCAATAGGGCAACTAGCTCTTCTTCTTCTTCAGTTGTCAAATCATGCCCTATGTATGTACATTTTTCTTCTTCTCCTTCGATAGCAACTATTATTTTCTTGGTTTTCTCTCGGTTATCATATACTTGTCCGTCATTCGCTTTTCTATTAGGCATTCGTACCATGATTCTTCTATCTTCGATTTCATATTTCTTGAAGTTCTCGGGTACTTCAAATAAAGATTCTTCTTTTTCTGACATGGTTTCTTTCTTCTTTCTTTTCTTGCCTTCACTCTTGTTAGTCACTTCCGTGGCTAACCTCACCTCATTCGTAATTTCCTCGTGTCTCTGAGTGTGAGTCTCTACCTCGAAAAAATATTCTTCCTCTGATGCAAAGGGAGAATCCATGATAATTGATTCTAAATCAAAATCGCTTGCATCCTCAAATGCATCAGTGTTAGGTTCACACTCTTCTAAAATTGCATCGCTCGTGATTGGCTCTATCGTGAAAACTGAAATGTCATAGCCATCCTCGTCACAGTGGGGTGTCCATTGTTCTTCATTGATGGCTACATCCATGGTTGCTAGGATTTCTGCCCAACCATGGGGTTCAAACTCTTCGTCTGGGAATACTAGAGGTGCGTAAGCTGGGTCTTGAAGAGTTCGTGGATGTTGTTCTGCACCTAAGGTCCTGGCTTCTAACCTTTCTTCCTCTTGTTTTGCAACTTTACACATCCATAGATGAGTATCCTCATGCAACCAAGAAGGATCTGATTCTAATGAGTGCACGGATTCCGTCTCTACTGGTGTCTTATGGATGGTATTCCATTGTATTGGGGGTACATCTCTATGTGAATAGTCTTTAAGGTTGACTTTGGTAGTCACTCCTAAATGTTGCAAGTACAAAGAATTAGTTCCCCAATCTTGTACAATTTGCAACTGACGCATGAATGGTCGTCCCAATATCATCTCATAAGCATGGTTTTTTGCAAAGTCACAAATGGCAAAGGTATGATCAAATTCTACGCCACAAGTGGTGAGAGATATGCCTTCTAGTAAGCCTAATGGTTTTTCTATGTGTCCATCAGCCATTTGTAGCTTCATCCTGGTGGGTCTCAATGCTGGCTTACCCCAACGTTTCCATAAGGTGGTGGTAGCTATGGCTACTCCGGCTCCTGTATCTAAGATGGCTTTCGTGGTGTAGCCCTGATGGGTTATCGGAAGATAAGTGTTACCTTCCTCTCCTTCGCTTACATCTCCTATCTTTTCTACTGGTATTTCTGGTACCTTATTTTGTGATCCTATTTGTGAGGGAGTAGTAGCAAGCTCGGGGAATTGATTTGCTACATGTTTCCACAATTCTGGTTTTACCTTTAACAACTCCTCTAGAGTGAGATTACATTGTACTTTAGTGTTCTTGATCACTTCCGTGTTTCTAGGGATTACTGATTCTTCATTCCTCACTATTATCGTGGGTGCTCTCATACTAATAGACTTTGCTTCCCAAGGTCCTGTGAACTGAGGTAATTCTTGTAAAGAATTAGATCCAAATCTTGTGTTTTCACTCCGTTGTTCTTCCTCTACACCATCGTAAATAGAGGGAATGTCTTGGGGAAATTGTTCCTGCAAGTCATCTATTTCTTGAATAGGAGGATGGGTTCCTTGTTCCTTTCTCCATTTCTCTTCTTGGATTTCTCTCAAAAATTCATGTGAGTACCTATGTATGGAAGACAAATTGTCTTGACTTTCTGTATTGGGTACTTGAGACAGGGATGGCGCATTCCTTTCGTGTGTCTCTGGGACAATAGGGTTCCTAGGCTGATCCTTTTTCTGTTTGCTTTCAATCAAATATTCTAGCCTCTCCATTAGCCCTTGAAAGTGTAATTCAGGTTTTGCCATGTTATTCCAATTAAGATATCTAGAGGCTTCGAACAAAGCTTGTGCTAGTTCTACCATCTTCATGCAAAGTTTAGTTCTCTCAATTTCTAGATCAGCTCGAGGGTAGTTTTTGCTCATTTCAGCTACCTGAGGTCCCTCTTTTAATCTAGCTTGATATGCACGAAACATCATGTCTAGATCTTGTGGTATGGGTTCCGCTAAAACTGATCCTGATTTCTAAGCTGGATTCTCTTGATTCAATTCCTGTGAAGTCAATTCTAGAATTTTGGCTCTAGATTCCTTCAAACTTCCTTCCAACTCAGTTATCTTTTTACTCCATTTTCTCTTAATTCTTTCTCTAGAATCTTTCCAAGATTTTGTCTTTTTACTGCTAGATTCTGCAACTTCACTGGTTCCGGCTACTTTCTCTTGATTAAGCTGTTGGTTCTGTAAGAGCGCTTGGGCTCTTGTTATAGCTTGGATAGGCACGTAGGTGGGGTTGGATCCATCTGCGTTGTTCACAATGCCTATCACATTGATCGGTGTCACATTCGAAGCATTTACAGGGTTCTTAGGACAATCTTTGATTATGTGCTCTTTGCCACAATTAGCACAAAAGCCTTGGATGTTATAGTACTGTGATTGTCCTGCTATCGGGGGATATGGACAATCCTTTATGAAATGATCTCCTTGGCACCTAAATGGTCCTCTAGGGCCCTGTGGTCTTTGTTGTCTTATTTGGGGCCGTGGATTTGGGTTTGTGTACATCACATTAGCATAGTCTGGCTCCCAACTAGGTTCCACTGGTGGACTATCGTAATGATATGCCTCCACATGTTCTGGTGACTCGGTGTAATATGCGGGTGGACTATCTACATGCGTAGAGTCAAAACTATTTGAGTGTGGGTCACTCTCTGTGATCAAAGGTGAAGAAGGCACTAAGGCCCTACTTAGGTTCTCTTCTGCAGCAGCGTATTTGACTAAGATGACATTTGCTGGTGGGGGTGGCTGCTGAGCTAAGACAGGTTGAGGTCTCTGTTGAGCCTGGTATGGGTAGTTCTGAGGAGGCCTATAGTAATAAGGCTGAGCATTGTAATGGCCTTGATACCTACCTGGCTGCTAGTATGCTTGCGGATAGTTCTGTCTCACGGTTTGTTTGTTGTACGGGTAGTCTTGAGCCGTATGATTCGTGTATCTTCTCTCAATTGTACAGTATTGGCCACTAGGGTTGGCTTGTGGTTGTGGTGCATTGGGGCACACATTTGCCATATGGTCACCACCACAGGTGTAACAACGCTTGTTCATTAGTACCCTAGGTTTGCTAGAAACTCCTAATTTCTGGGCCACTTTTTCTGCTAGGTCTTCTATTGAGCTAGACAATTTTGTGGATGCTAGAGATGAACAGTCTGAGTCCTTATAGACCTTTGAGAGTTCCAACTCGTCTCCTAAGTTGTCCTCAACGTCTATACAAATTCTTACACATTGCTCTAGCGTTCTGGGTTCTTTTAGGTACACGTAGGAGCGTAGTTTAGAGCTCAACAAGCCATCTAGAAACAATGACACTTGCTTGGCTTGTGAGGGTAGCTCTTGCATTGGACATCGTTCAACATATTGTCTAAACCTACGTCCTGCCAGTCTTACTGTTTCTTGAGGGGTCTGTTTAAAGCTATGAATCAACGAAGAAGTGTCATGTCTAATCCCACTTTTAGAGAATTCAATGATGAATGACTCTAAAAAGTGATGGATGTCTCTAAATTGCCTCTGTTGCAATGGTTGGAACCAAGTTAAAGCTGTATTCTTTAATGTTAGTCCAAATGCGTTGTATTGCGTGAACATGTCTTCAACTTGTTCGGCTCTTAGTACTTGCTTGAATTCTGCGACGTGGTCATAGGGATCTCCTGTCCCATAAAAGTAATTCTTCATTGATTTTACTAACTATGTGGGTCTCAATATTCTTGCGTGTTCGCGTGGTCTAGGTAGAGGAAAATCATCTCTACCACCTAGTACTCCATGATCTCTTTGTCTATCCGCTCTATTAGTGTCCGTGGTTGTTCTATCTCTCCCTATGGGGTGATTAAAGCTTACTTCTGGTCTCTCTTTATTTCTCTCTCTTTGATTTCCATGGGCTGAGGATGTTCCTGCCCCTTGTTGACTCGTATTCATGTTCGCTCTAGATGGAGGGAATACCAATTCACCTCTCCATGTGTATGTGTTTTTAGCGTGGTCAGACACCACAAAGACTCTTTCTGAAGTCTCATCCAGGTATACAACCTTTCCAGGTGTATCCGGGTCCTTGAACTCGTATATAGTGATGATACCTACCTCACTAAGTAGTTCTGTCTTGTATCTCCAAAAGGCTTCATCAGTTTCTTTATTTACAAACAACTCTATGCTTCTGTTGTCTTGAGGGATCCAGTCTGGGATTAGTACTCGTGTCAGTACAGATTTCCCTCTAGGTGTTCTAGGCTCTTCTAATGGTTCTTTTCCTTGAGATTTTGTTTTCGTCTCTGGTTGAATCACGCCAAACTCGTTGGTATTGTTTGGCTGCGTACTTAAGATGTACATCGTTCCTTCCTTGTCTATGTACGCGTCTCTCTCGAATTTCACCACTGGATGTTCCAATCCAATGGGTTGATCGGGGTTGTGCATTTGCACCACTTGCCTTCGCAAACCATCCTCATAGATGCGAGCACCTAATCGGTTGGTTCGGAGAAACTCTAGTTGCGTTCTATAGGGTCCTTCTGGTTTTTCTAAATAGGCTACATTCGACCCTCCTTCTGGTCTTTTTGTGCTAAATGCCATTTCTGATTCGCTAGTATCTGAGCTCTCGTAGGGATAACTAGTGTTCAATTGCTGAGCCCACGATCGAGCAGTAGTTCTTACACTTGCCTCTGATGATCTAAGGCTTCGTCGGTCTGACTTACCTATATGTTTGCCCGATCTAAGGTTCATTAATTTTGTTCCTTGCACACTCAGTACACGCTCAGATCGTCAATGATTCTTTGTTATTACTTTCTTGATTCTTTTTAAATTTCTTTAGATTCTTGTCCTAATGTATGCGTCAGGAATTCGACTTTCCGTTATAATTTTGAGTTCTCGTTCCGTCAGACTTATGTTCTTTCCTTTAGGTTTTCGTGTCACACACCTTTACTTTAGTCTTGAACTTGATAAATTTAATTCTCTTGAGCTTGAGGCATTCCTATCGTCTTAAATCCACAATGCTAACGTTTATCCTAAGCTAAGAATTGACTGAGGGGGTTGAGTAATCTTCCAACCTCGAGTCAGCTTTTCTGGTTGCTCTGATGCCCAAGAAGCCGCGCTTCCCAAGCTTTATGCCCTTCACTGCCTTGCTTTGGTTGCCTTTGATTGCCCTTGCTAGACCTGGAAAAATTCAATATTAGACCAATTCACAGTTGGATGATCAAGCACTTGAGTATATACACCTTTTAAGTCCCTTCCCTTTTGCCCAACTTTTCAATGCTTGCCCCCTGGCTTTCTAGTCCCAAACTAGGTCAACCTCAAAATAGCTTAAAACAGTAGTACTTGTAAAGAGCTTTCTAATGAGCTATTAAGCTCAAAAAACGGACTTCGGATGAAAAAGTTATGACCGTTCAGGCCCTGGGGGGGTAAAAACTGACAAACAGGTTTTTCTCCAAATATGAGCTAAGGGGACCCTATGAGTCTAATCACCCAAAAATTTCCCAAAAATAGCCCCAAAATTGGCCAAAAAATGAAACCCTAAAATTTGCGATGGGGGTGCACAATCGCGATGGTGTGAGACAATCGCGATGGTCTGGGACCGTCGCGATGGCGTGAGTGTGAACCGTCGCGATGGCGTGAAAGTGGACAATCGCGATGGCGTGAAAGTGGACAATCGCGATGGTCTGAAGTGCACCGCCGTGATGGCTCGATCAGGCGGACAATCGCGATGGCGTGAAAGTGGACAATCGCGATGGCTCGATCAAGCGGACAATCGCGATGGCGTCAGTCAACGGTCAACGTGAACAATCGCGATGGTCATAGATGCGATGGCTTGAGCCAATCGCGATGGTCTGGGCGCGATGGCGTGAGCCAATCGCGATGGTCGAAAATTTCGGGTTGTCGCGATGGTGTGAGGTGCGAGCCGTCGCGATGGTCCAACTTGCCACGTGGCACCATCGACGCGATGGCGTGAGCCAATCGCGATGGTGTGGGGTCAACCGAACAATCGCGATGGTCCGCGAACCGTCGCGATGGTCCAAATGAACCGTCGCGATGGCGTGAGACCATCGCGATGGTCCGGCCGAGCCGTCGCGATGGCGTGAGCCAATCGCGATGGTGTGACACAATCGCGGTGGTCTGAGACCGTCGCGATGGTCCACCAAAGTATGATTTTTTGAGATGCAGCTGTGGATTCGTAGATGCACAAGGGTCGCCTACACGCCTGTGTGGTCGCTTACCTCAAATTCCGAACTTCACAGACCATCACGATGGTCTGACACAGTCGGAAATTTCTGACAGAAACTGGAAATTTTACCTTTTCCAAGCTTTCCTGATGCACTGGAGCTCTGTACCTGCAAGAAAACTCAAGAAAGCAAAAGTACACACAAGCACAAAAGCTCTCTCTCACTCTCTCGCATGCACAAATGAGGGGAAATGAGGAGAATGGGTGGATATGGTGAATTTTCTGATTTTTTTGGAGATGAAGATGATGATGTGGTGATGAAGATGGAGTGTGGGGAGGTGAAAAACACTAAAAACTAAGTAAAAACAACAAAAACTGAAATTTTTACCTTCCAATGCCACTTCTTGCTATACTCTTACCATCACACATTCGTCCTAGACTCGATCCCCGGCAATGGCGCCAAATTTGGTGTTGCTCTAGCACAATGGTGAGAACCACGTTAAGAAGCTCCACCTCCTTAATGTCAATCCGCGGAAGAGATAGGAGTGATATGAAGATCGTGAATGTGAGATGAAGTGAGAGTGAAGGTGAGAAGCATAGAAATGCACACACACATACACACACACTACGAAGAGACAAGCAAGACAAAATGGAAGGTGGGAAATTAGCTCTATTACTCAAGAACACTATTACAAGCTCAAAAGAACTCTAAGCTCACACTAGCCAACCTCAAAAATGAGCTCTCTAGCTCTTTTTATAGTTTCTAGACTAGTTTTGACCGGTTTCACATCTAGTGACCGGCATAGTTAAAAATTAGGTCCTAGATGCTATTTGGAAGGGTAAACGGTGTCTAAAAATAACGAAAATTGATACGCTTGTTCTACCTAAGCTCCTCAAGCTCGAGGACTCCTCGGCTTGCACAAAATGGAGCGAGAAATTAAGGAAAGGGTTTTTCTATGTTACATATGTTACATTAGTGATGAAAATCACTGTTGGAGGTCTTTGAAAAGTATTTTTAGAACATGATTCTTTGAAAAACGATTCCACTGGCTCACTGCTGCATCGTTACATGCTTCCGCGTCGTCTGTGCCTCTGGCTGCTTCCAACAACAACTATTAGGCATGGTCTCTAAGGATGAAGACATACCTACAAGGAAGGAGTCTCTATGGATACATCTCAGGAGATGAGGAATTGCCCTCATTGAAAACCAGAGGACTACCAACAAAGGAAGAACATGAAAAGCTCAACACATGGTGTGCTAAGGATGCATTAGCAAGGTCTTATTTACTCAACTCCATCTCTGATTTTCTTTTGCCACATATTAGAAACTGTAAGACATCCCAAGAGACTTGGGAAACCTTGTCATCCTACTTTTCTTCCAACACAACGGCCAGAAAAACTCAATTGTGGATTGAATTCACCACATTAAGGAAGCAACCTAAGCAGGCTATTTCAGAGTTTGTGACTAAGATTAAAGATGTAGCAGATCAGTTAGCAAGCATAGGAGAAGAGATTGAAGAAGAGCAGATTGTAAGGCAAGTGATCAATGGGATCAAAGCTGATGACAAATGGGAAAGCTTCACCACTACCATGGACCTTTACATGGACATGCAGATTCTAGACCTTACCACTCTCATGGGACAATTATTCACTCATGAAGTCAAGATCAACAAAAATGGAGATACATCCAAAGGTAATAGCTCTTCTGCCCTATACACTGATAAAAGTAAGTCTAAAGATAAAGGCAAGAACAAGAAAGGAGAAGATGAAGGCACTACCTCCGAAGCCAACTATGCAGGGAGAGGTAGATCATCAAGAGGAAGGGGCAGAGGAGGTAAGCAAGGTAGGGGGAGATCCTATAACTCCTCACCATGCAACATTTGTGGTTTATCAAATCATACTACAGATGAGTGTTTCACGAATTACAAGAATCAGAGAGGAAGAGGATATCAAAGAGGTGAATACTCACAGTCAAGAGATAGATTCAACCATCACCAAGTCTACAACAACAACTACAACAACAATTACAACAACAACTATAATGGCAACTACCAAGGAGGATTCAAAACGAGAAAGGAGTACAACAACTATACAGAAGAGTAAGATGGTTCTCTTTTGATCATGAACATGATCTCAAAACTAGGTACTAATGATGACCACCTATTCTACATTGACTCAGGATGTTCAAATCATGTGGCTAGCAATGTAGCTCTACTCTCCGACCTTGAAGAACCAAAAGGTAAGCATCAAGTACAAACAGGTGATGACACCAAGCACTCAGTAGTTGAAGTTGGAAATGTTAAGACTTGTGATGGAAATCAGAATTTGTTGAGTACGGTACTCTATGTACCAACCATTACCAAAAATTTGATGAGTGTTGGACAGATTGTGGAGAAAGGTTTGCAGGTTAGATTCAACCAATTTAGAGCATTTGTGGAGGATCCTAAGCATGGATTCAAGAGAATAGCAAAGGAGAAAAATAAGGTAGACTTTTTACTTTTGAGATAGAAGACACAAAGAATATTACACTATACAGTTCTAAAGATCAAACACTTTCAGAACTTGAGATTTGGCATAAAAGATTAGGGCATGTAGGAGAAAGAACCTTGAAGCAGATATGCACGGATCAATGTGTAATTGGGATACCCAATGTTTCCAAACAACACATGATATATAAATGTGGTGCTTGTCAATTTGGGAAGTCTCACAAGTTACCCTTCTCAAGGAAAGGCTACATGCATGAGGACTACCTAGAGCTTGTTCATACAGATGTATGGGAACCAAGCAAAGACCCCTCAATCTCAGGTTCAAGGTACTATGTATCTTTTATTGATGATTATAGCAGGTGGACGGTATTGTACTTTATGAAGCACAAAGATGAAGTGTTCAATTGTTTTAAAAAATATCTTGCACTTGTTGAGAATCAGACAGGAAAGAATCTAAAGAGGCTAAGGTCAGATGGAGGAGGTGAGTACTTCTCCAATGAGTTTGAAACATTCTTGTAGGACAGAGGTATTAAGAGAGAAATCACCACAAGGTATACTCCTGAACAGAATGGGGTAGCTGAGAGAAGAAATAGGTTGATTGTTGAAACAACTAGGTCAATGTTAAATGAGAAAAAGTTACCTAACTACTTATGGGCAGAGAGTGTTTCTAGTGCCACTTATCTCATAAACAGGTTACCATCAAAATCCCTTGATGGGATGACACCTTATGAAGCATGGCATGTTAAGAGACCCTCACTAGACCATTGCAAGATATTTGGATGTGTAGCATATGTACACATTCCTTCTCAGATAAGAGGTAAGCTAGACCCTAAGGCTGAGAAGTGTATCTTTATTGGATATGATCTAAATCAGAAGGGGTACAGGTTTTACAACCCTTCCAATAAGGGATTCATGGTTAGTAGAGATGTTGTCTTTGATGAAAATGATTCTTGGTATGAGAATGAATGCAGGAAGTTCAAACTACCCTATGACTTGGAGGAGGAGTTTCCAAGTCTTGCTAAGGAGGAACCTATTTAGAATGAAGACACTGCTTCAGATGATGAAGATATTATCAACCTTGAAGAGTTCAAGGCATGGAAGTCCAAGGGCAAAGTCAAAATGAAGAATCTTGAAGACATACCTGAATCTTCAAATCAATCAATCAGAAGATCACAAAGGGAAAGCAAAAAACCTATCAGATATGGGTATGATACCTCTCTTGTTACTAAACACTCTGTTTATCTTGCCAAAGATTTGTCAAACCAGGATCATATGAAGAAGCAAAGACCAAAACTGAATGGAGAGAAGCTATGGATGAGGAGATTGAAGCACTCAAAGAAAGTGACACATGGGAGCTAGTGCCAAAGAAAGAATCCATGAAGGTAATTGGATCCAAATGGATCTATAAACTCAAAAGAAATTCTGATGGGTCAATAAATAGGTACAAAGCCAGATTGGTGGCCAAGGGTTTTGCACAAACCCAAGGCATTGACTATGAAGAGACATCTCACCTGTGGCCAAGATGCCAACCATCAGAGTGTTGGTGAGTGTGGCTACATCAAAAAATTGGAACATGTATCAATTGGATGTCAAAAATGCATTTCTTAATGGATGGATTTTAGAGGAGGTATATATGTCACAACCTCCTGGCTATGAGGATCCAAACAAGGTAACATATGTGTGCAGATTGAATAAAGCTCTTTATGGATTAAAGCAGGCACCTAGGGCATGGAATCACAGGTTGACCACTTATCTTCAAGACTAAGGTTTTGTCATGAGCAAGGCAGACACTTCTCTATTTATCAAGAGAAGTGTGATTGAAAACTGAATGTATGCTTGATGCATATGATGTTGGCCTAGGTTAGCAACAAGTTATACACAAGAAATCATTTTTTGCATTGTACTATCTACTACGGAAGACATATATACAATATTAAAATTCATGAATGTGGGGTGGCCTAGGGTTGATGCAAAGTGGATGGGAGTGGGAATGGATAATGTGGATGCAAAAGTGAATACATTAGTCAGTGGAGGTGATGCTGATGGCAGGGGATAGGAGATGTTGGGTTGAGTGGTGGTGGTGTTCTGGGTGTCAAGATGTCTATGTATTCAGAGATCCTAGTGTGTGTGGTCATGATTGTGAACAATGGCATCAGGTGTGCCTTGCATGGAGCTATACTCAGGGAAGAAGATTGTACCAATTAATGGGTGGTTTTAGGAAATTGAGAAGCCCGACAAGAGATGAACATATATTTACCCAAGAAAAAACATGTGTGGAGGGTAGATTGAATGGTGCATAGAAGATTGGTTGGGATGGGTGAAGGTTGGGGTCGATTGGAGCAAAAGAGATAGGGCTATGAATGGTGAAATGAAAGTAATGGTGGTAGAGGTGGTTGTTACAAGTGTTTTTGGATGAGATATTATAATAACGTTTTTAGTAGTGTTAGTGGTCATGTCGGGTTGCAAATGGGGTGGAGATGCCATGGGGACATGGTAACAGGG
Organism: Ceratopteris richardii; assembly: GCA_020310875.1. Lineage (NCBI taxonomy): Eukaryota > Viridiplantae > Streptophyta > Polypodiopsida > Polypodiales > Pteridaceae > Ceratopteris > Ceratopteris richardii. The sequence goes on from CM035440.1 coordinate 11,672,035, forward strand.
GGAGTTTGCGGAGATATTTTGAATATGGATTGTGTCACAAGGAAGGAGATAAGGAAGAGAGCTCATACACGCTCTCATAATCAAAGAGAAGCACACACATAGATTGAGGCAAGGAAGAATGATCTTCATCTTCTTCTTCTATTACATAAAAGGAATGTACAAGAGTGACCTAAAAACAACAATATAGCAAGTGCCATATATAAAGAAAAGTACACAAGGAAAATCCTAATGTCTACGAATGAGTGAGCTGGCAAGAAACAAATGTTCCATCACTCTTGGTAGATAAATCTAGTAAGCTCAATGAAGTATCCCTGACATAGATCGGCGTGACCACTATATATGTCAAAGAAATGAAAAACTGATATGTGTCATCTTGGATCATCACATGTTGAGATATCTCAACACTCCCCCTCAAGCTCAACATCATATCCTCTAATCCAAGCATCTTTCAAAACTTCTTCAGCTTCTCTGATCCAAGTGCTTTAATAAAAATATCAGCAACCTGCTCATCTGTTCTCACATAGATAAGATCAATATCACGTGCTAATACCTTCTCTCTGATGAAGTGATAGTGTACCTCAATATGCTTTTTTCTAGCATGGGAAACAAGATTCCGTGCTAATTGTATGCTGTTGAGATTATCACAGTAGATGATGATAGGCTTTTTCACTTCCACACCTAAATTTGCAAGTAGCATCTCTAGCCATGATGCCTCACATGCTGCCCTTGCAACACCTCTATACTCAGCCTCTATGCTCAACAAAGCAACAGTGGGTTGCTTCTTATTGCTCCACGTAATAGCTGCACTCCCAAGTGAGAATAGAAAACCACTAGTAGATCTTCTATCTAGAATGCTACCAGCCATGAACCTGCAAATCTACACCAGTGTCATAAAACAATATATAATCCAAAGTAGCACTCACATAACATAGAGTGCACCTCAAAGCATCCAAATGTGGCTTCCTGGGAGCTTGCATAAATTGACTTTCAAGTCCAACAGTGTAGCTTAGATCATGCCTTGTAATCGTAAGATATATCAAGCTTCCCACAATTTTCCTGTACATAGTAGCATTTTCCAATGTTTCACCTGATGCAGTATCCAACTTCAAATTCTTATCTAATGGCATAGAAATCGGCTTACAATCAGCCATACCATACTTTTGTAGCATATTCAAGGCATATTGCCTTTGTGGCATCCATATACCTGTTTCTGTATGTATAAACTCAATGCTCAAGAATTAGTGCAACACACCAAGATCTTTCATGTCAAATTCTTGCATACAGAGTTGCTTTACCTCTTTAATTCTTGCTTCATTGTTACCTCCTACAATCAAGTCATCAACATAAATAGCCACAATTGTGGTGCCATCATCACCTTTCCTTGCATATAATGAATGATCTGCATCACACATAGAAAACCCAATGGTGGTTAAGTAATTAGTCTTGCATGCCATGCACGAGGAGCTTGATTAAGTCCATGCAAAGCCTTTTGCAACCTACAAACGTATTTTGTGTATACGTGCTAGCTATTTTGTTCAATACTCACACTACATTAGCAATTAGAAAAATTCCTTCTAAGGCTCTAACTAGCTTAGAGAGCTATCAATTTAACAACTGAAGTCTTACCCCCGACTTTTTAGGAGATGTGCAGAGAATGACCAGTGACTACTTAGAGGCTCTTTTCTCCCAATTGGCTAAATCCAATGTACTCCAAATTTGTGGGCTTGAATTAGAGTTGGAGCTGGTTCTAAAAATATATAGATCATGAAAAATGAATAACAACTCACAGGGATATGGTCATCACAAGTACACTGTTCTGAGTGACAATGGCAGAGAAGGAGATGAAAATGATCAATGATATAATGTATTATGTAACAATGTTATACATGATCATTGGCATGAGTATGATGCTCAATGATGGTGATAGGACTAGGCTATAGTGTGAGCCTCTTAACCTCAACAAATGATCTACAATATGCTCAGTAATAGGGGCACTCATGGCTACAAGTTTACAAGTCTCTTTTATACAGAGTTTCTTGAAATTTGAATTTGAAATTCAAATGATCTTCCACCTAAAAGTTCTTACTCTAAGTGAGGAGGTATTCTCTCATGAGAATTCGTAGCTTATTTGTTCTCCTAACTTCATGAGTTTAATGGCTTTACAAGATTCCTTTAAGTCAAGAGACTCACAAAAGTTAATGGTAAAACAATGGTTCATGTGGTTCTTCAAAGCGTTACTCATAACTTCTTCAAGGCCTAGCCAAGTGTGAAGGCTTGGCATTTGCACCAACACCTCCCCCTCAAGACAAACATCTTGGCTTGCTCTTCTTCATCAATCCTCTTGAATGTCCTGTAATCCAATCATAGCTTTAAACCTGTAAAGTTTGGTACCATCAAGTGCTTTGTTCAATAAATCTACACATTGCATATTAGTGGACACATGCTAGTTGAATTTCCTTGCTCAATAGCTTCTCTCTCACATAGTGGTAATGAACTTCTATATGCTTGGTTCTTGCATGATAGATAGGATTTGCTGCAAGATGCAAAGAACTTGTATTGTCACCAGAGATCATAGGTGAGTGAGTATGAAGTCCCAAATATGAGTAGAGAAATCTAATCCATATGGCTTCTTGAGTAGCATTAGTTAATCCCTGTATTCAGCCTCTGTTGAAGATAAAGCAACAGTAGGTTGCTTCTTGGAAGACCATGTGTTGGTATTAGTCAGGGCATTTCAAGACAAGGGAGCCGACATAAGGAATTAGAGCAAAGAGAGGGGCCAAGAAGACAAAGCTATCAAAGAAGATCTGGAAGCTAGGCCATTCAATTTTTTCGACCTAATCTCCTTTTAACAGTGATTTTCATCGCTACATGAACATTGTAAATACCATCTTTGATAGATGTGACTCCATTTTGTTCAAGCCGAGGAGTCCTCGATCTTGAGGAGTATTATAAGTATTTATGTACCAATTTTCATAATTTTTAGAGCTCATTTGAGCCTCCAAAATAGCCTAGGAACCTAATTTTTAACTAGGCCGAACACTAGGTCTGGACAAGGCCACTAGCTAGTAAAAAACTATAAAAGGAGCTAGAGAGCTCATTTTTGAAGAGAACAAATTGTAGTTTGATCTAACAAAGAGCTCTTGTAATTGTGTTTTGATCTTAATCAAAGCTTCCATTGTCTCACTCCTTGTTCTACCTGTGTCCACATGTGTCTGTATGTGTGTGCATGCTTGTGTGCTTCTCCATCACCACTTGTGCACATAACTTGCTTGAGGTCTTCATACCATCCTCATGTCTTCCTAGGTTGACATTAAAGGAGGTGCTACTCACCACTGAGCTACACCAAATTTTGACGCGGTTGCCGAGGATCGAGCTTTGAGGATGAGCGTGTGATGGTAAGATGTAGATTAGAGATGTTGGGAGAGTAGCTAAGCATTTCTTTAGGAGGTCTTGAGCGAGGGTGTGCTCGGAGATACGAATGCCTCGGGCCAGATCTGCCTCGAGTTTCTCCCAGTCGATTGGTTGCGGTTCTTCCGGTGGCAGGAGCTGATAGTGTGTGGAATAGACCATTCGTTCACAGGCAAATAATTGTAATAAATGTGTAGGCCTGCTTATGAATACCTCTGAATGGTATTCCCAGAAGCCGGTGAACATCTCTTCGAACGTCTGCTTGTAGCACGCCGGTAGGTACTTTATTCTGCAGTGCCAGGCATAACACACCCGTAGCGATGGCGTTGTACTCATATCATATACCAGGTCAAAATTGCCATGCTCAAAGCCCGGGGTGTTGACATGGGGTGCCTTGACGCGTCGGAAGACTTTAAAAATCATTTGCATCATGTCAAAGATTTTGACAGTCATATGCGCCGCTATATCGTCCATATGCTTTAATCTAGGGAGCTAGTGGCGAATTGTAGCCATCATGTAGCCAACAGTTGGTAACTCAATGGGTGGCTTAAAATAGGGGTAATTCAACCAGTCTTGGCACTGCTTATTGTTTTGTACCTTAATAGCAAAGGCAGTCCAGGAGTGGCGTCGTGGCACTGGTCCCCAACACGGGTTGTACTTCAAATGCAAAGGTGCCTTTACCCATGTACTCATCATTTCTGGATACTGCTGTAGTAAATCTTTTCGCCACTCTGGTTGATAGATCTTTCCTTGCTGCGCATCTAGTGGCAAATCATCCGCCTCGAACTGAGTCGCATGCGATGGTTTTTTACGTGTCTCTTTCTCAATGGCTAACTGGTATTCGGCCATTAACATAAAATACAGTTTATATTGTAGCTCATGCCCAGATGTGTATCGTCGCGGGGCCAAATGAGCAAAGAATGGAGACTGTAAAATCCTTTCTTCTATCATCGCCATGGCATGTAATTGTGCCTCTACTCTAGCTGAGTGCGTTGTTCCAAGTTCCTTAATAGTCTTCATCCACGCGGGGGTCGGAAGTTCATAAGTCATCTGACCTTCGGCCGTGACGCGTCCGCCTGGGATGGGTTGTGGCTCGTATGCCTCTTCAAACGCTTCCTCCACCGGAATGGTGACAGTTTCTTCCTCATGTGGTAGCTCAGGTGGGGAATCTGGCCTTGGTGGTGCTTCATATACTACAATCCTTGATTCAAGGTTCGATACCTAGGCCCGTAATGAGTTGAGTTCCTCTAGGAGGTCAGGAGAGGGGTCCACAGGTGCTGGTACGTCTTGGTGTGCCAGTGCTTGTAACTGGAGTAATTTGTGATCTTCTTTGAGTTTCTGTAACTCCTCGTTCATGCGGTCGTATTCATCTAGCAATCGTACATGATCTTCTAGCAGCATCCTCATCGAGTCTGAGGGAATGGCTTTGAACCTGCTAGGACTGAGTGGTTGGTCTGGGTGGTCGAGCGCTGCTTCTAAGTTTTCTCGGTTCTGATCCTGTAAGCGCTGGTTTTCTTCCTTGGCGGCTGCTAGGTGTCTTCGTAGTAAGCCCATGTTTCGTGTTAGCGTTGCATTGCGGACTGTCTGGGCTCTTAGTAAGTTATCCAAGTTAGCAGTGGCTTCCTTGGTCTTTTCTTCGCTTTCTAGTTCCAATTTGTGATATGCCTCGCGTAGTTCGTGGTATCGGGTGTTCAGAGAGGCATTCTCAATAGACAATAAATTAAGCTGCGACTGTAAGTCATTGGTTGTCCTCTGCAGCTGCTGATAATTATCACCAAGAGATGTGAACTCATCTCTTACTTGCGTCATACACATGAACATCTGTCGGAATGCATTATCTACAGTGGGTGATAGTATTAATGGGGTGCTAAATGAAGATGCAGTTGGTGTAGATGCAACGGGAATGGGGAATGGGGGTGGGAAGGTGGATGATGTAGTGATTGTTGAAAATTGTGATGTGCCTAAAAATGTTTGTGCCGTGAGTGAAGTGAGTGATGGTGCAGTGGGTGGTGAGATGTCCATGTCAGTGGACGTATCTAGTGCGGTGACCGTGAATATGGGTGTGATTGTGGGTACTCATGCTGGTGTAAATACGGGATTTACAAAGGTTGAGGGGTAATTTACAGGGGGGCTGGCTGGAGCAGCTTGGTGGAAAGGGGAAAGAGGGGTTACAGTGGGTCGGGGAGGTGAGACGGGGGAGAAGGTTAATGGCGGTGGGAATGGGAAAAGGGGTCTTGGAGTTGTGGGGAAAGATGGAAAAGATTGATGAAGGAATGGGTTGGATAGAAAGGTGGGTGTGGGAGGGGGTAGACTAGGGCTATTGGGTGCGGGAATTGTGGGGTGAGTGGTCGTAAAGACAATTTCTGCAACACCACCGGCGAATGAAGATGTTGGTCTGGGGGAAGGAGGGTGAAGAGGGGAGGCTGGAGGGATGGTCGGTGATGGAGGAGCGGTTGGGGTGGTCGGTACGTCAGTGACTACTGAGGTATGTGTGAAGAGATGGATAGGTATGTGCTTGAAGATGAAGAGGTGTTGCAAAATCCTTGATCTACACCAGCCAAATGAACTCCAGGAGTATATGGTGGGCCCTTTTAGCTTGCCAATGGATGTATTAGACACCCTATGTACCTTGGAAGATCACTCTCAAAAAGATAGATCAAAACAGATAAGTTGGAGTTAGCTCAGAGGTGAAAACTTGCTATTCTTGGTTCATACACCTGTCTAGTGTTTTACATAACTCTCTGAGCACAGCAGCAATTAGCTCAATTCCTCTTGGGGAAGTCTAGGCAACTTAAAGAGCTAACTTTCAAGAGTAATCTCATCAAAAATAATGAACCACACACTGAGAATGAGTTTTAACAAGTGATGACATCATCCCGATTTTCACGGGCTGCTACAGAAATAGACCAGTGAGCAGAAAAATCAACATAACTCAAAATTTAGAAATCCAATGATTATGAACATTTGTATGGTTATACTAGATAGTAAGTTGAATCCAACAAGCTTTAAATCACTGAATTTGGATACGTAACCACTGAGAAATGGCTCTGACAAGATGAGTGAAAAAGTCGGGTACCTGATAGAGAAGTGAAGATGAACAGACCCTGTTGACTTCAAATGAACATAACTGAAGATTGCAACATCCAAATGACATGAAAATTTGTGAGCATATAGTAGACTCATAGGGCTAACTTTACCAAGTTAAATCACTGAAAATAATGCACCAAGCTTAGAGAAAACATCTCTGTAAGCTGACTGAGAAAACTGAGAGTAATGGCAGTGAGTAGTACACTTCACAAGAACATGGAAAGATGAACTCAAATAATCATGAAAATGAAAGTATATTGCTTGTACAATACAATGACTTACTGATACATATGTGTGCCTTGTAATCACACCTTGATATGGCATAAAGCTCAGCTCTTGGAGGTCTTCACATAGGTCTCTCTAACCACGACTAAAACTGCCATCTATTTATAGTTGAGTTTGGGAGGCTAACTTCCCTCAATCACTCTCCAATCAATCAATGATTGATTTGATTCTCTACCTACCACAAATCACGAATTCGTGGCTCCTCTTTCCATTCTTGATCAAGTGGAGTCAACCACTTAAGATTCTCTTACTTTTACATTAAGTAAACTCTTCAAAAGTTACAAGAGGTAGTTCACAAGTGAACTTTACATAGTCTTCATTTTAAGGCTTTTTCTATGACTTTGTGGGACTCAAGCCAATACTTAGGCTTGTCATAGACTTGCTCCAACAGCTCCCCCTCAAGCCAAGTATGCTTGAGGTCTTCAATCTTCCAAGATTACCTGCAAACCAATCATAGCCTTGAATTTGCAAAGCTTTGTACCATCCAATGCTTTGGTTAGAATATCTGCACATTGTTGATGAGTGGACACATATGATATTTGAATCTCTTTGCTTAGAACCTTCTCTCGTACATAGTGATAATGAACTTCAATATGTTTAGTCCTTGCATGAAAAATAGGATTAGCAGCCAAATGAATAGAACTCATATTGTCACCAAAAATAGTTGGAGTTCCAAACTCCAATCCAAGATCTTTGAATAATGTCTTCATCCACATAGCTTCTTGAGTAGCTATGGCAAGTCCTCTATATTCAGCTTCAGTAGAAGAGAGAGCAACTGTGGGTTTCTTCTTGGATGACCATGAAATAAGCTTTGAACCTGCAAAGGTAAGATAACCTGAAGTGCTCCTTCTATCTTCCTTGGAGCCAGCCCAATTTGCATCAGAAAATAGCTTCAAACCTAAATCAGATACATAAGGATAATAAAGTCCTTCATTTATGGTTCCTTTGAGATACTTGAGAATCCTTTTGGCAGCATCCATATGTGGTTTCCTTGGTGTGTGCATAAATTGACTTAGCACACTCACACTGTAACATATATCTACTCTTGTCAATGTGGCATAGTTGAGACTACCCACTAGACTTTGATATGATGTGATGTCCTCTATGAGTTCACCTTCATGTGAGCTCAATTTGTGATTGACCTCCATTGGAGTAGCTGCAATCTTACAATCTTGCATCTTGAATTTTGCCAACATGTCCTTAATGTACCTCCTTTGAGTGAGAAACAAACCATGATCTTTGTAGACAACTTCCAAACCTAGGAAGTAGGTAAGTGAACCCAAATCACTTATCTTGAACTCTTCTCTCATCTGATCTTTGATCTTCTTCATACCATCTGCATCATTTCCTATCAATATAATATCATCTACGTATACACATAGGTAGATGACCTCGGAATTACTCTTTTTAATAAAGAGTGAAGGATCTGCCTTGCTTGGTTGAAAGCCTTTGTCCTGCAAGAATGAAACAAGCCTAAAATTCCAAGCTCTTGGAGCTTGCTTGAGACCATACAATGCTTTGTTAAGTTTACACACATAATCAGGATAAACTTGATTCTCAAAACCAGGTGGTTGTGCCATATATACCTCTTCTGTTATCCAACCATTCAAGAATGCATTCTTTACATCTAGTTGAAGTATCTTCCAGTTCTTGGAAGAGGCAATACTAAGCAAAACCCTAATAGTAGGCATCTTTGCCACAGGAGAGAAGGTCTCCTCATAATCAATTCCCTGAGTTTGTGCAAAGCCTTTTGCCACAAGCCTTGCCTTATACCTGTTAATCGAACCATCAAAATTCTTCTTGAGTTTATAGACCCATCTTGAGCCTATTACCTTCATGCATGAAGTCTTGGGCACCAAATCCCAAGTGTTGTTTTCCTCAAGTGCTTCAATCTCTTCCTTCATTGCATGCTTCCATTCTGTTTTTGCTTTGGCCTCTTCAAATGATGATGGCTCCTCTTGGTTTATGTCCTGTGCTATGTAGATAGAATGTTTAGTTACTAATGAGGTGTCAAACCCATACCTTTCTGGTTTTTTCTTTTCCCTCATAGATCTTCTTAGGCCATGATGTGATGATTCTGCCTCATGTCCAAGTTCCTGCAATTTTGCTTTACCTTTAGACTTCCATGCTTTGATCTTTTCCATGTGAGATTCTTCATCATCCTCTGAGGTGTCTTGTTCTTCAATCTTTGATTGTTCTCTACCAAGCTTTGGAAATCTTCTTCAAGATCATATGGTAAATTGATCTTCCTGCATGAATCTTCATACCATGAATTGTTCTCATCAAAAACTACATCTCTGCTTACCAAGAATCCTTTGTTGGTAGGGTTGTATAACCTGTAGCCCTTTTGATTGTTGTCATATCCAATAAATACACACCTTTCTGCCTTTGGATCCATCTTGCCTCTAACTTGTGAAGGAACATGAGCAAAAGCAATACATCCAAAAATTTTACAATGATCTAAGCTTGGTCTTCTTCCATTCCAAGCCTCATATGGAGTCATCCCATCAAGGGATTTTGAAGGCAACCTGTTAATCAAGTAAGTGGCTGTAGAAACAGCCTCAGCCCATAAGTAATTAGGTAAATGCTTTTCATTTAACATAGACCTTGCAGCTTCAACAATTGTCCTATTCCTCCTTTCTGCCACTCCATTTTGCTCAGGAGTGTACCTTGTAGTTACCTCTCTTTTGATTCCTCTTTCTTGAAGAAAAGAATCAAACTCATGGGAGAAGTATTCTCCCCCTCCATCTGACCTTAGCCTTTTTAGTGATTTACCTGTTTGATTCTCCACAAGAGCCAAATATCTTTTGAAACATGAAAAAACTTCATCTTTGTGTTTCATAAAGAATAGGATAGTCCATCTGCTGCAATCATCAATAAAGGAAACATAATACCTTGATCCAGATATTGAAGCTTCCTTGCTAGGTCCCCATACATCTGTATGAACCAACTCCAAGAGATCTCCATGCATATAACCTTTCTTCATGAATGGTAACCTGTGAGACTTTCCAAATTGACATGCACTACACTTATAAATCATATGTTGTTTTGACAAATTAGGGAGTCCAAGTACACTTTGGTCCCTGCAGATTTGCTTTAATGACCTTTCACCAATATGTGCTAACCTTTTGTGCCATACTTCCAATTATGTGAGTGTTTGACTACCATAATTAAAGAGAGCAATGTTTCTAGTGTCCTGTAATTCAAATGTGAACAATCTACCTGTCTTTTCACCTTTTGCAATTCTTCTGAATCCTTGACTTGGATCTTCAACAAATGCTCCTGCTTTTGTGAACCTGACTTGCAACCCTTTCTCTACTATCTGCCCAACACTTATCAAATTCTTTGTAATGGTAGGGACATAGAGTACCTTACTGAGTAGGTTGATGTTTCCATCAGGTGCTTTGACATTGCCTATTTTCTCCACAGGATGTTTTGTATCATCTCCTGTTTGTACCTCATGCTTATTCCTTGGATCTTCTAAATCTGATAGGAGTGCCACATTTCCTGCCACATGATTTGAACAACCTGAATCTATGTAGAAAACATGCTCATCAGATTTACCTTGTGGCATAGCCATGTTCATGATCAATAATGAATCCTCTTTGTTTGAGTCTTCTGTGTAGTTATTGTAGTCTCTCCTTCCTTTGTAGCCTCCTTGATAGTTTGAATGATTGTAGTTGTTGTAGTTGCCATGGTAGTTGTTGAACCTTCCTCTTGAGTAGCCATAACTTCCTCTATTGTATCCTCTGCCTCTTTGATTCCTGGAATTCCTAAAGCAATTTTCAGTTGTATGATTAGTTAATCCACAAATAGAACATGAGTTGGAGTCTTGGGATCTCCCCCTGCCTTGTCTACCTCCTCTTCCTCTACCTCTGCCATGTCTTCCTCTACCTGCATAGTTAGCTTGATATGTACCTGCTTCATCATCCACTTTCTTTGCCTTTCCTTTGTTATCTTTGGACTTGCTTTTATCAGTGTATAAAGATGAAGATTGATTACCTTTAGAGCTTTCTCCATTTTTGATAAGCTTTGCCTCTTGAGTAAGTAGTTGACCAATGAGTGTATTGAAATCAGGTACATGCATGTCCATGTACAAATCCATAGCTGTGGTGAATGCTTCCCACTTGTCATCTGCCTTCAAGCCATTGATGACCTGCCTTACAATTTTCTCTTCATCTATTACCTCTCCAATGCTTCCCAACTGATCCGCTATGTCCTTGAGCTTTGTGACAAAATCAGTCACATTTTGTTTGGGAGCCTTCTTGAGAGTTGTGAAATCCAGCCATAGTTGATGCTTCCTAGCTTTGGTATTTGAAGAAAAGAAAGCTTCAAGTGCATCCCACACTTCCTGAGATGTCTTACAACTTCTAATGTGAGGCAACCAAAAATCTGAGATAGAGTTGAGGAGATAAGACCTTGCAAGTGCATCCTTGGAGCACCATGTGCTCAATCTTTCTTGCTCTTCTTGTGTTGGTTGACTTTTGTTCCTGAAACTTGGCATAACTTCATCTCCAGCCACATAACCATATAAACTTCTACCTTGGAGATAAGCTTCCATTCTTAATGACCAAGCTGAGTAATTACCTCTATCCAATTTGTCAATTGATGAAGGAAATCCATCTGCCATGTTGTCCAACCTTGCTCTGATACCACTGTGAAGAGATGGATAGGTATGTGCTTGAAGATGAAGAGGTGTTGCAAAATCCTTGATCTACACCAGCCAAATGAACTCCAGGAGTATATGGTGGGCCCTTTTAGCTTGCCAATGGATGTATTAGACACCCTATGTACCTTGGAAGATCACTCTCAAAAAGATAGATCAAAACAGATAAGTTGGAGTTAGCTCAGAGGTGAAAACTTGCTATTCTTGGTTCATACACCTGTCCAGTGTTTTACATAACTCTCTGAGCACAGCAGCAATTAGCTCAATTCCTCTTGGGGAAGTCTAGGCAACTTAAAGAGCTAACTTTCAAGAGTAATCTCATCAAAAATAATGAACCACACACTGAGAATGAGTTTTAACAAGTGATGACATCATCCCGATTTTCACGGGCTGCTACAGAAATAGACCAGTGAGCAAAAAAATCACCATAACTCAAAATGTAGAAATACAATGATTATGAACATTTGTATGGTTATACTAGACAGTAAGCTGAATCCAACAAGCTTTAAATCACTGAATTTGGATAAGTAACCATTGAGAAATGGCTCTGACAAGATGAGTGAAAAAGTCGGGTACCTGATAGAGAAGTGAAGATGAACAGACCCTGTTGACTTCAAATGAACATAACTGAAGATTGCAACATCCAAATGACATGAAAATTTGTGAGCATATAGTAGACTCATAGAGCTAACTTTAACAAGTTAAATCACTGAAAATAATGCACCAAGCTCAGAGAAAACATCTCTGCAAGCTGACTAAGAAAACTGAGAGTAATGGCAGTGAGTAGTACACTTCACAAGAACATGGAAAGATGAACTCAAATAATCATGAAAATGAAAGTATATTGCTTGTACAATACAATGACTTACTGATACATATGTGTGCCTTGTAATCACACCTTGATATGGCATAAAGCTCAGCTCTTGGAGGTCTTCACATAGGTCTCTCTAACCATGACTAAAACTGCCATCTATTTATAGTTGAGTTTGGGAGGCTAACTTCCCTCAATCACTCTCCAATCAATCAATGATTGATTTGATTCTCTACCTACCACAAATCACGAATTCGTGGCTCCTCTTTCCATTCTTGATCAAGTGGACTCAACCACTTAAGATTCTCTTACTTTTACATTAAGTAAACTCTTCAAAAGTTACAAGAGGTAGTTCACAAGTGAACTTTACATAGTCTTCATTTTAAGGCTTTTTCTATGACTTTGTGGGACTCAAGCCAATACTTAGGCTTGTCATAGACTTGCTCCAACAGTATGTACAGCTGTAGCGCGGGGTGGGGAATCTACAAAGATGGTTTCTACTGCCGACGAACGTTCGGGGATGAGGCGTGCCTCCCTGGCTTGTTCTGAAGACTGTGCTCTTGTGGGTACACGAATGTATTCGCCGGGCTTTGAAAGTAGTCGTACTCTGCGGGGGTCAAACTGTGGTAGTGGCTTTTGTTGCAAGTACCTGAGTGCTTCGTTGGAGCCTACTGATTTGACTAACTCGCGGAATCCTTTGATGTATGCGTCTTCGAATCCGCCTGTGACAAGTTCTTGTTCTATTATTGTTTGACTCTCTTCCTCTGTCAGCTTTCTGCGTGCCCAAAATTTTTCCATAGTTCTATACAGCTTCTTGATAGCCAGTGTGTAAGCTGCTGCTTCGTAAGTTTCATCTTCATGGGTACTTGTATCACCATGTGTGTCTGTTTGTTGGCCTTGGCCATCTGTCTGTTCATGCTCTTGGGATTCATGAGTTCCCTGGCTCGCTTCGTCATCGCCTTCGTCGTCATCGGTTGCTGTTCTTTCGTCATCAGAGCTAGACACAATCTATCCTTGTGGCTGATCCCTGGGTGTGGTAGGGTAGCTAGGCCTTTCAAATTCTTGAGAAAACAATTGTCCTTCTGAAAACTGGAACTCATTGGAGAATGCATCAGGCATCTCAAAATCAAAAGTTTGGTCCAGTGGCTCTGCTTGTCCTGCTTCTAAATGGGGTATTGGAAAAGAGAAAGCTTCCGCACCAATAGTGGTGGGAAGTTCAGCTGCTGTGGTGATAGGTTCTGTGGTTGTGGCTGCTTGGGGTGCAACAGTACTGGTGGTGCCCTCCGCCGTAACTGGTCTTGATAACCGTATACGAATTGGTGGTACCGTGGGAGTGGCTGCTGTTGGTGACTGCTCTAGAGATGGTTGTGGCGAGGGTGATTCTGGGACTTGTAGGCACGGGATAGTGCCTCTCATCCGCTTTCCGGCTCTGCCTTTGCTAGACTTTCTAGCCTTCATAGTGGTGCCTTTAAATGCTTTCAGTTCCTCACTAGTCATGGCACGCTCAATTGGTAAGTCATACGCCAAGCACATATATATGATCCTGGTGAGGGCGCAGCACCCATTGATTACCTTCTTTCGCTCCCACCTATGTTGTGCCAAATAGAGCTGATCAATTATCCAGCTGGCTAGATCAACCGTTTGCGGTCCAGTACATGCTAAGTACAATCCAAACCAGATTCTCTTGTGGGGCATGGTAAAACGATCCTGAGCTGGGAAAGCAAAGTGCTGCATGTATATCCGCAATGGCTTGGAGAGCTCAGGGGTTATGGCTGAAATATCCTCCCACTTAGTTACGTCACCACGTTTCATCTGCTCTGGGACTAGCCGTTCTCTCTCCGTCGGAGTGTGTGTTCCATGTATTTTCAGAGCTGCGCGAATTAAATCTTTAGACAAATAAAACCTTCTGAATGGAGGATCATTTACCAAGGATGGTAACATGAATGTGCCAGGTAGATCCTTGTTTTCTGAAGCTGTTAAGGTGGTTACCAAGTAAAAACATCTATAAAAATCGGGTTTAGGCAGAGGGTCGCTAAAATACTCTGTAAATCCCGCTCGTGCCCAAACGTGCGTTAGATCTTGTGTATTCTGTAGTCCTTCAAATTCTCTTGACAAGAACTGGTACTTGGTCCATGTGCGAAGATCAAATGCCAAATTGGCCTCAAATATGAAATCAGCGTCTGCTAATGGTCCGGCTAGGCCTTGAAACCAATGAGAATTACGATGAATCTTCTCAGTGTATCCTCTAGGAGGATCATCGATGGGCATGGGTCCTGGAAAACCTTGAAACTCTGGTGGTTGCATCGTAGGATAAGATTCGGCTAGTAATTCTCCAATAGTGGCCATCGGTGCACTGGGGCCAGCTTCTGATGGTCCTGCTTCGGTTTGCATGATGACTGACGAGCTAATGGAAAAGATCTGCTACAAAAGATTAACACATTAGCATGGAAATTAATTATGATCCCATTAAGGTGAGACCGCAATCCTTTTCCATAACCGATGTGTAACCCGTGTAGCCAAGTGTCATGAAGTGATTGATGCAATGATCTTTTTGCAGAGCTAATGCAGGTCTCTAGACACCTACATGGTTCAGATTATGCCTACATTTCTTGATGAGCTTTTATTATGCATGATGTGGGGTTTGGGTGTATGAATTTATACAAGGTTTGGTTGAGGGTGAATTATTACAAGGGTGGAGTTTAAATGGGGTGGGAAAATTGTTAGATAAGGGGGTACAAGAAGACGTTTGGATACGTTTCGGTATCCATTTCCTAAGAGTCTTGGAGTGGGTGGTATGTTTCTGCTGAGGGACAAAAAGCGGTATCGGGTTTGGTGGTATTGAAGGATGAGAAGATTTCGGAGGGGTATATATTACATGGCTAGAGGGTTGGGCTATAATACATTGTTTGGGTACCCAAATCTGCATGGGTGTGGGTCGATTGATAAGATACTTCTTGGCGATCCAAATCTGCCGAGTATTTGTACTTGGGGAAGAAGATCGAGGGGACTTTTGATGCTGACTCTGCTTCTTTTGAAACTTTGTCCTGTTCTGGTCTGCAGTGTTGCCAATAGCCTGTGGTTGCTGTCCTTTTGGCACCCATATTTGTTTCGTGCCACTTGTTCTGTGATGTTGATACTGTTGCTTTCTTTGCCTTGCCTGGTGGTGTTGTCGGTCTGGGTTCCTCTGTTGTGGTTGACTCCTTCGAGGTTGGGTTTGAGAGGTCCATTGGACGCTCTGCTTTGGAAAAGAAGGGAGATCCAACACTTGCGTGACCTGCCCATTAGGAAGTGATTCGTTCTTTATCTGTAATCTAGGCCAGTCCGCAGCAAGTTTGGAAGGATGAGCACCGCATGGTGTTGTGCTCATTTGGCCGCTGATGCAACCCACCTGACCGTTGATTGTGTTCAACTGCCCTAGCGGTTGGGTAGCTGCCCCTTCTAGTTTGCAGGAAGCCCCAGGGAAGATCTCCTGTCGTCCTTCTGATTGGCAATTGTCCCTAGTCAAGCCCGAGTGGGTT
The DNA here is from genome assembly GCA_020310875.1 of Ceratopteris richardii. NCBI lineage: Eukaryota > Viridiplantae > Streptophyta > Polypodiopsida > Polypodiales > Pteridaceae > Ceratopteris > Ceratopteris richardii. The sequence continues at coordinate 11,687,810 of CM035440.1, forward strand.
GGTGTAGACGTAACGTGACTGATCTGACCCGAGATCTTCCGGTCTTCCGTCGCATGCGTTTCATAGGGTCTAGGGTTACAAACCTCAATCGGAATGCAATTAGGGAAGTCAAGCGGTATCACTCGCTTCTGCTCTAAGGTTCGAATTTGTATGGAGCCTTGTCTAAGATTTAGGTCCACTGAGTGATCGTATAGCCAATCTTGGCCAAGGATTAGGGGTTCTATCAGGTCGTCATCATGGCACACTAGTAGCTTCGCTGTCATAGTCACATCCTTAATGAGGATAGGAAGGTCCACCTCACCCATGCAAGGGGTTTCCATGCCTCCTAGGCCTATGAGGTATGCCTCAATTGGCCGCATTTCTATTCTTGAATCCTTATAGTGGGACCATCTAATCGCACTAGTCGTAGCACCTGAGTCAATTAAAGCCCTGAGCTCTTGGCAAGGGTTGTCGTGCTCTAGCCTGACTGTAATGAATGGTCTCCTGTCCACTATACTAGGATGAGTGGTTGACTTTACTTGACACATGGCCATGGGATATCTGGGTGTAGTTCCCAGATGGTTATAATGTTCTCTCCCTAGTCCTTGTCTTCTTAACTTCATGCGTTTAATGCGTTCTATTGCTTCTACCTGAGCTTCCGCTCGTATTCTATTTTCTTCCTCCTTACGCTTCTTTGCCAACGTGAGTCGTCTCAGCATATCCTCAGTAAGAGGTTCCTGATATAGCTTGACTCTACAGCCACTAATATAATTAGGCATTATATCTCCTTCTAAAGTGGCTAACTGTACTGCTCCATGATGGAGAGTGTTAATCTCCAAAAGAACAAGTTGTACTTGAACTTAGAACTCCTCTATATCAAGAACAACTTCAGACTCCACTTAATTTTAGAAAACAATCACAAAATTATCAGAATTTTGGCTAACTGTTGAAAACTGAAATTTCTGGAAAGTCTGTTGCAGATTAATCACTCATTGACTAATCAATCCTGTAAAGTTTTTAATAAAACTTTGCACAATACTTCGCCTTGAGGTTGCGCAACTATTCCAAGTTAAATTTCTCAAAATGATTGAGTACACATTGAGAAATGTGTGAAACACTTTACCTATGTCTGAAACACCTTCTCTGCAATGGTGACTTTGACACCTGCAACTTCTTAGCTATAGTTCTCCCAATGTCGAACCCGTTTGATCAAGATCTTTTAGCCATAGATGGCTTACCTTCCAACTTAGATTTTGAGCTCTCACTTGTGTAAAACTTTACACTGTGCACTGAGCAATGTTCATTTCTCTGAACATGAAATCTGCGCCAATTTTTTGACTCTCATAACATCTTCACATATGAATGTTCCTAAACTAAATTCTCTCAGCCTGATTGCAATTAGCCTCTCAAATCTTAGTCATAGATAGATTAGCTATTGACTTAGATACGTGCAAAAGGATTTCTCAAAAGATTAAACACAGAAGGAGAATGACAGAGAAGATCGACGCGCCATTTCTGAACTTTTCACTTATCTATTTCCTTCATACATCTGATGGATGTTTTGTACAATGTACATCTCCTAACTCATCTCAACTTTCTTCTCTATGTCTCTCCTCTACATGTCCCGACTCTTTCAAACTATTTATAGGCAAATATATACAAACTTATGACTAATCATAAGTGTGAGTCAGCTATATCTGAACTAATGTACATATGTGTACATAGCTTTGAATTTCTGAGTATGTCCTTCCTTCAAACTTCTGAATTTGTTATCTTCTTAATCTCTTGACTTCATTTCTTCATAATCCTTCAATTGATGATTGACATGCACCAACAGCTCCCCCTCAATCATTAATTGAGGTTCTTCTCTATCTTCTTAATTCCTGCCATATCCTTGAATCTCTGTAGCTTTGGTCCATCTAGACTTTTTGTCATCATATCTGCAAGTTGATCTTTTGTAGGAGTGTGTATGACTTCAATCTCCTTATCAATGACCTTCTCTCTCAGAAAATGATATTGTATTTCAATATGCTTAGTTCTAGCATGAAACACAGGATTAGCTGCCAAGTATAAAGAACTCATATTGTCTCCACAAACAATAGGAATACTCTGAACAACATCAAAACTCTTCATGAGTGTCTTTAGCCATATTACCTCTTTTGCAGCTTCCACCATACCTTTATATTCTGCTTCTGTAGATGACAAAGCAACTGTATGTTGCTTCTTAGAACACCATGAAATCAATTTGTCTCCTACATAGCACAAGTATCAATGTGTTGATCTTCTATCATCCACATTACCTGCCCAATCTGCATCACTATATATCTTCACTCTTGTATCAGAAGTAAATCCATAGTACAACCCTTCTCTGAGTGTACCCTTGATGTACCTAAGTACTCTTTGTCCTGCAATCCAATGTTCCTTTCTAGGACAATGCATAAATTGTGAAAGCACACCAACTGCATATGACAAATCAGGCCTTGTTAATGTAGCATAAATCAAGCTACCAGTCAAACTTTGATAGAGCTTCATGTCTCTGAATTCTTCTCCTCCAAATCTAGACAATTTATGGTTCACTTCCAAAGGTGTAGGTGCAACCCTGCAATCTTCCATTTTAAATTTGGTTAGCAAATTTTTAAGATACCTTTCTTGGGTCACATATACTCCATGTTGAGTATAAGAAATCTCCATTCCCAAGAAGAATGATAAGTTCCCCAAATCATTGATTTTGAACTCTTTCTCCATCTGCTTTTTGATCATTTGTATTCCTTTATCATCTGTACCTGTAAGTATTATGTCATCAACATAAATACAAACATAAATGAATCCATCTTCACTTGCTTTGACTAGCAAGCTACTATCTGCCTTTGATGCTTGAAATCCAAGATCATTCAAGAATTTTACAAGCCTATAATTCCATGCCCTTGGGGCCTGCTTTAATCCATACAAAGCTCTCTTGAGCTTACACACATAATTTGGATTCACTTGATCTTTGAACCCATCTGGTTGCTCCATGTAAACTTCATCTGAAATGTAACCATTCAAAAAAGCATTTTTAACATCTAATTGAGATAACTTCCAACCTTTGCAAGCAGCAATTGCTATGAGAGTTCTGATGGTTGTCATTTTTGCCACAGGACTATAGGTCTCATCATAATCCACTCCATATGTCTGTGCATACCCTTTCACAACAAGTTTGGCTTTGTACCTAGACACACTTCCATCTGCAAAACTCTTTGTTTTGTAAACCCACTTACATCCAATAATTTTCTAGCTATTAGGTTTAGGAACCAGATCCCAAGTCTGATTCTCTATCAATGCATCATACTCCTCTTGCATGGCTTCTTCCCAATTTCTCTTGCCTTTGGCTTCATCATATGTAGATGGATCTTCATCTGCTTTTACCAAATAAGCATAATCTTTAGTAGTCAAGAATGAGGTGTCATAGCTATACCTTGTAGGTTGCCACTTGTGTCTAGATGACCTCCTAACTTCTGCACTTTTTGAAGTTTCTGGTTCATCACATTCTGGATCAAACCTTGGCCTCTCTTCAACTTCAACCTGTACTTCACTATTCTCACTTTCATCAAGTAATTGAATCTTTGCTTTACCTTTTCTATGATCCACTACTTCTTCAACATCTGCATGTACATTATATTTACCTGCATACCAAGTACCTTGCTCATCAAATGTAACATCCTTGGATACAAGGAATTGCTTTGTGGATGGACTCCACAACCTGTATCCCATTTGCTTATCATCATAACCAATGAATACATATTTTTCTGCCTTAGGCTCCAACTTATGCCTCAATTGGGATGGCACATATGCATATGCCAAGCATCCAAATATTCTGCAATGATCCAAGGTAGGTTTCTTACCCCACCAAGCTTCATATGGTGTCATACCTTGTAAAGATTTACAAGGCAATCTATTGACCAAATAAGTAGCTGTATTTACAGCCTCTGCCCACAAATAATTTGGGCAATTCTTCTCTTTCATCATGGACCTTGCAAACTCAACAAGAGTCCTATTTCTCCTTTCTGCTACACCATTTTGTTGAGGAGAGTACCTGCAAGTAACTTCTCTCTTTATACCTGCATTCCACAAGTAATCATTGAATTCATTTGAAAAATACTCTCCCCCTCCATCTGACCTTAGTCTCTTCAATTTTTGACCTGTAATCCTTTCTGCATATGCATGATAGTGTTTAAATGTATTAAACACTTCTGATTTTTCTTTAATCACATAAATTGTGATCCATATGGTAGCATCATCAACATATATGACATAATATCTTGAACCATTTATACTAAAGTCCTTTGAAGGACCCCACACATCTGTATGCACCAACTCAAGTCTTTCTGAATACATAAACCCATGCTTGGAATAGGATTGCTTATGAGCCTTACCTAATTGACATGCCTCACATCTGTATGTCATGTGTTGACCTGCAATGTTAGGCAACCCAAGCACTGAATCATTATTAATCATGTCTTTGATACCTCTTTCATTGAAGTGTCCAAGCCTTTTGTGCCAAAGATCCAATTCTGACACCTTCTGCTCTCCATATGTGAACATAGCATGTCCAACATTTCCTTGTACCTTCAATGTGAAGAGCCTTCCTTCTTTCTTCCCTGTAACAACCTGTTTATACCCTTGACTAGGGTCTTCAACATAGACTCCATCATTGGTGAATCTTACCTCATATCCTTTTTCCACAATTTGACCTACACTGATCAAATTCTTTGGAATTGTGGGAACATAAAGAACCTTACTCAGAAGAGTGCTCCCATCTTTAGCTTTGACTGAACCGATTGACTTTACCTTATGCTTTGTATTATCACCTGTCTGAACTATATGGTTAATTGCATTATGATCTAGATCAGTCATCAAAGCAATATTTCCACTTAAATGATTACTACATCCTGAATCAATGTAGAACACTCTCATGTCCTCATGTGAGGTTTCATATGTTGCATTCATAATGAGAGTCGAATCCTCCTTCTGATCTGATGCATAGTTGTAGTAGGTGTTATTATAGGATTGATTTTGGAAGCTTCTTCCTCCACCTCTTCCAAAAGAATTCCTACCACCTCTACCTCTGAAGTTTCCTCTCTGAAATCTACCACCTCTTGCTCTTTGATTAAAGTTCTGATAATTACCATTATTTTGATTATTGTGCCAACAATCATGAGATAGATGATTGGTCTTACCACATATCCAACAAGCTCTTGCATTATCTTTGTTGTTTCTGCCTCTTCCTCTACTTGTGCCATTTCCTTTTCCTCTTATGAAATTTGCTTGGTTTGAAGTACCTTCTTCTTCACCTGATTGTTGCTTTCCTTTGTTAGCTTTCTTCTTGTCTTTAGAGTACATTGCATGACCTGCACTCTTATCAACATCTCCTTTGACATCATTCTCAAAAGTTAGCATATGACCTAACAATTGATTCAAATCAGGAGTGAAGTGATCTAGTGAAAGTTCTGTAGATAAAATAAAAGGCTTCCACTTCTCATCTCCTCTTAGCCCTGTGAGAATTTGTCTTACCAATTTATCTTCTTCAATATCTTCATCCACTGCACTTAGAGAATCTGCAATATCCTTCATCTTTGTCACATAATCAGAGATTGATTGTGCAGCCTTCTTTTTGAAAGTAGTAAATTCTGCCCAAAGTGAAGCTTTCCTTGATTTGGTTGTGTTTTGGAAATGCTCTTCCAAAGCATTCCAAATGTCACTTGCACTTTCAAGTCCTCTAATGTGAGGAAGCAAATAGTCATTGACTGCCATGTAGATTATGCTCCTTGCTTGAGCATCCTTCTTCATCCAATTCTTCAAATCTGACAATTCTTCCCTAGTTGGAACACTAGGATCTCTGAACTTGGGCTTCTCTTCTTCACCTGTAATGTATGCTATCAAATCTTTGCTCATCAGATGAGCTTCCATTCTCATAGACCAAGCTGGATAGTTCTCTCTATCCAACTTTTCAATTTGGAGACTATCTCCCATCGTTTCTTTACCTGTATTGCTAATTCTTTAACCTTAATGAGAAATAAATGTACCTTGACTTTGAATCTTACTCCTTCTGATCCTTTTGATAGCTTCAATATGTTCGCCTTCAAGTTTTCTTCAACCTTTATACTTTTGCACCTTCGAGATGTAAAGATTTGTGTTTCTGCAATAGTCGGAGTCTTCTTTACTTCAATTTTGACACATCCTGCTCTGATACCACTGATGGAGAGTGTTAATCTCCAAAAGAACAAGTTGTACTTGAACTTAGAACTCCTCTATATCAAGAACAACTTCAGACTCCACTTAATTTTAGAAAACAATCACCAAATTATCAGAATTTTGGCTAAGTGTTGAAAACTGAAATTTCTGGAAAGTCGGCTGCAGATTAATCACTCATTGACTAATCAATCCTGTAAAGTTTTTAATAAAACTTTGCACAATACTTTGCCTTGAGGTTGCGCAACTATTCCAAGTTAAATTTCTCAAAATGATTGAGTACACATTGAGAAATGTGTGAAACACTTTACCTATGTCTGAAACACCTTCTCTGCAATGGTGACTTTGACACCTGCAACTTCTTAGCTATAGTTCTCCCAATGTCGAACCCGTTTGATCAAGATCTTTTAGCCATAGATGGCTTACCTTCCAACTTAGATTTTGAGCTCTCACTTGTGTAAAACTTTACACTGTGCACTGAGCAATGTTCATTTCTCTGAACATGAAATCTGCGCCAATAGATTAGCTATTGACTTAGATACATGCAAAAGGATTTCTCAAAAGATTAAACACAGAAGGAGAATGACAGAGAAGATCGACGCGCCATTTCTGAACTTTTCACTTATCTATTTCCTTCATACATCTGATGGATGTTTTGTACAATGTACATCTCCTAACTCATCTCAACTTTCTTCTCTATGTCTCTCCTCTACATGTCCCGACTCTTTCAAACTATTTATAGGCAAATATATACAAACTTATGACTAATCATAAGTGTGAGTCAGCTATATCTGAACTAATGTACATATGTGTACATAGCTTTGAATTTCTGAGTATGTCCTTCCTTCAAACTTCTGAATTTGTTATCTTCTTAATCTCTTGACTTCATTTCTTCATAATCCTTCAATTGATGATTGACATGCACCAACACTCCACTTGTTGAGAGTCTGTTAATGATCATAGGTCCATAACCTCGCTTTTCTAACTTACGTGCGTGTTGCTTTAGCGTATATACTAGAACTAAATCTCCTTCTTTTAGGCCTTTATCTTTCACATGCGCATCAAAATATGCTTTCTGTCGCTTCTTCGCTGCATATATTCCTGCTGCTGCCTTTAGCCTGGTTTCTCCTAATCGTTCCAAGTCCATTATTCTTGCTGATAATTCATGGCCGGTCCACTGATGTTCTTGTGCAACCTTAAGGGTCGGTATCAAGAAGTCCAAAGGAAGCACAGCATTCTGACCAAAAACCATCTGAAAGGGAGTTGCATTGAGTACGGTCTTGTAGGCCACTCGATATGCCCAAACAGCGTGGTGTAACTGTTTGTCCCAATCTGAACGTTTGTTGTTCACGAGTTTCGTCAGTACGTTACAAAGGATCTTATTAGTGCTTTCAGCCTGACCATTGTCCTGAGGATGATATGGTGCGGATTTCTTGTGAATCACCATAAAATCCTGTAACAAATATTCAATGACTTGGTTTAGAAAGTGAGTGCCTCGATCGCTCACTAACTCTATAGGCAATCCATATCTTGTAAAGACATTTTCAAATAAGAATTTTGCAGTTGTGTGTGCATCATTCTTTTTCGTGGCTTTTGCCTCTACCCATTTCGTAAGATAATCTGTGGCAACAATAATGTATTCAGCATGTGTACCTTTTGCAGGGGGGTTAATGGGTCCTACAAAGTCTATACCCCACTTAGAAAATGCATGTCCGCCCATCATGGGTTTCAATGGCATTTCATCTCTGCGAGTAGGAAACTGAGTTCTTTGGCACACATCACATCTCTTTACATAGGTATTAGCATCCATGTGAAGAGTGGGCCACCATAATCCTGCAAAGAGGATGGCTTTGATTATCCTATCGGGTCCGAAATTACCTCCTGCAACACCTTGGTGTGCAGTCTCTAGTATGCTCAGATAATCGCTCTCATGAACACATTGTCTTAGATATCCATCTCGTCCTCTTTTGTATAGATTATCGCCAATAAGTGAATAATCTTGAGCTTCCTGCTCTAGACTGCGTTGTCGAGCTAAGGTCATTCCTTGAGGGAATGTGTTCGTCCTCAAGTATGTCACTAATTGTTCACTCCAGTCTGGTGTGAGAGACACGTGATATAATGTAGCATGCTGTACTGGTGGTCTTTCACAACAAACGTTGCATTCTTTACACAACTTTTAGACATCTGCTTCCATCGAAGGCCAATATACTCCTAATCTATGCAGAGTCTGTAATGTTCGATGTTTTGAATGATGTTGCTTTAATGCACCTATGTGTGCTAATTGCAACCAATTCGCATGTTCTGATTCATCTACACAACAAGCAAGAATCTTTTGATTATCCTGTTTATATATGCTTCCTACCATTATTTGGTATCTCTGAGACTTGGTAATCTCTCCTTCCTTGATCTTTATCCTAGGATTCTTGGGTCCATATGTCAGAATAGGGACTATAGGTTTAGCCCATTCTGGTGCTATCTCAAGGTTAAACAAGTATGCATCTGGTAGATCATCCGCTACTCCTTGAGGAGCTTCTCCTGAGGTTAATCTTGAAAGGTGGTCAGCTCTAAGATGTGTCTTTCCTTTCCTGACTACGACTTCAAAATCATACTCCATGAGTAATAGAAACCAACGTATCAGTCGTCCTGTGTTACATGGCTTGTTGACTAAATACAATAGTGCTTGATGATCTGTAAAGAACTTGAACTTATTGGCCAACAAGTAGTGCCTAAACTTCTTTACTGCGTAGATCATCCCTAATCCTTCTCGTTCCGTCGTGGTGTAATTTCTTTCTGCTGCATTCAATTGTCTGCTCGCGTAAGCTATGGGGAGATCTATGTTACCTTCACTCGTGGGTTGTGCTAACACACATCCTATGGCGTAATTGGATGCATCCACATGTACATGGAATGGCTTACTCCAATCTGGGGTAGTCAATATAGGTGCTGAGCACAAGCGTCGTTTAAGTTCATTGAATGAATTTTCACATTCATCTGTCCATTCAAAATTGGTTAAAAGAGAGTACAAAGGCTTGGCTATGATTGCATACATGTGTATGAACTCCTATAATAACCGCAATGGCCCATAAATGCCTGTACCTCTTTCACATTAGTTGGTCTAGGTAATTCCGCAATTACCTTCACCTTTTCTTCATCCGTAGAGATTCCATTTTTTGACACAATGTGTCCTAGAATTTTGCCTTGTCTGACCATGAAAACGCACTTTTCTGGGTTCAAACAAACCTAATATTCTCGACATTTGTCAAATATTTGCCTTAACTCTGGGATATGCGTCTGTCTTACATTTGAATGTGCACATAAGTCATCGACATAAACTTCCAAACTCTTGCGTAAGAATTCCTTAAAAACATGACACATGAGTCGCTAGAAAGTGGCGGGTGCATTTGTTAAGCCAAATGGCATCACACGAAATGCAAATATACCCCATTCAGTGGCAAATGCCGTCTTGTGTTGGTCTTCTGGAGCAATGGCTACTTGATTATAGCCTGAAAATCCATCAAGGAAGCTGTAAACTTCCTTGCCCGCAACTCTTTCCAATAGATGTTCTGTGATAGGAAGAGGATAAGTGTCTCTAATCGTGGCGGCATTAACTTTTTTAAGGTTAATACACACACGTAATTTTCCATTCTTCTTGGGCACTACCACAATGGGAGATACCCATTCGGTATGCTCAATTTCGTAAATGAATCTTGCTTCTATCAAGCGATCTATCTCCTCTTTAATCTTCGCAGCGTAGTTATCATTGTACGTGTACGGTATCTGTTTTGTCGGTTTTGCATCTGGAGTCATAGGGATTCTATGAGAACATATATCTAGATCTACTCCTTTCAAATCTTTGTAACTCCAAGCAAAAACATCTCTATATTCGCGCAATAAGGCAACTAGCTCTTCTTCTTCTTCAGTTGTCAAATCATGCCCTATGTATGTACATTTTTCTTCGTCTCCTTCGATAGCAACTATTATTTTCTTGGTTTTCTCTCGGTTATCATATACCCTCCGTCATTCGCTTTTCTATTAGGCATTCGTACCATGATTCTTATATCTTCGATTTCATATTTCTTGAAGTTCTCGGGCACTTCAAATAAAGATTCTTCTTTTTCTGACATGGTTTCTTTCTTCTTTCTTTTCTTGCCTTCACTCTTGTTAGTCACTTTCGTGGCTAACCTCACCTCATTCGTAATTTCCTCGTGTCTCTGAGTGTGAGTCTCTACCTCGAAAAAATATTCTTCCTCTGATGCAAAGGGTGGGTCCATGATAATTGATTCTAAATCAAAATCGCTTGCATCCTCAAATGCATCAGTGTTAGGTTCACACTCTTCTAAAATTGATTCGCACATGATTGGCTCTATCGTGAAAACTGATATGTCATAGCCATCCTCGTCACAGTGGGGTGTCCATTGTTCTTCATTGATGGCTACATCCATGGTTGCTAGGATTTCTGCCCAACCATGGGGTTCAAACTCTTCGTCTGGAAATACTACAGGTGCATAAGCTGGATCCTGAAGGGTTCGTGGATGTTGTTCTGCACCTAAGGTCCTGGCTTCTAACCTTTCTTCCTCTTGTTTTGCTACTTTACACATCCATAAATGGGTATCCTCATGCAACCAAGAAGGATCTGATTCTAATGAGTGCACGGATTCCGTCTGTACTGGTGTCTTATGGATGGTATTCCATTGTATTGGGGGTACATCTCTATGTGAATAGTCTTTAAGATTGACTTTGGTAGTCACTCGTAAATGTTGCAAGTACAAAGAATTAGTTCCCCAATCTTGTACAATTTGCAACTGACGCATGAATGGTCGTCCCAATATCATCTCATAAGCATGATTTTTTGCAAAGTCACAAATGGCGAAAGTATGCTCAAATTCTACACCACAAGTGGTGAGAGATATGCCTTCTAGTAAGCCTAATGGTTTTTCTATGTGTCCATCAACCATTTGTAGCTTCATCCTGGTGGGTCTTAATGCTGGCTTACCCCAACGTTTCCATAAGGCGGTGGTAGCGATGGCTACTCCGGCTCCTGAATCTAAGATGGCTTTCATGGTGTAGCCCTGATGGGTTATCGGAAGATAAGTGTTACCTTCCTCTCCTTCGCTTACATCTCCGATCTTTTCTACGGGTATTTCTGGTACCTTATTTTGTGATCCTATTTGTGAGGGAGTAGTAGCAAGCTCAGGGAATTGATTTGCTACATGTTTCCACAATTCTGGTTTTACCTTTAACAACTCCTCTAGAGTGAGATTACATTGTACTTTAGTGTTCTTGATCACTTCCGTGTTTCTAGGGATTACTGATTCTTCATTCCTCACTATTATCGTGGGTGCTCTCATACTAATAGACTTTGCTTCCCAAGGTCCTGTGAACTGAGGTAATTCTTGTAAAGAATTAGATTCAAAGCCTGTGTGTTCACTCAGTTGTTCCTCCTCTACCTCATCGTAAATAGAGGGAATATCTTGGGGAAATTGTTCCTGCAAGTCATCTATTTCTTGAATAGGAGGATGGGTTCCTTGTTCCTTTCTCCATTTCTCTTCTTGTATTTCTCTCAAAAATTCATGTGAATATTTATGTATGGAAGACAAATTGTCTTGACTTTCTGTATTGGGTACTTGAGACAGGGATGGTGCATTCCTTTCCTGTGTCTCTGAGACAATAGGGTTCCTATGCTGATCCTTTTTCTCTTTGCTTTCAATCAAGTATTCTAGCCTCTCCATTAGTCCTTGAAAGTGTAGTTCCGGTTTTGCCATGTTATTCCAATTAAGATATCTAGAGGCTTCAAACAAAGCTTGTGCTAGTTCTACCATCTTCATGCAAAGTTTAGTTCTCTCAATTTCTAGATCAGCTCGAGGGTAGTTTTTGCTCATTTCAGCTACCTGAGGTCCCTCTTTTAATCTAGCCTGATATGCACGAAACATCATGTCTAGATCTTCTGGTATGGGTTCCGCTAAAACTGATCCTGATTTCTGAGCTGGATTCTCTTGATTCAATTCCTGTGAAGTCAATTCTAGGATTTTGGCTCTAGATTCCTTTAAACTTCCTTCCAACTCAGTTATCTTTTTACTCCATTTTCTCTTAATTCTTTCTCTAGAATCTTTCCAAGATTTTGTCTTTTTACTGCTAGATTCTGCAACTTCACTGGTTCCGGCTACTTTCTCTTGATTGAGCTGTTGGTTCTGTAAGAGCGCTTGGGCTCTTGTTATAGCTTGGATAGGCACATATGTAGGGTTGGATCCATCTGCGTTATTCACAATACCTATCACGTTGATCGGTGTCACATTTGTAGCATTAACAGGGTTCTTAGGGCAATCTTTGATTATGTGCTCTTTGCCACAATCGGCACAAAAGCCTTGGATGTTATAGTACTGTGATTGCCCTGCTATAGGAGGATGTGGACAATCCTTTATGAAGTGATCTCCTTGGCACCTAAAGCATGGTCCTCTAGGGCCCTGTGGTCTCTGTTGTCTTAATTGGGGCCGTGGATTTGGGTTTGTGTACATCACATTAGCATAGTCTGGCTCCCAACTAGGTTCCACTGGTGGACTATCATAATGATATGTTTCTACGTGTTCTGGTGACTCTGTGTAATATGCGGGTGGACTATCTACATGAGTAGAGTCAAAACTGTTTGAGTGTGGGTCACTCTCTGTGATCAAAGGTGAAGAAGGCACTAAAGCTCTACTTAGGTTCTCTTCTGCAGCAGCGTATTTGACTGAGATGACATTAGCTGGTGGGGGTGGCTGCTGAGCTAAGACAGGTTGAGGTCTCTATTGAGCCTGGTATGGGTAGTTCTGAGGAGGCCTATAGTAATAAGGCTGAGCATTGTATTGGCCTTGATACCTACCTGGTTGCGGGTATGCTTGCGGGTAGTTCTGTCTCACGATTTGTTTGTTGTATGGGCAGTCCTGAGCCGTATGATTCGTGTATCTTCTCTCAATTGTACAATATTGGCCACTAGGGTTGGCTTGAGTTTGTGTTGCATTGGGACACACATTTTCCATATGATCACCACCACAGGTGTAACAACGCTTGTTCATTAGCACCCTAGGTTTACTAGAAACTCCTAGTTTCTGGGCCACTTTTTCTGCTAGGTCTTCTATTGAGCTAGACAATTTTGTGGATGCTAGAGATGAACAGTCTGAGTCCTTATAGACCTTTGAGAGTTCCAACTCGTCTCCTAAGTTGTCCTCAATGTCTATACAAATTCGTACACATTGTTCTAGCGTTCTGGGTTCTTTTAGGTACACATAGGAGCGTAGTTTAGAGCTCAACAAGCCATCTAGAAATAAGGACACTTGTTTAGCTTGTGAGGGTAGCTCTTGCATTGGACATCGTTCAACGTATTGTCTAAACCTACGTCCTGCCAGTCTTACTGTTTCCTGTGGGGTCTGTTTAAAGCTATGAATCAACAAAGACGTGTCATGTCTAATCCCACTTTTAGAGGATTCGATGATGAATGACTCTAAAAAGTGATGGATGTCTCTAAATTGCCTTTGTTGCAAAGGTTGGAACCAAGTCAAAGCGGTATTCTTTAACGTTAGTCCAAATGCGTTGTATTGCGTGAACATGTCTTCAACTTGTTCGGCTCTTAGTACTTGCTTGAATTCTGCGACGTGGTCATAGGGATCTCCTGTCCCATCAAAATAATTCTTCATTGATTTTACTAATTGAGTGGGTCTCAATATTCTTGCGTGTTCGCGTGGTCTAGGTAGAGGAAAATCATCTCTACAACCTGGTATTCCATGATCTCTTTGTCTATCCGCTCTGTTAGTGTCCGTGGTTGTTCTATCTCTCCCTATGGGGTGATTAAAGCTTACTTCCGGTCTCTCTTTATTTCTCTCTCTTTGATTTCCATGGGCTGATGATGTTCCTGCCCCTTGTTGACTTGTATTCATGTTCGTTCTAGATGGAGGGAATACCAATTCACCTCTCCATGTGTATGTGTTTTTAGCGTGGTCAGGTACCACAAAGACTCTTTCTGAAGTCTCATCCAGGTATACGACCTTTCCAGGTGTATCCGGGTCCTTGAACTCGTATATAGTGATGATACCTACCTCACTAAGTATTTCGGTCTTGTATCTCCAAAAGGCTTCATCAGTTTCTTTATTTACAAACAACTCTATGCTTCTGTTGTCTTGAGGGATCCAATCCGGGATTAGTACTCGTGTGAGTACAGATTTCCCTCTAGGTGTTCTAGGCTCTTCTAATGGTTCTTTTCCTTGAGATTTTGCTTCCGTTTCTGGTTGAATCACGCCAAACCCGTTGGTATTGTTTGGCTGCGTACTTAATATGTACATTGTTCCTTCCTTGTCTATGTACGCGTCTCTCTCGAATTTCACCATTGGACGTTCCATTCCAATGGGTCGTTCGGGGTTGTGCATTTGCACCACTTGCCTTCGCAAACCATCCTCGTAGATGCGAGCACCTAATTGGTTGGTTCGGAGAAACTCTAGTTGTGTTCTATAGGGTCCTTCTGGTTTTTCTAAATAGGCTACATTAGACCCTCCTTCTGGTCTTTCCGTGCTAAATGCCATTTCTGAATCACTAGTATCTGAGCTCTCGTAGGGGTAACTAGTGTTCAATTGTTGAGCCCACGATCGTGCAATAGTTCTTACACTTGCCTCTGATGATCTAAGGCTTCGTCGGTCTGACTTACCTATATGTTTGCCCGATCTGAGGTTCATTAATTTTGTTCCTTGCACACTCAGTACACGCTCAGATCGTCAATGATTCTTTGTTATTACTTTCTTGATTCTTTTTAAATTTCTTTAGATTCTTGTCTTACTGTATGCGTCAGGAATTTGACTTTCTGTGGTACTTTGAGTTCTCGTTCCGTCAGACTTATGTTCTTTCCTTTAGTTTTTCGTGTGACACACCTTTACTTTAGTCTTGGACTTGATAAATTTAATTCTCTTGAACTTGAGGCGTTCCTATCGTCTTAATTCCACAATACTACCGTTTATCCTAAGCTAAGAATTGACTGAGGGGGGTTGAGTAATCTTCCAACCTCGAGTCAGCTTTTCTGGTTGCTCTGATGCCCAAGAAGCCGCGCTTCCCAAGCTTTATGCCCTTCACTGCCTTGCCTTGGTTGCCTTCGATTGCCCTTGCTAGACCTGGAAAAATCCAATATTAGACCAATTCACAGTTGGATGATCAAGCACTTGAGTATATACACCTTTTAAGTCCCTTCCCTTTTGCCCAAATTTTCAATGCTTGCCCCCTCGCTTTCTAGTCCCAAACTAGGTCAACCTCAAAATAGCTTGTCTAGAAATAGACGTATCCTTTAGAAAAAAACAGTTGAGGTCACGTAGTACTCATAAAGAGCTTTCTAACGAGCTATTAAGCTCAAAAAACGGACTTCGGATGAAAAAGTTATGACCGTTCAGGCCCTGGGGGGTAAAAACTGACAAACAGGTTTTTCTCCAAATATGAGCTAAGGGGTCTCCTATGAGTCTAATCACCCAAAAATTTCCCAAAAATAGCCCCAAAATTGGCCAAAAAATGAAACCCTAAAATTTGCGATGGGGGTGCACAATCGCGATGGTCTGAGACAATCGCGATGGTCTGGGACCGTCGCGATGGCGTGAGGGTGAACCGTCGCGATGGCGTGAAAGTGGACAATCACGATGGCTCAATCTGGCGGACAATCGCGATGGCGTGAAAGTGGACAATCGCGATGGCGTCAGTCAACGGTCAACGTGAACAATTGCGATGGTCCAAAGTGAACCGTCGCGATGGTCTGGGCGCGATGGCGTGAGCCAATCGCGATGGTCCAAAATTTCGGGTTGTCGCGATGGTGTGAGGTGCGAGCCGTCGCGATGGTCTAGCTTGCCACGTGGCACCATCGGCGCGATGGCGTGAGCCAATCGCGATGGTGTGGGGTCAACCGAACAGTCGCGATGGTCCGCGAACCGTCGCGATGGTCCAAATGAACCGTCGCGATCGTCCGGCCGAGCCGTCGCGATGGCGTGAGCCAATCGCGATGGTGTGACACAATCGCGATGGTGTGACACAATCGCGATGGTCTGAGACCGTCGCGATGGTCCACCAAAGTATGATTTTTTGCAATGCAAGTATGGATTCCTAGAGGCGCAAGTGTGCTCTACACGCTGGAGTGGTCGCCTTCTTCAAATTCCGAACTTTGCAGACCATCGCGATGGTCTGACACAGTCGGAAATTTCTGACAGAAACTGAAAATTTTACCTTTTCCAAGCTTTCCTGATGCACTGGAGCTCTGTACCTGCAAGAAAACTCAAGAAAACAAAAGCACATGCAAGCACAAAAGCTCTCTCTCACTCTCTCGCATGCACAAATGAGGGGAAATGAGGAGAATGGGTGGATATGGTGAATTTTCTGATTTTTTTGGATGAAGATCATGATGCGATGATGAAGATGGAGTGTGGGGGAGGTGAAAAACACTAAAAACTAAGTAAAAACAACAACAAAAACTGAAATTTTTACCTTCCAACGCCACTTCTTGCTATACTCTTACCATCACACATTCGTCCTAGACTCGATCCCCGGCAACGGCGCCAAATTTGGTGTTGCTCTAGCACAATGGTGAGAACCACGTTAAGAAGCTCCACCTCCTTAATGTCAATCCGCGGAAGAGATAGGAGTGATATGAAGATCGTGAATGTGAGATGAAGTGAGAGTGAAGGTGAGAAGCATAGAAATGCACACACACATACACACACACTACGAAGAGACAAGCAAGACACAATGGAAGGTGGGAAATTAGCTCTATTACTCAAGAACACTATTACAAGCTCAAAATAGCTCTAAGCTCACGCTGACCAACCTCAAAAATGAGCTCTCTAGCTCTTTTTATAGTTTCTAGACTAGTTTTGACCGGTTTCACATCTAGTGACCGGCATAGTTAAAAATTAGGTCCTAGATGCTATTTGGAAGGGTAAACGATGTCTAAAATAAACAAAAATTGATACGCTTGTTCTACCTAAGCTCCTCAAGCTCGAGGACTCCTCGGCTTGCACAAAATGGAGCTATGGATTACAAAATGGGGTTTTCTATGTTACATATGTTACAATAGTGATAAAAATCACTGTTGGAGGTTTTTGAAAAGTATTTTTAGAACATGATTCTTTGAAAAACGATTTGACTGGCTCCCTGCTCCGTTGTTACATGCTTCCGCGTCGTCTGTGCCTCTGGCTGCTTCCAACACCGACAAACACCTAAATCAATCGTGATTGATAGCCCTATCGATCGCGATTGACAGACATTTTTGGTCGAATTTCTAAGGTTTTTTAGTTCAAATTTTGGACTAATTGTGGGCATAAATATCAAGTATTTAGTGCATTGTAAGGCCTCTACACAAGTAATTCAAGAGACCTTTTTGCCTATTAGCCTGTTTTGACCCTATTCTAGCCCTAGAACCCTGAATGGACCATACCTCGGGGAAGGAAACTGAGGGATCTTTAGGATTGTCTTCCATAAGAACCAAAGGAAAATTTGGCCTCTGAAGTACATGAATGAAAATGGTTTGTTATGTCATTTGAAATTAAATCTTGAGCTAACTTTGGGACTTTTGCAGGTCCATTGAGAGCATCAAAGGGCATCTAGAGCACTAGCATATTGCAAGCTTGAGAACAGGGTTCTTGAGCACCAAAGAGCAAGGGATAAGCAAGTGAGGTTGGATCATTCTCAACTCCCTTTGTTAATTCCTAGCTTAGGCTAAGTGCAAGTCATGCTAGAAGTAAGATAGGGTGACGATAGACATCTGTCAAGTTGAAGAATCTTAAGTACTCAAGTTCAAGCAGGAATTTAATCTCTCTATGATTGATAACCTTAAAGGAAGGAATTTAACGTGGTACGGTCAACTTAAAGTGCAGAAATTCACTCAAGTATTGACGACGTGATATCAAACAAGAGCATAAACACGATAACCAACTAAAAAAGAAGCAAGTGACTGATATAAAGTGATCTGCGACGAGGTTGTACTCGGGGTAAAATTGGGATTGTTCAATCAGGCATATGAACCTTAGATCAGGAGGACATGTAGGGAGAGATAGACAAAGCCTTAGGTCTTCAAAGGCTAGTGTCAACCATACTGCTAGGTCTGGGGCCCAGCAGTTGAGCAATTATCCACACTACCCTAGCTCTGAGACTAGTGAATCAGAGATGTCTTATGGTATGGAGAGACCCTGTTCAGTTCTAATGCCCAAGGAAAAAGTGATTATACAAGACTTTATTTTCTTCAAACCCCTCGGAATCGGTCCAATTGGATTACCTGGAGCCCATAATTATCCCTCGAGGAATTCTTCCTTTGTATATGTACTAGTTCATATGCTTCCCGACAGACGCACCAAAATGTTGACCTCTTAGTCCAAGGGGAATTGCATATGCTGAATGATGTTTTACCCAACTCTGCTGATACTAGGTCAAGTTTGGTTTCCCCTAAGTCCACAATTTCACTCCAAACTTTTGATGGAGGAGGCGAGAAAACGCGCACGATCGGATATCCACCTCTAGTGGTCACTTCTTGTAATCTCCCTTTTTTCACTCAAACCCCCCCCCCCCTCCTTTCACGTCGGGTTCAGGCATGTGGTCGGGGTTTCGTAACAAAGGTGGGAGAAAGGAAGTTCTAATCAAGTCAAAGGCCTGACTTAGATTGTTGACTTGCACTCGATACTTTTCTTTAGCTTTATGAACTTTGTCAAGAATAGCAACTTAAGGATGGCACACTTGTTTTTCAGTTCTACGGCAACTAGAAGTGCACACAAGAAACCATGGTGAAATGGCATACATAAGTTCAATTGGCACAAACTAACTTGCCTGCACAAGCTAGAAATGTTGGATATTCTAACTCTCTATGAAATACTGAATTCAAGATAGTTCACTCTTCGAAATAACACATTTATATATGGCTCTCAATATCGGGTGTTCAATACTTCACGTAATTTATTCGTAGTCTTGAGGCGGTAAAAACATTACCATCAACATACAAGTTCACATATAATCAAGATCTTACCATTGTCTCATGTGACCCTCTCCGCGTATAAAGGATTTGCATTCACGTACGCCTTAAAGTATTGCTCGTTCACGATTACAACCCTCAAGCTTATGATAAGAAAGAAATTTAACATAGAGCATCATTCGCGGTCAGACTAATTTGTTTGGAAAAAGAAACACTTATTCAACCTCTGGAGTTTCAGGCTAATGCTCCCTATTTCAAAGATGAACCCTTTTTCGTTTGAATAACGAAAAAATTAGAGAATTTTATTTCTTAGCGCTCCTGGGCTGGGATCTCATTGAACTAACAATTCCTTGTTCCTTGCCTTAATAAGGTTTCAGTATGAAAGCATTACCTCTGCAGCGCACAATTTTGTTCACTTTTAATTAGATGCATTCCCTATAGAAACTCTGCGTACGTGCTGAGCTTCACACATACTAAAGTCAACCTATTCTAAGGTTTCCCAACAATGACCACAAAAATTAATGAAACAACTCCACAATGGTAATCGATGACTCAGATTCAATCTGTTCTTATGCACGCGATAAGGCGATAGCTCGTGCTTCAAAACGACAGCTGCATTTTTCTCTATAACAAAGCTTATTCACATCCATATTCTGTCCATTAGCCTGATCATCATACATGTACAGAAGTGAACACTGTCCTTGGATATTATTTAAAGAGACAAAACAACAAACTTCCTCTGAGATAACTCAAACGCACAATCCATAACTCTCAGGTAATGAAACCTGTGAACTTTTCATTAAATATCTGCACTCCCATTCAAACAGGTCATTTCTATTCATCCAAGATAACCATTCGAAGTACTCTCTAATCAATAACCAAAAACATTGCACAAAAAGGAAGAATCATTCCGATTGTTGTTTTTAAATTCCCATACAACAGATTCTTTGTCGTACCCAAAGATTCAAAACAAATGAAGGTGCTCACATAATGGGATCGTTGGCGCATTATGACAATGAAGACAAGTATTAAACTTTAAATTTGAGTTCAGGCATGGAAAAAAACGTGATAACAAGCATTATCTCAATTTCCATAGAGAACAAAGGTTTGAGAAACTTTGTAAAGTCACGAATCGAAGTGTAAAATGCATAGATTATCTGTAAAACAGCACACAAAATGCACGTTTACTTACAAGTATATATATATGCATCTAAAATAGCCTCGGGTTAGTGCATGACAGTGTGAACTTATTATAGTACGAGGATAATGTATGAAAGATTAAGAACTTACATTATGATTCCCATGGTCACTTCATTCTGTTAGAGATTTGTTGAAAACAGAACGATGCAAATGATGAAACTCGCTGTCAATCCTTTTCTTTCCAATCGCTCTTATCTCCCTCTTAACTTGTTCCAAAAAAAATTGACGCATGGACTCTATTTCTACTAGAAGTCAAGCGAGAATGAAATTCCACTTCAGATAGTCATCCTTCTCCTGTAACACGAGATGATTCCTGTTTCTGAATAACGGCTCATCTCCCCAGATGAAAATCCATGTCGAAGGCCTCTCCTTTTGTTTTCCGCCCATCCTCTATTCTCCTCTTTTCTACGGTGGGAGGACATGTATGACACATGCAAGAGAACGCTTCACGAAGATGAGGAAATGCGAAGATGTATGTCCTCACTCATGCCGAAGTGTACAACATCATATGCAAACGACTGAGTAGGAACGCCTTTTCTTCTCCGTTGCTGGATCCCTTCTGATGGCCCTCCTCCCCACGAACTGCAAGATGCCTCCCCTTCAGAACTTTCCCCTTCTCTTCTACCGCAAGGCCAAGAACACTATTCTTTCTGTACAAAAAACGAAGCAGGAACTCCAGCTGATGTCTCTACCAAAAACGAAGAAGGAGAGAGAGAGAGAGAAAACCCTCCGAACCCTCCTCCTTATTCAGAAAAAAAATCCCCGTCCCGTAGTTTTTTCTTCTTCCAATCCCGATTGAAAAAGCGGGGCTTATCCAGAGCGTCCCCATCCAAAACTTGTGCCGCCCAGCACCACATCCTAGGTGGTGGTCCCCTAGTCCATCCATCCCCACAATCAGTTGATTAGGTTCATTTTCCCTCCTCCAATAGAGGTGACACATCATGGCACAACGAGCTTTGAGACACCTCTACATTTGATTGGGTTTCCTCACTACCAACCATCAATTCTCCTTGCAAAACACCTACATTCAAATGAAAAATCTCCGAAATAGAACATGTTAGTGCATAATCATTAACAATTTTCCAGCTAACATACTCCCCTCTTCTTATTTGCGAAGTCGTCCTCGACGAGCCACTCTCGCTGCAATCTAATCAAAACAGCCATGAAAATATCAGTGTATAACAAGCTTGCATACCTTTCCATCGAGCCATTATTCCAAGTGGACCTGCACTCATTGAAGCTATTAGTGCTAAAAAAATCACTCATGAATACATACAAATCAGTCACTTCCAAATGATCCAAGAACATGCACATATATGCAACTCCAATTCCACATACATCAAATTGCTCATGCATTCCATTATGAACATAATCTCAACCAAAATAACATATGCATACCTTTCCATGTTTTACACATTCAACTGTCATTGCGAAAAAACAGAAATGGAAATACCGAAATGAACAACAACAACTGAAATGAATCCAACAGGAGATGCAACATACCCAAAATGCATACCCCATTATTGCACCTACCATTCGCTACGTACAATTATTCCATGACTAGACGTTCCCGAAGAATCTCCATCGTCGTCCCACAAAAGCCATCGAGACCCGAGTATAAGTCAAGACCTACATAAAAACCCTGGAGTGTCCGACACACTGGAAAACCCTCGGACTGTTGATTCAGAGGGAGCTGATCTGTCGCAAGCCACCATATACCAATCACACAAGCAATTAACGTTCCCTTCCAGGCGATCGTCGCCCTCTCCTCTCTCTCTCTCCCCCTTAGGAGTGGGGAATAATTTCACAGGTAAATTTTATTTTAATCACACGTTGGCCTACGTTGACATTGGATGCGATTCGTGGACCTGACCACCCGATCAAGTTGATTCCACCCATCTACCAATGCAATGCAGTGCACAACACACAAACACACAATGATAACACATAACATATATCAGCTAGCCCATAACGAAGCTGGATACGGCTCGTGGTCGTGACTACCCAGCCACGATGGCTCCACCTACCTACCAACCCGTTATGGCGCGTAGCTAAGACGTAAACATATACATCCCAAGCCTATGGGGAAACTAGCTGCGGCTCGTGGTCCTAACCACCCGGCGAGGATAAATCCACCCACCTACTAGCCCACCATAGCGCATTGGTATGATCACAGCAACACAAATTTTTTCTTTTCTTTTCTTTTTCTTCTTTTTTTTTTCTCTTCTTTTTCATAGTTAATTAATTTGCCCAAGTCTTGAGAATTAGGGAGAGGAAGAAAGGGATTTTTCCCACTTTTCCCACACATGCATGCAAACATATACACTCCAGCACAGATCAACCACCTCTTCTCTCCATTCTCTCAATTACAGACACTACATATGTATTCATCGATTTGACTTTTCACTTGGTAACTACAGCCGGCTATGCCTTGGTCCCTCGTATACCTATCCTTAGACGATCTAGAATGTGGGTCTCTGGGATTTCTCATGTAGCCTCACATCATACTCGCATCCCCACGACTTCCCTAGGGCGAGTCAGGTTCAACTTCAGGAGCTCCGTCATCACTTCCTATCGTCAACACATCTGCCCAAGCTCAAGTGATATCGTTCTCTTCGTTAGGCATTTCCCTCGAAGGGTCGAAATAGTAATATCGATCCCCCGCCCATCCTACATGTCGGGTCAGGTATTCCTCAAAACACTCAATATAAAACATAACATCCAAACCCTGGTTTATGAAGCATACCAGCCAATGCGCTTCCTCCACATCATATTCCGTCTCAAAGTCGTCGACATCTATGTCCATGCGGGCGAATGTTTGGTCCGAGAAATATATCCTTAGCTCGTACAAGTAGAGTTGCGTTATTTGATCTACCATTTTATTACCTAGCTCCTAACAGTCTCTGCGCAACACACAAAAAAATAATTAGAAGTCCAAAATTCTTGAGCAGCAAGGAAGAATATTTATGACACACAAATCATAGCTTACATATGCGCATATATATATATATATATATATATATATATATATATATATATATATATATATATATATAACTATACATCTATGTACAAGGATTCTACTACGTCCTTCTGCTTGGATCTCGTCTGGCTTCTCCCATCCTAATGTCACTTGAAATATGGTTTAACTCGAAGCGCGTTAACCTTCACGGGAGCATATTCTTCTCCTAAATCTTGAATTTGCATGGAACCATTGGAATTGAGTTCCACCACCTTAAACGGTCCTGCCCATCTTGTCTGTAACTTCCCCGGGAATTTATAATATTTACTATCATAGACTAGTACCAAATCCCCTTCTTGAATCACATAGGTCTTGAGATTCTTGTCATGCCTCTCCTTCCGTCTTTTCTGAATAGCTTCCAGACTTTGCTGTGCAATGAGTCTCTTTTCTTCTAGTTTGACCAGTTGTATGTACCTCTCCTTCAATGACTCTTCCTCTCCCAGCCTGGCCTCTATGGCTACTCTTAAGGTCGGAACTTCTTTTTCGATGGGAAAGATGGCTTCCTCGCCATATACTAGGGAGAATGGAGTGCTCTTAGTCGTCACTCGGTAGGATGTTCGATATGCCCACAAGGCTTCCAAAAGTCTCTCATCCCAGTCTCTCCTATGCACAGCTACTGTCTTTGTTAGAATCTGTTCAAGAAATGTGTTGGTGACCTCCACTTGTCCATTCGCTCTCGGGTAATATGGAGTGCTTTTCCTATGTTTGATTTTATATAATTCCATTAATTCTTCGATCAGTTCGTTGACAAAGTGCGTTCCTCTATCACTTACTATTTCCAACGAGCATCCGAATCGAGTGATAATTTGTTCGTACAAAAATTTAGCTACATCAACAGCCCGGTCAGTCTTCAGAGCTTTGGCTTCTACCCACTTGGTAACATAGTCTGTGTAGACCAAAATATACCTATTAGACCGACGTCTTGAGGGAGGATCAATAGGCCCCACGAAATCAATTCCCCACTTCTCAAATGACTTAAGAGCCAACACCGGCGTAAGAGGAGCTGCATGTACTAATGTTGGTTTGCCCATTCTTTGGCATTTGTCGCATTTCTTGCAGTATGTGTGAGAGTCTTTAAACAATGTTGGCCACCAATACCCAGCCAATAAAATCTTTCTTGCCATCAGCTCACCAGCAAAATGTCCACTGCAGGGTTCATCATGTAATGCTCTCAACACTAGGGTTGCTTCTTCTTCCTCGAGACACCTCCGATAAATGCTTTCATATACAAAATATCGATAGAGCTGCCCCCCAATGATGCTATGGTGCTTTGCCAATGCTAACAGTTTTTGCTTCTCTCTCTTGCTTGCTCCTGGCGGATATTTAGTGGTGCATAAGAAGTTCACCAAGTCGGCATACCAAGGTACTTTAGCATCAACCTGGAATAGATGCCCATCAGGAGCATCATCGGGTACACCAGAGATTGGCTCCTCATTAACAATTCGAGATAAATGGTCAGCCAATATATGCGCTTTGCCTGGTTTGGTTACCACTGTGAACTGAAATTCTTGGAGGAGTAGCATCCATCTCATCAATTGCCCTGATAGCTCGGGTTTATTGATGATGTACTTTAGGGCTTCATGATCCACATAAAACATGAAATGCTTTCCCATTAGGTAATGTCGATACTTGTTTATCGCAAAGATCATCGAGAGGCATTCCTTCTCTATAGTCGTGTAGTTCCTCCCAGTGCTATTCAAATTGCGACTTGCGTAATAAATAGGGTGGTCCAACTTCTTTTCATCGGCTTGGCATAGTACTGCTCCAACCGTAGTATGAGAAGCGTCGGTATGCACATGGAATTCTTTCGTCCAGTCGGGTGCTACCAAAATCGATGCATTTATCAATCTCTCTTTGATCGAGTCGAATGCGACTTGACACTCTTCAGTCCATTGGTATTGTTGGTCTTTCCTCAAAAGATTCGTCAGTGGTGCTGCTATTGATGCAAAATTTAATATAAATCGTCGATAATAATTAGCATGCCCCAAGAATCCTCTGAGTTGCCGCAAGTTTTGAGGCAGTGGAAGTTGTCCAATTTTTTCTACTTTATCCTCATCAACCGCGATCCCTTTTTTGGAAATAACATGTCCCAAAAGCAATCCTCTTCGTACTCCAAATGTGCACTTTTCAGGATTTAATGCGATGCCCTTTTCAATGCTTCTTTTTAAAATAGCTTCAATCCTCTCCATCATGTTTTCATCGTTGCCTCTGATCGCAAAGTCATCGAGGAATATCTCCATCCAATCCTGCAAATAGTCTTGATATGCAGCTATCATTGCCCTCTAGAATGTGGCTGGTGCATTGCATAATCCAAATGGCATCACACGATATGCGTATGTGCCCCATTCCGTGGTGAAAGTAGTTTTTGATTGATCCTCTTCATGAATTTGGATCTGTTGTGTGAGTACAATTTATGGCCAGCTACTCTATCTAAGATTTGATCAGTGAATGGCAAAGGGAAGTGATCCTTTTTTGTGCGCTCGTTCAACTTTCGATAATCTATGCAAATACGGATTTTCTTATTTTTCTTCGGAACAACTACAATTGGTGATACCCACTCGCTGGATGCGATGGGATATATAAATCCTGCCTCCAATAACTTAGTCAATTCCTGTTTGATCAATTCCGAATAGACTGGATTTGTCTGCCTAAGTCGTTGACATATTGGTCGGGTACCTTCTTCCAAGTCTATATAATGTTGGCAGATTCGGGGATCAATTCCTCTCAGATCACTGTATGACCATGCAAAGGCCTTGCTGAAATTTTTGAGTGCCAATTTAATGCAATCTCGTACTCCATCCGGTAGCTCTGACCCCACACTCAAGAACTTTTCTGGAAAAACTTCCCATTTTTCCACTCGAGTTTCTCGTGAATATTCCTTATTCCTTGATGACGTTGTGATTGGAACGTGCTCTCCAATCACGCATGCATGGTTGGCCAGTAAATCATTGTTTTGTTCTTTTTCAACCGCACCCAATTTCTTAAGTTCGGCTTTTGCAATGGCTTCCCGCACTTTAGTTCTACTTTTCGCTTCTCTGTCTAATTGTCGACTTCTCCTTAGAAGCTCTTCTTCTAGCATTCTAACCCTTTCTCTCAACTGTTGCACTTCCATTGTCGGAGCTAACTCCAGTTTCAATTCTTCTTTTGAAGTTCCCTTCTCCAAGGATTGAGTAGCTTTATTTTCCTTTGCGTCTATACTCAACATGTAGCACTCAATTCACTTGTATGTGTCAACCATCCCAGCAACTCCTGGTCTGAATCATCCTTGTAACATAGAGGATCTATGTACTCGCCCACTTTCGCATGTTGGAGGTTGGCCAATTGCAGATTAAATCCATCCTGTAAAAGGTCCTTGGAAGTCTCCGTGCGTAGGGCAAATCTTACGCGCGCCATTTCTTGTCTAACTTTTTCCTTTGCTTTCTGCTCCCTTTCCTCAGCTGTTGTCGATCTCTTGCCGGTCAAGTTTGGAGACACTTGAAGTTGTATTCGGTCGCCCTTCGGTCCAATTATGATAAATCCTGTGCGCCAATCGTGCACACATTCGGCTTGCACCAGCCATGGCCGTCCAAGTAAGATCGAGAAGGTCGCCTCTGAGGTCCTTGGTCTTACTATCAGATAATCAACTTTAAATTCTAGACCGCCCACAACTGTGCTTACATTCTTCAAAAGACCTGCAGGCTTTACTTGTGTTTGATCTGCCATTCTCAAGGACATCGGCGTTTCTTCCATGTGGTTGAGGCCCAAAGCTTTCATCATGAACTCAGTCATAAGGTTGACTGCGGCTCCACTATCTAACTGAGCACCAGGGACTGCATACCCTTTAATCTCAACCGTCACAGCTGGAGCATTCGAATCAATTTGCATCGTAATACTTTGAATGATCCCTTGGACGTCTTTATCTTGTCTCTTTTTATCTCGAGCTTTCCTCGGCTTCTTAATATATTCGTTGTAGAATTGTTTCCTATAAGCAGGTGAACATTTTAGCAATGTGCCAATATCCAGCGTGACTTCCGTGTCAGCGAGCAACTTTACAATATCCACTTCTTCCAAACTTTGTCTTTCCTTCCTACATTTTGGAGCCCTTAATCTTTCAGGGATGGTGCTATGCCTGGCACAAACTCCTTGGTCACTGGTGGAAGAATCTCTATCTCTTCCCCATCCTCAAACTCTTGCTTCTCAGCAAATCCTCCAACTTGGTTTTCTACCTCTCCATGTTCGGTTATCTTCTCTTGGCTAGCTTTTTCGCTTTCGCCTTCCAGATGCTTCTTTGAATACTCTTGAGTCCTTGTGACTACTGCCACAGTTGGCTCTTTATGTGATTTCTTGGCCTCATAAGCATCCACAAAGTGCATTGACGAGCTAGAACCTTCTTGAGGGTTCGGTGTCTTGAACACTACTCCGATTGTAGGAACATGCTCTTGAGCTCTCGTTGTGGAATGCATCTGAGTATCAACATAATTCGAGGACCCTACTGGTCCTTTTTCCTTGCCGGCAGCAGCTCTTTGTTTTGGACAATCTTCATCAAAGTGGCCCTCTCCACTACAGTACCTACATAGTGGAGTATAATCAATTGGTTTCTTTTTGTTTGGACATCTAGATTGAGTATGGCCAAAGCCATGACATCTCCAGCACTGGGTTGGACCATCTCTCCTTTGATCACGTGCAACTCCTCTCGGATAGTCTCCTCCCTGACCCTGAGCACCATATCCATAAGTAGGTCTGTTTTCCCAACGAGATGTAGGTGGGACACTTTGAGCGGGCAATCCCGTGTAAGGTCTTTCTCTCGTATCTCCCGATTTCATGGTCCTCTCTTCATAGGCCCTCTTGTTGTAACATCGGTCCTCCGTGTGATTTGTCCTTCCACAAAAAGTACAACGCATCCTAGGTGGTGATCTCTCTATGAATACTCTCGAGACTGTAGGGCATTCTGAAGCCAAATGGCCGTAACCATGGCACTTTCCGCACCATGTGTTCGATCTAAACACTTGATTCGGGGTTGTAGTTACCTCTGGTTTTACTGTGTATGTTTCCTGGGTGATTGTGGCAGCTTTTATAGCTTGTGTGAACAACTCCAATATTCGTTCTTCAGTTAGCGCAGGCTTTACCTCGCTTGGCGTGCTAGTGGCAGCTACAAAAGCTAGAGTCATCAATGCGGGACTTCCTTGGCCAGGATCTTTTATTGGTATGTTACCTGGGCCTCCCATTGGCTCGTATAAGAGCTCCATCTTCCTCTGTTGACATAATTGTACCTCCTCCCAAAGCCTCGCTTGTTCCTTAGCATCCATTAAAGTTGTTGGTCTTGTCAGGCTGATATGCTGCTGTGCCGTAGGATCTCTCAATCCCGCAATGAATCTTCTCTTCAATGTCTCATCGTTCGGGGCATTCGCGCCCATCTTTCTTACCAACGTTTCCACTCTCTGAATGTAGTTATCGATGCTCTCATTGACTCCTTGTCACAAGTAATCCATCTCTTGTGCCAATCTATCTTGGAAGCCTTGTCGTCGAAACTTTGCCAAGAAGGCTTCCTTGAGCATCTGATAAGTTCCACACTCTTGAGGTGTCAAATTCCCATACCAGTTGGCTGCCTCATCACGAAGAGTAGCCGGAAAGATCCTCAACCTTTGAGCCTGGTCTACTACCTCATTGACCGCACACGTAACCTCAAACAATTGGATAAAACTATCTGGATCCTCTTCCCAAGCACCTGAGAACTTGATGAAGTCCCCCAAGTGAACCGAAATCCGCTGAGCCATTTTAAACAGAGGTGTGATGTCAATATCACTTCGATCCCAGAAATTTAGCGCACGTGGCCTCAGGATCCCTCCTTCAAACTTCCGCACTTGATTCGCGACTCTCCTACGGGAGTACACATTTTTTGTAGATTTCTTCGAGCCAGTCGAGGTTGACTCAACTTGCGATTCCCACCTCTTCCTTTCTCTTTCAAGGGCTCTTCTCTGAGCGCGTTCCTCTCTCTGAGTCTGTGTTGCTCTTGAGGATGAGCTCCCCTCACTCATGTGCTAGATCTGGAGTCCGCAAGCTCGGCCAACATGTGGCGCTAGGCGAACCTATGGCACTCTCTTATAGAGACGTGCCAAGCTATTCCCGACAAACGCACCAAAATGTTCAGTTCTAATGCCCAAGGAAAAAGTGATTATACAAGACTTTATTTTGTTCAAACCACTCGGAATCGGTCCAATTGGATTACCTGGAGCCCATAATTATCCCTCGAGGAATTCTTCCTTTGTATATGTACTAGTTCATATGCTTCCCGGCAGACGCACCAAAATGTTGACCTCTTAGTCCAAGGGGAATTGCATATGTTGAATGATGTTTTACCCAACTCTGCTGATACTAGGTCAAGTTTGGTTTCCCCTAAGTCCACAATTTCACTCCAAACTTTTGATGGAGGAGGCGAGAAAACGCGCACGATCGGATATCCACCTCTAGTGGTCACTTCCTGTAATCTCCCTTTTTTCACTCAACCCCCCCCTCCTTTCACGTCGGGTTCAGGCATGTGGTCGGGGTTTCGTAACAAAGGTGGGAGAAAGGAAGTTCTAATCAAGTCAAAGGCCTGACTTAGATTGTTGACTTGCACTTGATACTTTTCTTTAGCTTTATGTACTTTGTCAAGAATAGCAACTTAAGGATGGCACACTTGTTTTTCAGTTCTACGGCAACTAGAAGTGCACACAAGAAACCATGGTGAAATGGCATACATAAGTTCAATTGGCACAAACTAACTTGCCTGCACAAGCTAGAAATGTTGGATATTCTAACTCTCTATGAAATACTGAATTCAAGATAGTTCACTCTTCGAAATAACACATTTATATATGGCTCTCAATATCGAGTGTTCAATACTTCACGTAATTTATTCGTAGTCTTGAGGCGGTAAAAACATTACCATCAACATACAAGTTCACATATAATCAAGATCTTACCATTGTCTCATGTGACCCTCTTCATGTATAAAGGATTTGCATTCACGTACGCCTTAAAGTATTGCTCGTTCACGATTACAACCCTCAAGCTTATGATAAGAAAGAAATTTAACATAGAGCATCATTCGCGGTCAGACTAATTTGTTTGGAGAAAGAAACACTTATTCAACCTTTGGAGTTTCAGGCTAATGCTCCCTATTTCAAAGATGAACCCTTTTTCGTTTGAATAACGAAAAAAATAGAGAATTTTATTTCTTAGCGCTCCTGGGCTGGGATCTCATTGAACTAACAATTCCTTGTTCCTTGCCTTAATAAGGTTTCAGTATGAAAGCATTACCTCTGCAGCGCACAATTTTGTTCACTTTTAATTAGATGCATTCCCTATAGAAACTCTGCGTACGTGCTGAGCTTCACACATACTGAAGTCAACCTATTCTCAGGTTTCCCAACAATGACCACAAAATTTAATGAAACAACTCCACAATGGTAATCGATGACTCAGATTCAATCTGTTCTTATGCACGCGATAAGGCGATAGCTCGTGCTTCAAAATGACAACTGCCTTTTTCTCTATAACAAAGCTTATTCACATCCATACTCTGTCCATTAGCCCGATCATCGTACATGTACAGAAGTGAACGCTATCCTTGGATATTATTTAAAGAGACAAAAACAACAAACTTCCTCTGAGATAACTCAAACGCACAATCCATAACTCTCAGGTAATGAAACCTGTGAACTTTTCATTAAATATCTGCACTCCCATTCAAACAGGTCATTTCTATTCATCCAAGATAACCATTCGAAGTACTCTCTAATCAATAACCAAAAACATTGCACAAAAAGGAAGAATCATTCCGATTGTTGTTTTTAAATTCCCATACAACAGATTCTTTGTCGTACCCAAAGATTCAAAACAAATGAAGGTGCTCACATAGTGGGATCGTTGGCGCATTATGACAATGAAGACAAGCATTAAACTTTAAATTTGAGTTCAGGCATGGAAAAAAACGTGATAACAAGCATTATCTCAATTTCCATAGAGAACAAAGGTTTGAGAAACTTTGTAAAGTCACGAATCGAAGTGTAAAATGCATAGATTATCTGTAAAACAGCACACAAAATGCACGTTTACTTACAAGTATATATATATATATGCATCTAAAATAGCCTCGAGGTTAGTGCATGATAGTGTGAACTTATTATAGTACGAGGATAATGTATGAAAGATTAAGAACTTACATTATGATTCCCATGGTCACTTCATTCTGTTAGAGATTTGTCGAAAACAGAACGATGCAAATGATGAAACTCGCTGTCAATCCTTTTCTTTCCAATCGCTCTTATCTCCCTCTTAACTTGTTCCAAAAAAATTTGACGCATGGACTCTATTTCTACCAGAAGTCAAGCGAGAATGAAATTCCACTTCAGATAGTCATCCTTCTCTTGTAACACGAGATGATTCCTGTTTCTGAATAACGGCTCATCTCCCCTGATGAAAATCCATGTCAAAGGCCTCTCCTTTTGTTTTCCGCCCATCCTCTATTCTCCTCTTTTCTACGGTGGGAGGACATGTATGACACATGCAAGAACGCTTCACGAAGATGAGGAAATGCGAAGATGTATGTCCTCACTCATGCCGAAGTGTACAACATCATATGCAAACGACTGAGTAGGAACGCCTTTTCTTCTCCGTTGCTAGATCCCTTCTGATGGCCCTCCTCCCCACGAACTGCAAGATGCCTCCCCTTCAGAACTTTCCCCTTCTCTTCTACCGCAAGGCCAAGAACACTATTCTTTCTGTACAGAAAACGAAGCAGGAACTCCAGCCGATGTCTCTACCAAAAACGAAGAAGGAGAGAGAGAGAAAACCCTCCGAACCCTCCTCCTTATTCAGAAAAAAAAATCCCCCTCCGGTAGTTTTTCCTTCTTCCAATCCCGATTGAAAAAGCGGGGCTTATCCAGAGCGTCCCCATCCAAAACTTGTGCCGCCCAGCACCACATCCTAGGTGGTGGTCCCCTAGTCCATCCATCCCCACAATCAGTTGATTAGGTTCATTTTCCCTCCTCCAATAGAGGTGACACATCATGGCACAACGAGCTTTGAGACACCTCTACATTTGATTGGGTTTCCTCACTACCAACCATCAATTCTCCTTGGAAAACACCTACATTCAAATGAAAAATCTCTTAAATAGAACATGTTAGTGCATAATCATTAACAATTTTCCAGCTAACAGACCCACACAAAGTTCAGGAGTGGCGTACTTAGAGAAACCTAAAGGCCCGTACAAAACTCAACTTGAATACATCAGGACCAACCGATTAGGTGCTCACACCTATGAGGACGGTCTGAGAAGATCTGTTGTCCAGATAAAAACTCTGATAAACCCTTTGGACTAGAACACCCAGTCCTCAAAATTGAGAATGGTGCATACCTAGATAAGGAAGGAACAATATATGTAGTCACCAACCAACCTGATAGAGCAGATGAATTTGGTAACGTGATTCCAGAGACAAACATAGGTGACATAGAGCACGGGAACATAGGAAGAGAGCCTAGAACTCCCCGAGGCAAATCAGCCCTCACTAGAATCATCATGCCAGAGTGGGTTCCCAAGACAATAAGAGCATAGATTTGGTCTTGAACCGAGAGACCCATGAAGCCGTTTGGAGGTACAAGATTGACCATCCTAATGAAGCAGGAATGCTCACAATCTATGAGTTTAAAGCTCCTGATAGCCCAGGCAAAGTGACCTATTTGGATAATACTTCAAAGAGGATCTTCGTGGTCATAGAGCATGGAAGGCATGCCTACACTTGGAAGAGTGAATTTATTTTTCCCCAACCAAGATCTAATGTCTCTTATGGCCACCAAGGAGTTGGAACATCCCAAGCTCATGGAGCTCACAAGGACAGGGGTAGAGATAGCCCAGAAGTAAGCTTTGCTAACCCATTGAGAAGAGAACGAACGAGAATGGAGATGGATAGAATGGAAACCGAGAGACCCAGAGACCCAAGGAATCAAAGAAATGCAGATGAATTCCCTTTGCCAAGGCCTAGAGAACACACTAGGACACTGAGGCCCACACAACTAGTTAAGTCCATGAAGAACTGCTTTGATGGCACTGGAGACCCGTACGATCATGTAGCAGAATTCAGACAAGGCTTGAGGGCAGAGCAAGTGGATGACCTATTCATGCAGTAAAATGTGTTTAGTCTAAATCTCAAGAACACAACCCTTACATGGTTTCAACCGTCACCAAGGCCAGTTCAAGAACATAGACCAACTTCTAGAAGCCTTCATCATAGAATTTTCTAAGAGTGGCATACGACACAATACCTCATCCTTAATACATAGCTTCAAACAAACACCTCAAGAGATGGTTAGACTTGCAGGAAGAAGGTTTAGGCAATACCTAGAGAGATGTCATGTTCCAGAGTTACCCACTCCAGCCAAACAAATGGCATTATTCCTAGATGGATGAGTACCAAATTGAGATCCTATGTGACTTGAAGGACCCTAGAACCATAGAAGAGTGTGTACACATGTGCATTGACATTAAGGATAACCTAGGGGATGAATTAGAGCTTTCAAAAATCTATAGAGATTCAGGATGCTCTACTAGCCTCAGTTCAAATCAATCCACATCTATTGAGGAACTTGCTGAGAAAGTAGCTCAGAAGTTAGGAGTCTCAAGCAAAAAAATACCAAGGTTTGCCCTATAGAAAAGACGCTATACTTGTGGAGGCAACCATATGGCGAATGTATGTCCCATTATGGCTCAACCCCAAGTGAACCCTAGCAGCCAATACTACACCATAGAGCGACGATACACTAACCACACTGCACAAGATTGTCCCTATAACAAACAAACTATCAGACAAAATTATCCTCAGCCATATCCACAACAGGGAAGATACCAGAACCAATACACACCACAACAATATGGTAGAACACAACAACCCTACCAAACCCAACAAAGGCCTCAGCCTGTGTAAGCTCAACAACCTCCAACTCAAGCCAATGTGATTCTAGTGAAGTACGTAGCTGTGGAAGAGAATCTGAATAGAGCCATAGTGCTAGTAACACCATTGCTTTCAGAGAATGACCCAAGTGATCATAGTTTCGACTCTACTCACATTGATAGCCCACAAGCTTACTACATGCAGTCAACTGAGCATAATGAGTCATATTACTATGAAGACTAGAGTGAACCTAGTTGGGAGCCAGAGTATGCAAATGTCATGTATGCAAACCCCAACTCTAGACCTCAGCTTAGGCCGGTAAGACCCCCATTTCCTAGGGGACCATGCTATCGATGTCAGGGACATCACCTCATTCGTGATTGCCCTACACCTGCACCTACACAACCCCAATCTATGACAATTCAGGGTTTTTGCCTCGATTGTGGGAAAGAGCATCTCTTGCGGGATTGTCCTAAGAATCCCAACAATATGCCAAAAATCACTCCTATCAATGTTATTGGGTTAGTTGTAGACTCTACAGGAAGTGTAACTTCTACTGCCCCAGTGTAAGTGGTGACTAGAGCCCAAGATTTGTAGCAAAACCAAGGTTTAGGCCAGGAAAAGAGTTTTGAGGTTAGTGAGATCGAGCGCATAACTAAGAAGAGGACCAGAGCTTGGAAGGATGGTCACGAGAGAATGAAAAGGCAATGGGCAAAGAAGATGAGCGAGCTTGAGGAAAGCTTGAGAGAGACAAAAGCCAAGATAATTGAACTCACATCTCAAACTCACTCTCACACTACTCCACTACCAACATTCCCATCTCCCTACAATCCACCACCTTCCAACCCACCTCACACAATCCCACCACCCCCTAGAGTAGGATCAGTCTTAACCGATCCCACTTCTGAGGACCTAGACATTCACTCATTATGTTCCACCTCAGATGAGAAATAATCAGCAACAAGGATACAAAAATTATCGAGGACAGCGAAATACAAATTACAATACTAATCGCTGGCAGACAGGAACATCACAAGAAGGTAATTCTTTGCCACCCCCTCGCTGTCATTTTTGCGGTGAGTTAGGCCACATACGTAGATTCTGTAAAGATACAGCTGAATATGATCAGAGGAAGAAAGAGCGACAGAACCCT
This sequence comes from Ceratopteris richardii, assembly GCA_020310875.1. Taxonomy (NCBI): domain Eukaryota; kingdom Viridiplantae; phylum Streptophyta; class Polypodiopsida; order Polypodiales; family Pteridaceae; genus Ceratopteris; species Ceratopteris richardii. The sequence continues at coordinate 11,723,248 of CM035440.1, forward strand.
ATGACCAATATGGTATATATTTCACCAGTAGAAACTCAGGCCACAACGATTCAAACAAGATCTGGTAAGCAGTTACAACCAATAGCAGAAGTGTTTGAACCTGGCATCCATGAACAACAGAGAATGTATGACAAAACTAGTCAATGGACTACCAAAGAGCCTACAATGTTTCCAGATCCCATTCCGGTAACCCAAGTTCCACTGCCAAAGGAAGGATCGCAAGAACAAGATTCTACCCCAGTAACAGGCGCATCATCTTCAGAATCAATGAGAAGTCCAATTCAAGCAGATCAGGCATGGGAAATTTTATCTAAGGCGTCCATTACTCTCCCTCTTGGACAGTTACTTGCACTAGTACCGGGAGTTCGGCAGCAAATCCAACAACAGCTCAGTCCTGGATCTTCCTGCATTCCAGCTACAGCAACGGTACAACCGGAAGCTGATGCTATGGTGGATCATTCGGTCCCCTTGATTATGGTATGGTACAAAAATCACAAAATTACTCAAGTACTAATTGATGGTGGGTCTGGTGTAAACATAGCCACTGCAGCACTTTGTAAGAAGTTGGCATGGACGAAAATCGAGCCTGTTCAATTTTTCGTAAGAATGGCCGATCAATCCAGAGTTCACCCGGTAGGACTTGTAAGAAATGTTCCGATAACTTTGCAGGGAACAATGTTTAAGATGACTTTTGTAGTCTTAGAACTACCCGAATCTAGTCTTGATTATAACCTCCTTTTCAGACGACCCTAGTTAAAACAGGCTAAGGTTATACAGGATTGGTCAGCACAAGAACTAACATTTAAGGATAATCATCATAAATATGTTGTTAAACTTGATGCCATTCAGCCTTGTGAACTCCATGCCAGGCCATATGTAGCAGAGCCAGTCCACATGTTGGATGGTTTATCTGACGATGAAGAAGAAGCATTTTTAAAGAACAATGAAGATCTGATTTCCTTAGGCACTGTAGATCTGCAATCTATTGTAGATAACTGGAGTCCGGCAGCCTGTACGGTGGTGCCTGTGACCAAAGAAGTAAAGACCGAAGATACTGTTGCTATGGAAGAAGCCGCTCTATAACATCTTTTACAGTCAACAGACGATCCAGGCAAACCTCGTCAATTCTATGTTCCCGAAGATCAGTTAATCACCTATAATTTGGGAGATGAAGTAAATCCACAACCTGTCAAGATCAAGGAAGGATTGTCTGAAGCATTTCAAGCAAATTTGATACAGCTTATTCGTGAATTCTCTGATGTTTTTGCATGGGACTATCGTGATATGAAAGGTCTAGATCCTCGAATCTATCAACATAGGGTAATGCTCAGACCAGAAGCCAAGCCGATTAAACAACCCAGCTACCGTATGAATCCTAACTATGCAGCACAGGTCAAAGCAGAACTTGATCGCCTATTAAAGCTAGGATTCATTGTACCTATTAAGCACGCTGAATGGATCTCCCCGATTGTAATCGTACCAAAGAAAAATAAGCAGCTCCGAATATGTGTCAATTACCGGAAATTGAATGCAGCCACCGTACTTGATCCATTTCCTCTTCCATTTCTTGATACAATGCTGGATAGAGTGGCTGGGCATGAAATGTATTCATTTCTTGATGGTTACAGTGGTTATAACCAGGTTCGAATGGCTGAGCAAGATATACCAAAAACAACATTTATTACGAATTGGGGTGTTTTTGCTTGCACAGTCATGTGGTTTGGATTAAGAAATGCTCCTAGTACATTTCAGCGATGTATGCAGGAAATCTTCTCACCCTATCTTACTTCTTTTATGCAAGTATATCTAGATGATTTCTCTTTATTCGGTAAGATGGTTGCGCACCTGTATCATTTACGATGTTGCTTTGAAAAATGCCGAGAATATCGACTCTGTTTGAACCCCACCAAATCTGTTTTTGCGGTTTCTTGTGGTAAACTCCTTGGCCACATTGTATCTGCATAGGGCATACAGGTTGATCCAGACAAAATTGCAGCCGTGTTAGAAGCACCTGTGCCTACTACACCGAAAGAAGTCATGCGATTCATGGGTCAAGTCAGGTGGCATGGTCGACATTTTTGGTGGCTTGCCCATTTGGCAATACCCCTAAATCTGCTAATCACTAGTACTCCTCGACAGTTTGATTGGACACCGGAATGTCAAATTGCATTTGATCGTCTAAAGGTTTTATTAACGTAGGTTCCAATTCTACAACCTCCTGATTGGGAACACCCATTTCATGTTTTTGTAGACGCATCAGATATAGCGATTGGGAGTGTTTTAATGCAACAAATTGATAAGTGGTTTAGGCCTGTCTATTATGCAAGTCGAAGGCTTGCTCCTGCTGAAAAGAATTACTCAGTAACTGAAAGAGAATGTCTTGGTTTGGTGTATTCTGTAAAGAAATTCCGGCATTATTTACTAGGCCGAAAATTCATCTTTCATGTAGATCATGCTGCGCTGGTATATCTGGTTCGGCAACAGCATTTAGGTGGCCGCTTGGCATGTTGGGTTTTATTGTTACAAGAATTTGATTATGACGTAATGCATCGACCCGGCACTACACATGCATTAGCAGATTTTCTTTCTTGGTTGGATTCCGGTGAAGCTCCGGTCGGTGTTGATGACACCACACCGACAATTTATGTTACTGAAATGACTAGTGATGAATCTGCACAACCTCTTGTGACACCTACTTACTATGATCAGTTATTAACCTTTCTTATTGATGGATGTCTTCCTCCTCAAACTTCCCCTGCAATGCGCCAAAAAATTACAGTTTACAGTCGCAGATTCCGGTTGATTGCTGGAGAGTTGTATTATATGGATCACACTGGGGTTTTACTTCGTTGTATTCCTCCACATGAAGTAAACTCAGTAATCGCTCTGGCACATTAAATACCCTCCGGTGGACATTTTGCAGCAGATTTAATGCACCGAAAAATTCTGCAAAGTGGGCTCTGGTGGCCTACTATGTACAGAGATGTATCTCAATTTGTGCAGCAATGTGACAATTGTCAACGATCTGGATAGCCTTTACAATGCCATTTCTTTCCTCTGCAGCCTGTCTTACCTTTAGAACCTTTTCAGAAATGGGGTCTTGACTTTATTGGACCAATCACACCTCCAACAATCCTTAGCAAGAACAGATATATTCTGACATGCACAGATTATGCTACCAGATGGGCAGAAGCTTGGGCTTTATGGTTCGCCATAGCTGTTTCGGTGGCAAAATGTCTAATGAAGGATGTATTCCCACGTTATGGATTACCTTTGGAACTTGTCGCAGATCAAGGGAACCACTTTATCAACAGTTTAATGCGAGTGCTCACACACACTTTTCAGATTCTACATAAATTCAGTTCACCGTATTATCCTCGTGCTAATGGCCTAGCTGAAAGTACAAACAAAACGTTGTTAACTATGCTTCAAAAATTGATTGTGGAATCACCGGAAAGATGGGATCAGTTACTACCTGCAGTTTTATGGGCATACCAGACTACTTACAAAGTTGCCACCGGACTAACTCCTTTTAAACTTGCATATGGAATGGAGGCAATTGCACCAATGGAACTTGTAGTACCAAGCTTACGTGTGGCCATCTCTCAGAAATTGTTACCTGAAGAGTCTTTACCATTTCGGTTGGACACACTCAGAGAATTAGATGAGCATCGCTGGGAAAGTTTTCTGACTCTTCAAGAAGTGCAGTTGCGGCAAGCTTGTACACATGATCGGTATCTTAAAACTCCAGTTTTTACGGTAGGACAACTTGTGCTGTTTTATAATGCAAAATCAAATCGTTCTGCTGGAAAATTCAAGTTATGATGGTTTGGTCCTTACCGGATTACTGAACAAGTGGGCCCAGCTACTTTTCGGTTGACTACTTTGACCAGAATTCCTCTTCCAAAAGTGATAAATGGTTCAAAGTTGCGGCCGTATCATCAAGCGCATGATTCGCACTGAAGTGTTCTGCGGTTGCCCGCGTTTTTCTTTTTTTCTCTTTTCTTTTTAGTTTTGCGTGATTAATAAAATAAGTCTGTAAATATCCTCGTTTTGATACCTAATTATGATCAACAGCTACCCTGCATTATCGTTCTGCTCATGCATGCACACCGTAGTTATGAAGGTTATCATCTCAACATCGCACGATGATTAACAATTTCGATCACCTCACACTGCCAAGTATCTACTTAATCTCTTTTGTTTCGCTGTTAATCGCTATTGTGTCTGTGTACTCTGTGTGCTTTTTGTTTCCTGTAAGCCTTGTGTATTCGTGCTTTTCGAGTGCGATCATGGAAGCTCTAGCAAACTTTGCTACCTTCTGTGATGGAATTCCTCCCGACGTGAGTGAATTCGTGCGTGTCCGTGGGTTGTCTAATTTCACTGAATTGCCTTGGCATTCAGTGGAATGTCACCCATTTTACGCCCAAATCATTGCCGCCATCGCTGCCACACCTGCTACGGAGCAGAGTTGGCCAATTACCTCTTTACCATCTCGTACTGTAGTCACTCTACAGTCATTTGGTGATGCTTTCCGACTCTCTCCGCAAGGACGAGAGAATGGACCCAATCTTTCCATTGCTACGATGAATCAGTTGTTTCCGAGGCACTCTTCAAATGAGTATGCCATCCTTTGTCGCCTTGAACCTGAAAGAACAGCCCTGCAATTTTTAGTAGCAATCCTAAATTTGCAGAAACGAACATATGGGATATCTCGCCCATTCTATTTGGTAATTGATATGGCTGCTCGCGAGCCTATCAATTTTGCTTCCTATTTTTTCCGACACATTCACCACGAATGCATTTCGGTTATTAAACAGGTGAACAAAGGAGATTTGCCGCGATCACGTCTCCCGCACATAATCACTTTCCTGTTTCCGACCATCTTAGCAGCGCAACCACCACCCAGAGGTCCAGTTTTATATCATGAAGAATCTGCTCATATACTGGAAGATGACGAAGAAGATGATGAAGAAATCTTCCAGCTCCTACGCCGAAAACGCATCAGGATTAGTTCGTCTGACAGTCAGGTGCAAGGGTCTGCCGCAAATGATAAAGCAGACAAAAATGAAGAAGAAGGACATGAAGAAGAGACATTCCACGACACAGCTACTTTGATGCATCATGATTCATCAGCCCACTCATCTCCAAACAACCAACAAGAGCAAAGTGTGACCAATTCTGACGACAAAGCTTCTAAGGAAGAATCTCAGCAGCAGTCCAAACAAGAGGTACAAGAAGATACACAACTTATTGTTGCAGAATTTTTACAGGAATTGATTACGGCCGTAGAATCTGCAAAGGCCCAACCTGATGTAACTACGCAACAACTTACCGAAGCGGCTAACACTCTGAAACCCACTCCTCCACCCGTGCCTCCACTCAAACCCGTTGTTCCCATTCAACCCATTGTACCTGACGCACCGGATTCATCCTCCTCTTCACCGAACTACTCTCCACCCAATTCCCATCAACTCCTCACCGCTTCTTCATCTCAACCACGTCCTTCTCTTCTGTTTCCTTCGCTACCTGTATTTAATGAGCTCGCATCCATGGGTCAGCTGTTGATCCAACTATCGCAGCAACTACCAGCACAAATGAAAGAAGTAACGGATAATCTCAAAGAAGAATTTCAACATAAATTCGATGTTCTAGAGGCAAATATTAGTCCACTCCAGGAAGAAATAGATGGAGTAAAAGCAGAAAATCAAGCTTTACACCAACAGATTAAATACTTACAGGCTCGCCTTGCCAAACAAGAGGCACTAATCAATCAAAGAGATGCTGCTTTGGCCGAAATCAGAATAAAGGATGAATTATTATGTGCTGCAGATGCAGAAATTCTACAGTTACGGCAATCAATTACGGATAAAGAGGATGCCCGCATAGCACTGGGCAATTTGTTAGAAGAGACAAGAGCACAATTGGATGAAGCAGTACAGAAAGGACAGGAAATGATGGTATTACTAAAGCAAACCAATACAGAGCTAGAATTTGCAACTGCAAATCTATATGAATCAAATGCTGCTCTTAAAAGCCAGATGATGCTGGTCGCTCAACTATAGAAGGAGATACCAAGCATAAGACAAGAAAGAGATGCTTACTACTGAACTATACAATTTCAGAATCAAGAGTTGGAAAGAAGAGAGAATCAACTAGGTGCTCAAGCAGAAGGACTGTCTTGAGTTGATAAACAGATTGCAGACATGAAAGTCAACCGAGATGCAGCTCTGTCAAACGACTTTTATCTGCAGGAAGCTTTTCTGCAGACACAAGCAAAAATTTTGATGAGCCAGGTTATTGCAACCAGTTCAGTAAGAACTGATGCTCAACTAGTAGAACCCGAAGTCCTCAAACAGATGTTAGATTCATTAAAAAAGAAAATTGCTTGAACGTTTAAATTAGCTAGAGCAATGTATCTAGAAGGTATAATAGATGAACCATAATATTTTGTATACCATAATATTTTGTATACCTGTGGGTTCAAGTCCACCGTGCGTGCCAGTGTAAGCCGCCGGATTGGCAATTGTAAATCCTTTTTCCTTTTCATATTCCGCACGAACTGAGAAGTCGTTGCGAAGAGATGTAACTTTTTATAAAGCAATGAAAAGACACTTTCGGTGACGACCAGAAGAGTCGCCAGACTGTCTGTCTGTGCGAGATGTTCTGTGGAGTCCCGTAGTGTGTGTTTGAGAATTCTACGTACTGTTGTGTTTTCTATTTTGTTTGATTATCTGCACCTGTACGGTAAAGATTGGATTATGGTAATGTTACATTAAGTGAAGTCTTGAATCGTTGTTCTGAAAGTTGTTTACTGTAAGTCTTTGTTACGGTAATGTTTATCCTTGCGTTGTGTACTGAGATGTATTGATTGGAATACGAATAGTAATTCTGTAAAGGAATGAGCCAGAGCTTATTAGAAAGTGGATTAGCAGAGTTGTTTTGAACGAAAGGTCATGTGAGTGAGTTGATTTGGGAAAATCAAGTATAGGGCCTCTGATTATTCAGACCCCTTCCACTCCCAAGAACCCGGAAAGAGCTTAAATGCGCTTTTGACGGCAAAAGCGTGTTTAACAACATGATGTTGAGGGCATATCAGGCCAGACTTCAAGAAGGGCCAAACGTGAGAGATCATGAAAAGTGTTACCCTGGAGTGGAACTAGAGCTCGAGCGAACTAAAATTTGTGCTAAGATGGTGGAATTGACTCAAACCATGTTTGAAGCCAGTGGCCTCTTTAACTTCTCTAGTTCAGCTAAGACGCAGTTGCACTTTGATGGATTGCTAGAAAGATTGGAGAGGCTAATTGCAAAATCAGAAAAGGACCCTGCCTCTCAAGGTAAGGACAAGGCAAGTGAAAGAATAAGCCTTCCTACCCAAGAAGCTTATGTGCCTAACTCCACAGAACTAGACACATCTTCTTCTATGAATCGGTACTCACCAAAATTCCTGCAAGAGACTCAAGAAGAGAAATGGGCTAAAGAGAGTGAACTTCCTCCTCCCATTGAACTTGTGGATGACATGCATGATCAATTCCCACAAGACATTCCTTCCATTTACGGAGAGCAGGAGAGTGCCCAATCCCAGGAGAGATTAGACTTGAAGTCTAATTCTTTACAAGAAGTACCCCATTTCATAGGCCCATGGGAAGCTAAGTCTACTTGTATGAGAGAACCCATGATCATGATAAGAAACGAAGACTCAATCATACCTAGGAATACAAAGATAGTAAAGAACACTAAAGTGCAATGCAATCTCACTTTAGAAGAGCTACTCAAGGTTAGGCCAAAACTATGGAAACATGTAGCGAATCAAGTGTTAGAAGTAGCAAAACCTCGTTCCCATGTAGGATCTCATAAAATGATGCTGGAAATACCCTTGGATAAGATAGGAGACATGAGCGAAGGAGAAGAAGGAAACACCTATCTTCCAATTATCCATCAAGGTTACACCACCAAGGCAATTTTAGACTTAGGTGTAGGAGTCGCAATTGCTACCACTTCCCTTTAGAAGTGTTGGGGCAAGCCAGCACTCAGGCCAACAAGAATGGAATTGCAGATGGCCGATGGTCACATAGAAAGACCTTTAGGACTACTAGAAGGAATAACTCTCACTACATGTGGTGTAGACTTTGAGCATACTTTTGCAATATGTGACTTTAGCAAGAATCAGGTCTATGAGATGGTTTTGGGAAGACCATTTATGCGGCAGTTGCAAGTGGTACAAGATTGGGGAACCAACTCTTTGTATTTGCAACATTTAGGTGTTACAACCAAGGTCAATATCAAGGATTACTCTCATAGAGAGGTACCCCCTATCCAATGGAATCCCATCCATAGAGCTAAAGATGATACTAAGATAGTGCATTCCATAGGATCAGGATCCTCATGGATGCATGAAGACACCCACTTATGGATGCGCAAAGTAGCGGTAGAAAAAGAGAAGAGAGAAAAAGCCAGAGAGGTGGGTGCAAAGAAAACCCATAGATCAATTCAAGACCCAGCCTAAGCACCTATAATATGTCCAGACAAAGGCTTTGAGCCTCATGGTTGGATTGAAATTTTAGCAACAATGGATTTAGCCATCAATGAAGAATAATGGACACCCCACTATGACGAGGATGGCTATGACATTTCTGTCTTCACAATAGAGCCAATCATGTGTGATTTGGTCATTGATTATGAACCTAGCACTGATGCATTTGAAGATGCAAGTGACTCCGATCTAGAGTCAATTATCATGGACCCACCTTTTGCATCGGATGAGGAATATTTCTATGAAGTGGAGGATTACCCACAAAGACATGAAGAACTTACAAATGATGTGAGATTAGCCACACAGGTAACCACTAAGGAGGGCAAGAAGAGGAAGAAGAGAGAAGTCGCACTAGAGGAGGAAGAATCTTTGTTTGAGGTCCTAGAAAACTTCAAGAAGTATGAGATAGAAGATAGGAGAGTCATGATAAGAATGCCTAAACGTGATGCACAAGCAGGAGAGGCCTATGATAACAAAGAAACAACCAAGAAAATTGTGGTAGCCATGGACGAAGGAGAAGAAAAGTGCACCTACATTGGACATGACCTGAATGAGGAAGAAGAGCATGAGTTGATAGCCTTGCTAAGAGAATACAGAGATGTATTCACTTGGAGTTACAAGGACTTGAAAGGTTTAGACCCTGACATATGATCACATACGATTCCCATGACCTTGAATGCCAAACCCTTGAGGCTAATACACATATAACGATAACTATGGTGCTAAGATCAAGGAGGAGATAGATAGACTGGTAGAAGGTGGATTCATCTATGAAATTGAGCACATTGAATGGGTATCCCCCATTGTAGTGGTACCAAAGAAGAATGGCAAGTTACATGTATGCATTAACTTGAAGAAAGTTAATGCAGCCACTATTCACGATAGTTATCCGCTTCCTATCACCAAGCATCTACTAGAAAGAGTAGCAGGCAAGGAAGTGTATATCTTCCTTGATGGATTCTCAGGCTACAATCATGTGGCCATAGCTCTAGAAGATTAGCATAAGGCAAATTTTGCCATAGAGTGGGGCATATTTTCCTTTCAAGTAATGCCATTTGGTCTTACCAATGCGCCAACCACATTTCAAAGGCTGATATGTCATGTATTTAAAGAATTCTTGAGGAAGGATTTAGAAGTCTATGTTGATGACCTTTGTGCTCATTCCAACATAAGGCAGACACATATCTTTGAGTTGAGAGCTATCTTTGACAAATGTAGAGAATATCAAGTCTGCTTGAACCCAGAAAAATGTGTTTTCATGGTCATGCAAGGCAAGAGTCTAGGACACATAGTGTCAAAGAACGGCATATCTACAGATGAGGAAAAAGTTAGAGCTATTGCAAAGCTACCTAGGCCCAAGAATGTAAAGGAAGTACAAGCTTTCATGGGGCATTGTGGCTATTATCATTGATTCATTCATATGTATGTGATCATTGCAAAGCCTCTGTACTCCCTTTTGACTAACTTTGAGTGGACGGAAGAATGTGAGAACTCTTTCAATGAGTTTAAACAGTGATTATGTTCTGCACCAATCTTGACCACACTAGATTGGAACAAACCCTTTCATGTTCACATGGATGCATCCAATTATGCTATTAGGTGTGTACTTGCACAACCTATGGGTGAAGGTAATATGGATCTTCCAATTGCCTATGCTAGTAGACAGTTGAATGCAGTTGAACGAAACTATACCACCACCGAACGAGAAGGATTAGGCATGGTATATGCAGTGAAAAAGTTTAGACACTATTTGCTTGCAAATAAGTTTAAATTTTTTACTGATCATCAAGCTCTATTGTACTTGGTAAACAAGCCATGCAATACAAGTAGATTAGTAAGATGGTTCCTCTTACTAATGGAATATGACTTTGAGGTAGTGGTGAGGAAAGGTAAGACTCACTTGAGAGCATATCATCTCTCGAGGTTCACATCTAGAGAAGCCCCCCAAGGAGTATCAAATGATCTTCCTGATGCTTACTTGTTTAATTTGGAAGTTTTATCACAGTGGGCCAAGACATTAGTGCCAGTATTGACATATGGGCCTAAACACCCAGTAATGAACACTCAAGATAGGGAGGTAGTCAAAGCCCAAAAGTACCATATCATGGCAGGGAGTATGTACAAGCATACAGATCAAGGAATATTAGCTTGTTGTGTGGAAGAGGAGGAGTACGTGAAATGGTTGCAATTATCACATGTGGGTGCATTAGAGCAACACTACTCAAGGCAAAGAACTTTACAGACACTAAGGAGAATCGGGGTACGTTGGTCAATTATGAAAGCAGATATCCATAATTTGTGCAAGGAATGCCGAGTCTGTCCTATTAGACCACCTCTAGAGTATGCTACACTGTACCAAGTGTCTCTAATACCAGATTGGAGTGAACCATTGGCAACGTTCTTGAGGACAAAAACATTCCCTGAAGATATGACCCTGGCTAGGCAAAGAATTTTAGAACAAGAAGCCCTAGATTACGCACTCATTGGTGATAATCTATACAAGTGTGGAAAAGATGGATATATGAGACTATGTCCATGCGAGTGAATATCTTAAGATCTTGGAAACTATTCACCAAGGTGTAGCAGGAGGACACTTTGGACCAGACTGTGTGATTAAGGCAATCCTATTTGTAGGTTTCTGGTGGTCAAACCTTCACATGGATGCACATACCTATGTGAAACAGTGTGACATTTTTCAGTGAACTCAATATCCCATATGCAAAGATGAGATGCCATTGAAACCTATGATGGGTGGACGTGCATTGTCTAAGTGGGAAATAGACTTTGTAGGTCCTATTAACCCCCTAGCTAAGAGTTCACATGTTGAGTACATCATTGTGGCCACAGACTATCTAACCAAGTGCGTAGAAGTAAAAGCCACTACGAAGAATTATGCTCAAACGACAGCTATGTTTTTATTTGAGAATGTGTTCACTAGATATGGACTCCCGATAGATCTAGTAAGTGATAGAGGCACTCACTTCTTGAATGAATTCATTGAAAATCTTCTCCAAGAGTTATTGGTAGTATACAAGAAGTCTGCCCCTATCATCCACAAGGTAATGGGCAAGCCGAAAGCACCAATAAGATTCTATGCAATGTGCTGACCAAGTTAGTGAATAATAAACGCTCTGATTGGGACAAATAGCTACACCATGTTGTCTGGGCATATAGAGTTTCCTATAAAATGATACTCCAAGCCACTACCTTTCAAATGGTGTTTGTCCAAAATGCAATGCTACCATTGGACTTCTTGATACCTACAATGAAAGTAGCACAGGAACATGAGTGGACAGGGCATGAACTCTCCTCAAGGATCTTTGATCTTGAACGGCTAGGTGAAACAAGACTGAGAGCTGCCGTAGGGATTTATGCAGCTAAGAAAAAACAAAAGGCATACTTTGATGCCCATGTGAATGATAAAGGCTTGAAGGTCGGACAGTTAGTTTTGGTATATAGCCTGAAACAACATGCAAGAAAGCTAGAGAAGCGTGGCTATGGACCCATGATTATCAACAAAATATCAACAAGTGGGGCACTCCAATTAGCCACCTTAGAAGGTGATATCCTATCAAGTTACAAGTGGATGCTGAGTAAAATTATATCAAGAACCCCTCATAGAGGAAATGTTTAATCTACTTCATACTGCTAAGAAACGCAAAGAAGAAGAAAAGCAAATCCTAGAAGAAGCGTAGGCATAAGCTTTGGAATGCATCCAAAAAATGAAATTGAGAAGACAGGGTAGAGATCAGCCTAGGATAGATGTCTATGCAGCTCCATGATATCATATGGCTATGTGTGAAGTCTCAGGTGTAAGTTCCCATAGAATAATTGACTGACATCCTTTTATGACCTTAGAGATAGGACAAGGGAATAGTGCAAGGACTATATGGGCCTTAATTGACTCAGGTGCAGCCACTAGTGGGGTTAGACTTTCTTACTGTCAAGAATTGAAATTAAATGTCAATCCTATAGAATCATACCTCATAGGATTGGGAGGTGTGGAAACCCCTTGCATGGGTGAGGCAGAACTTCCCCTCTATATCCAAGATGCTCTCATGACAGTTAAAGTGCTAGTGTGTCAAGACGAGGACCTCACTGAGCCTCTTGTCTTGGGTCAAGACTAGATCTACGATCATGCAATCAACCTGAACCTAAGAAAAGGACTTCTTCAGGTTTAGGTAAGTCAAAATCGCATTACAATTGAATTAGAAAAGGAAGCACTAAAGGAATTAGGAAAGACACCAACTCCTGGTCCGTCTAGGAGTACACATGAAGATGACGATGCTATTCTTGTCCAAAACTCTGTGATGCAGAGGGATGATGTGCTCAACAAAGAAGCCAATGATTGATGGAACTCCCTTCTTTTCCAAAAGAGAGAAAGACATGGCAACTAAAGGAGTACCGAACACAAAGGAAGCAGGCAGCCTATGCTCAAGGACAAAGGAGACCATGAAGCAAGGTGTCTTAGCCATTGAAGCAAATATGGGTACAAGAAGGCAAGCATCCTATTGATGATAAACTAGAGTCAGCAGCTAAAAATCATACTCGTGATCGACGACAGGACGCTAATGAGAAGTCTCTCAAAGATCCATCTACAAAAGTAAGGTCTATTTGGATACCCAAGAGGTCAAGGAAGGCCGACCTACAATCAAGACAAATTTGGGTGTCTAAGGCTTGTTTGCAGGCTCAATAGCCATACAGAAACCACACACTGTGAATCATTATTCACACACTCAACCAGCCGATATCCATAACTGTTTGGCACGCACAGTCACATATCCATCCACACGCATGAGCAGGATCATTGGTAAATGGGTCCCTAAAAAGCCTCATTTCCAAGTAGACACTCTTGTAGAGCCTTCTAAAGTCCCCATTAAATCAAAATGTAAAGCCACACATTATGTTTGGCACCTCAAATCTTGTAATAAACCCCTTGACCCCACTGTGTAAACCCACCCCACATACTAACCATATCCATAACCCATTACACCACTCCAAGTAGCACCTAGAAATCCGTCATCCACTAACCACACTTCACACTCACAATCACGCATGCACTAACTAACCCACTAACCACATCACCATTCATTAGGTTAATGTTGTAACGGGGACAGAGGGTCACTCTATGTCCATTGCAATGTTGACATTCATTTATATATTCTCACAGAACTGACAAACAATTTATTCAACATGGCAGAGGCTAAAGGAACGAGCTCCCAGGTAGGCACTAGTCCTCAAATAGTGGACATTGAAAGTATCCCGATTCAAGAGGAATTGAAGGAATGACCACAGGAGTTAAGAGCAATATATGTCTGTTAGCAGCAGACAAGGGAGTCAACGAAGATCTGGCAAATAGGCCAATAATTTTCCTCATGAAGAAGCAAGTACGAGCACTCATGCAGATCTAGCACTAAGGCAACCTTTAATTTTTCAAATCCTTTACACCCATTCAAAGTGATTTTCATCACTAAACACCATTGTAAATACCAATTCATCTTTTTGTAGCTCCATTTTGTGCAAGCCAAGGATTCCTTGAGCTTGAGGAGCTTTAGAAGTATCTACCTGCCAATTTTCGTAATTTTTAGATCTCGTTTGAGCCCTCAAATAAGCCCTGGAACCTAATTTTTAACTAGGCCGGACACTAGGTCTGAACAGGGCCAAAGCTAGTCAAAAACTATAAAAGGAGCTAGAGAGCTCATTTTTGAGGGTAGATTGTAATTGAAACAAACTTGTAAGAGCTTTTGAAAGTAATCTAAGAACTCCATTGATTCTCTCTCTTTGTCTTGCCGTGTGTGCGCGTGTGTGTGTATGTGTGTGCATGTTTGTGTGCTTCTCACTCATGCACTTGTGCCGCCACTTGCTCGAGGTCTTCATACCATCCTCACGTCTTCCCGGATTGACATTAAAGGAGGTGCTTCTCATCACTGAGCTACACCAAATTTTGGCGTCGTTGCCGGGGATCGAATTTTGAGGACGAGCGTGTGATGGTAAGACGTAGAGTTGACGCGTTGGAGTTGTAGGTATTTTCTTCACTCTCATCGATTTTCTTTTACTTTCTTCGCCATCTTCATCACCATCATCATCATCATCACAATCTCCCACCTCCATCTCCATCATCGCGAAAATTTCTGTTTTTTTGATCATATCATCTCTCCCACCTCATTTCCCTCATTTCACTTGTGAGAGAGAGCGAGAGAGCGATATTGTGTGTGCGGATTTTGCATGTTTCTTGAGTTTCATTGCAGGTCTTGCTGTATCATCACCCTCAGCACTCGGCGGAGGTACGAAAAACTCAGAAACTGTCTCGCGGTCGCAGGCTTCTGTCGATCGCGACTGACAGAAATTTTTGGTTTTTTACAAAATTGAGTGCACCACTAGAACAAGCACAAGGAGCACATCCTAAAACACTAAAAACAGTAGGAAAATTCCGAGGTTTTCTGTCAATCGCGACCGACAGGCCCTGTCAATCGCGACCGACAGACCCTGTCAATCGCGACCAACAGACCCTGTCAATCGCGACCGACAGACCCTGTCAATCGCGATCGACAGACCTCACGACCGACAGAGTGCCACGTAGGACCCTGTCAATCGCGATTGATACCGTCGATCGCGATCGACAGCCACGACCGACACCTCTGTCAGTCGCGATTGACACCGTCGATCGCGACCGACTGAAATTCAACGATTGATTGACTTTTGCGCGTTGCCACGTGTCCATCGCGACTGATAGGCCCCCGATTGACTGAAATTTCGGTGAAAAATCCGGAAAACGTGTCGATCGCGATTGATACTGTCGATCGCGATTGACAGCCACGATCGACTCTGTCGATCGCGATTGACACTGTCGATCGCGACTGACAGCCCCGACGGACACCTCTGTCAATCGCGATTGACAGACCTATCGATCGTGATTGACAGGCTTTTCGGCCAAAAATTAGGGTTTGTTTTTGTTCACAATTGGGGATAATTTTGGGGCAAAATAGTCAATCCATTAGCATTTCTGGAGGTTCCTACACTTGAGATTTGGGAGAAAACCTAGGATCTGTCAGGGGTTTTTAGAATGAAAATCACTATGCAAGTTTGTGTTTGTGCTACAGGAATGAAAATATTTGGTGCTGTATTTGGAATTTAAATCTTCAAGCTAACTTTGGAACTCTTACAGATCTATTGAGAGCATCGAAAGGCGTTCTAAGCAAGTGTAAGTGCAAGCTTGGGAACACACTTCCTGAGCACTCAAGGGCAACCAAGCAGGAAACAAAAGGTTGGAAACTTTTAACCCCCTCTGTCAATTCATAGTTTAGGCTAAGAACGACGAGAGGTAGGAGTAAGTCAGGGCGACGATAGGCAGGTATCAAGTTGAAGACTACCTAAAAACTCAAGTTCAAGCTAAAAATCTAATCTCTGTACTGTCGATAACATAAAGGAAAAGAACCTAACGTGGAACGATCAACCTAAAAGCACGAAGAACATTCAAGTATTCCTGACGACGTAATATCAGACAAGACCTTAAACACGAGAAATAACTAAAAAGAATCAAGTGACTGATACCAATTGATCGGCAACGAGGTTGTACTCTGGGCAAAGAATTGGGCTACTTAGATAGGCATATGAACCTTAGATCAGGATGACATCTAGTAAGGGAGAGACAAAGCCTTAGATCTTCAGAGGCTAGTGTCAATCACACTGCTAGGTCTTGGGCCCAGCAGTTGAGCCACCACTCGTACTACCCTAGCTCTGAGACCAGTGAGTCAGAGATGTCTCAAGGCATGGACAGACCTACGGGAAGTTCAGGAGTGCCTTACTTGTACAGGGTGGAAGGCCCTTACAAAACACAGCTGGAATACCTTAGGACCAACCGATTAGGTGCTAGCATCTATGAGGATGGCCTAGGAAGATCTGTGGTACAGATTAAGAATCCGGATCAGTCCATTGGACTAGAGCACCCAGCAGTCAAGTTTGAAAACGGTGCATACCTGGACAAAGAGGGAACTATATACGTAGTCACCAGTCACCCAGACAGGACAGATGAATTTGGGAATGTAATCTCAGAGGCGGACTTAGGGGACTCAGAGCAAGGAAACATGGGTGTAGAACCTCGAACCCCTCGAGGCAAATCTGTTCTCACTAGGATTATCACACCTGAGTGGGTTCCCCAAGACAACAAGAGCATAGAGTTGCTCCTCAATCGAGAAACTGACGAAGCCTTTTGGAGGTATAAATCTAATCAGCCAACTGATATAGGAACTATCATGATCTATGAGTTTAAGGATCCGGATAGCCCAGGTAGAGTGACCTACTTAGATCACACTTCGGAAAGGATCTTTGTGGTGACAGAAAATGATAGGCATGCTTACACTTGGAAGGGTGAATTCATTTTCCCCCAACCAAGATCGAATGTATCCTATGGTCACCCTGGAGCTGGAACATCCCAAGCTCATGGAACTCAAAGAGACAGAAGTAGAGATAGACCAGAAGTAAGCTTTGCCAACCTAGTGGGCAGAGAAAGAACGAGGACGGAGACGAATAGAGTAGAACCTGAGATACTTAGAGCTCACAGGAACCAAAGAAATGTGGATGGATTCCCCCTGCCGAGACCTAGAGAGCACACAAGAACTTTGAGACCGACCCAGCTAGTTAAGTCCATGAAGAATTACTTTGATGGCACAGGAGATCCCTATGATCATGTGGCGGAGTTCAAGCAAGTCTTGAGAGCTGAACAAGTGGAGGATCTATTCACGCAGTACAATGCCTTCGGTCTAACCCTTAGGAACACAGCACTTACATGGTTTCAGCCATTGGATGAGCGACAATTCTGGTGTATAGACCAACTCCTAGAAGCTTTCATTGTAGAGTTCTCTAAGAGTGGCATAAGACACAATACCTCCTCATTGATTCACAGCTTCAAGCAGACTCCCCAAGAGACTGTAAGGTTGGCAGGAAGAAGATTTAGACAATACCTTGAAAGGTGCCCTGTTTCGGAGCTACCCACATCTGCTAAACAAGTAGCCTTATTCCTTGATGGATTGTTGAGTACGAAATTAAGATCATATGTGTATCTGAAGGACCCTAGGACTATAGAAGAGTGTGTATGCATGTGCATTGACATTGAAGATAACCTAGGGGAAGAACTAGAGCTTTCCAAAATCTACAAAGATTCAGATAGTGCATCTAGTCACTCTTCCACGCAATCCACATCAATTGAGGAACTCGCAGAGAAAGTGGCCCAAAAACTAGGCGTCTCTAGCAAACAAATTCCAAGGTTTACCCCAGCGAAGAGGTGCTATACATGCGGTGGTGACCATATGGAAAACGTGTGTCCCATTATGGCTCAGCCCCAAGTCAATCCTAGTAGCCAGTACTGCACCATAGAACGGAGGTACACAAATCACACAGCGCAAGACTGCCCCTACAATAAGCAGGCTGTTAGGCAACCATACCCTCAACCATACCCTCAGCAGGGAAGATACCAGAACCCGTACCCTCCACAACCATATGGCAGGCCACAACAACCTTATCAGCAACCCTATCAAAACCAACAAAGGCCTCAGCCTGTGCTAGCACAACAACCCCCTGCCCCAGCCAATGTGATTCCGATAAAGTATACTACTGCAGAAGAGAACATGAATAGAGCTTTAGTCCCGGTAACATCATTGCTTTCTGAAAATGACCTCAGTGACCATAGCTTTGATTCTACACATGTGGATAGTCCCCAGGCGTACTACATGCAGTCTCCAGAACATGGTGAGTCCTATTACAGCGAAGAGCCAAATGAACCCAGTTGGGAGTCAGATTACACAAACGTCATGTATGCAAACCCCAACCCTAGACCTCAACCTAGGCAGGTAAGACCCCCGTTCCCTAGAGGACCATGCTACAGATGCCAAGGTGATCACCTCATTCGTGATTGTCCCTTGCCACCACCTACACAACCCCAGTCAGTGACAATCCAAGGCTTTTGCCAAGAGTGTGGAAAAGAGCATCTCTTACGAGATTGCCCAAAGAACCCCAATAATATGCCAAAAATCACGCCTATCAACGTTATTGGGTTAATGGTAGATTCCACAGGAAGTGTCACTTCCACTGCACCAGTACAGGTAGTCACTAGAGCCCAAGCATTGCAGCAAAACCCAGGGGCAAGCCAGGAAAAGGGCCCAGAGGCTAGTGAAACTGAGAGCATAACCAAGAAAAGGACTAGAGCCTGGAAAGATAGTCGGGAAAGAATGAAAAGGCAATGGGCAAAGAAGATGAGTGAACTTGAGGAAAGCATAAGAGAAACCAAAGCCAGGATAACTGAACTCACATCTCAAACTCCCTCTCACACTACCCCACCACCACCATTCCCATCTCCACCCTCTAATCCACCCCACGTAACCCACCCACCACCCCAAGCAGGATCAGTATTAGCTGATCCCACTCCCGAGGACCTTAATATGATGCTTAAAGCATATCAGGCCAGGATCCAAGAAGGGCCAAACGTAACTGATCATGAAAAGTGCTACCCTAGAGCAGAACTAGAGTTAGAACGAACTAAAATTTGTGCTAAGATGGTGGAATTGGCTCAGACCATGTTTGAGGCCAGTCGCCTATTTAACATCTCTAGCTCAGCTAAGACGCAGTTACATTTTGATGGACTGCTAGAAAGAATAGAGAGGCTAATTGCACAATCAGAAAAGGAACCTGCCCCTCAAAGAAAGGAAAGGGCACGGGAGCGGATAAGCCAGCCTCTTCAGGAAGCCCATGTGCCTCCTCAAGAAGCTTATCTTTCCCCCCAAAAGGCAGATGAGCCTCCCTCGAAAGCTTATGTACCTCCACAGGTTGCCTACATTCCCTCTCAGGGAGCGTATGAGCCTGTTTGGAAAAGTAATAGAATAAGTAATCCTCCCCAGGAATCCTGTGCTCCAGCCATCTATGAGAACAAGGAGAGAGCCAACGATAGAATAAGCCCTCCATCCCAGGTTGCTTATGTGCCTAATTCTACGGAGCCAGACACTTCTTCTTCTATGAATCGGTTTGCACCAGACTTCCTACGAGAGATTCAAGAAGACAAATGGGATAACGAAAGTGAAGTCGCCCCTCCCTTTGAACTTGTGGATGATGCACACGACCAATTCCCACAAGACATCCCATCTATTTATGGGGAGCATGAGAGTACTCAGTCTCACGAGAGATTGGACTTTGAGTCTAATTCCATACAAGAGCTACCCCACTTCACAGGCCCATGGGAAGCAAAGTCCACGTGTATGAGAGCACCCACAGTCATGGTAAGGAACGACGACTCAGTCATATCAAGGAACACGGAGGTGGTAAAGAACACCAAGGTGCAGCGCGATCTCACTTTGGAAGAACTGCCTAAGGATAGACCAGAAGCGCGGAAATATGTAGCCAGTCAAGTAACTGAAGTTGCAAAACCACGTTCCCGGGTAGGATCCCATAGGACAGTGCCAGAAATTCCCTTGGATAAGATAGGAGATATGTGTGAAGGCGAAGAAGGTAATACCTATCTTCCCATTACCTACCAGGACTACACCACCAAGGCAATTTTGGACTCAGGTGCAGGAGTTGCAATTGCCACCACCTCCCTATGGAAGCGTTGGGGCAAGCCAGCACTCAGGCCAACGAGAATGAAATTGCAGATGGCTGATGGTCATATTGAGAGACCCTTAGGATTGCTAGAAGGCATAACTCTCACCACTTGTGGTGTTGAGTTTGAGCATAGCTTTGCCATATGTGACTTCAGCAAAAATCATGCTTATGAGATGATTTTGGGAAGACCATTTATGCGACAGTTGCAAGTGGTATAGGATTGGGGAACCAATTCTTTGTACCTGCAACACTTAGGTGTTACAACCAAAGTAAATCTCAAAGATTACTCTCATAGAGATGTACCTCCTATCTAGTGGAATCCCATCCATAGAGCCAAAGATGATACGGAATCTGTGCATTCCATAGGGTCAGGATCCTCATGGATGCATGAAGACACTCACTTATGGATGTGCAAAGTAGCAGTAGAGGAAGAGAAGAGAGAAAAGGCCAGAGAAACAGGTGCAAACGAAACTCATAGACCCATTCAAGACCCAGCCTATGCACCTGTAGTCTTCCCTGACGAGGAATTTGAACCCCATGGCTGGGCAGAAATTTTGGCAACCATGGACGTAGCCATCAATGAAGAACAATGGACCCCTCACTGTGATGAAGATGGCTATGACATTTCAGTCTTCTCCATAGAGCCAATCATGGGAGAGGCAGTTCTAGAAGAATGCGAACCTAGCCCTGATGCATTTGAGGATGCAAGTGACCCTGATCTCGAGTCTATCATTATGGACCCACCATTTGCATCAGATGAAGAATACTTCCATGAAATAGAATTTCAACCCCAGAGGCATGGAGAGATTACAAATGATGTAAGATTAACAACACACGTGACTTCGAAGGAAGAAGGAAAGAAACGAAAGAAGAGAGAAGTCTCACCAGAAGAGGAAGAATCTTTGTTTGAGGTCCCAGAAAATTTCAAGAAGTACGAGATAGACGACAGGAGAGTCATGATAAGAATGCCTAAACGAGAGGCACAATCAGGAGAGGCCTATGATAACAAAGAAACTACCAAGAAAATAGTAGTGGCCCTAGAAGAGGGAGAGGAGAGATGTACGTACATAGGTCATGACCTAACAGAGGAAGAAGAGCATGCGTTAATTGCCTTGCTAAGAGAATACAGAGATGTATTTGCTTGGAGTTACAAGGATTTGAAAGGTGTTGACCCCGACATATGCTCACACACCATCCCCATGACCTCAGATGCTAAACCCTCTAAGCAAAAACCCTACACATATAACGATAATTACGCTGCTAAGATCAAAGAAGAGATAGATAGACTGGTCGAAGCCGGATTTATCTATGAAATTGAGCACACTGAATGGGTATCCCCCATCGTAGTGGTGCCCAAGAAGAATGGAAAGCTGCGTGTGTGTATTAACTTGAAAAAGGTTAATGCAGCCACGATTCGAGATAACTATCCGCTTCCCATCACAGAACCTCTCTTAGAAAGAGTGGCAGGCAAGGAAGTGTACAGCTTCCTTGATGGATTTTCGGGTTACAATCAAGTAGCCATAGCTCCAGAGGATCAGCATAAGACTGCCTTTGCCACTGAATGGGGCATTTTTGCCTTTAGAGTAATGCCATTTGGGCTTACCAATGCACCAGCCACCTTCCAGAGACTGATGTGCCATGTGTTTAAGGAGTTCTTGAGGAAGAATTTAGAGGTCTACGTTGATGATCTTTGCGCTCATTCCAACATTAGACAAACCCATATCCCTGAACTCAGACAAATCTTTGACAAATGTAGAGAATATCAAGTCTGCCTGAACCCCGAAAAATGTGTTTTCATGGTCAGGCAAGGCAAGATTTTAGGGCACATAGTGTCAAAGAATGGCATATCTACTGACGAAGAGAAAGTGAGAGCTATAGCAGAGCTACCTAGGCCTAAAAATGTCAAGGAAGTACAAGCTTTCATGGGGCATTGTGGTTATTACCGACGATTTATACACATGTATGCTGTCATTGCAAAGCCCATGTACGGACTTCTGACTAACTTTGAGTGGACGGAAGAATGTGAGAATTCCTTCCAGGAGCTTAAACGAAGATTATGTTCAGCACCAATCTTGACCACACCAGATTGGAATAAGCCATTCCATGTTCACGTGGATGCATCCAATTATGCTATTGGATGTGTGCTTGCACAACCTACTGGTGAAGGTAATATGGATCTTCCAATTGCCTATGCCAGTAGACAATTGAATGCGGCTGAACGGAATTACACCACTACAGAGCGAGAAGGATTAGGCATGGTATATGCAGTTAAGAAATTTAGGCACTATTTGCTTGCAAATAAGTTTAAATTTTTTACTGATCATCAGGCATTGCTATACCTCGTAAACAAGCCATGCAATACAGGAAGATTAGTGAGATGGTTTCTCTTGCTAATGGAATATGATTTTGAGGTAGTGGTGAGGAAAGGGAGGACTCATTTGAGAGCAGATCACCTCTCTAGGCTCACATCGGGAGAAGCCCCACAAGGAGTATCGGATGACCTTCCTGATGCTTACTTGTTTAACTTGGAAGTTGTACCGCAGTGGGCTAAGCCATTGGTACCAGTGTTGACATACGGACCTAATCATCCAGTGGTGAACACACGGAATAGAGAGGTTGTAAAAGCCCAAAAGTACCACATCATGGCGGGAAGTATGTACAAGCACACAGATCAAGGGATCTTGGCTTGTTGCGTAGAAGAGGATGAGTACGCTAAATGGTTGCAATTAGCACATGTAGGTGCATTAGAGCAACACTACTCAAAGCAACGAACTTTACAGACCCTAAAGAGACTCGGAGTACATTGGCCAACTATGGAAGCGGATGTCCAAAAGTTGTGCAAGGAATGCCCAATCTGTTGCACTAAACCACCAGTGGAACACGCCACTCTTTATCAAGTATCCATTGTGCCAGATTGGAGTGAACCTCTAGTATCCTTTCTGAGGACGAAAACATTCCCTCCAGACATGACTCTGGCTAGGAAGAAGAGTTTAGAACAAGAAGCCCTGGATTACTCACTCATTGGTGATAATCTATATAAGCGTGGTAAAGATGGTTACCTGAGGCTATGTGTCCATGAAAGTGAATATCTTAAGATCTTGGAAACTGCTCACCAAGGTGTAGCAGGAGGATACTTTGGACCAGATCGGGTGATCAAGGCAATACTATTTGCGGGCTTCTGGTGGCCTACCCTTCACATGGATGCACATACCTATGTGAAACGGTGTGATGTCTGTCAAAGGACTCAGTATCCTATACGCAAAGATGAGATGCCACTGAAACCTATCATGGGTGGACGTGCGTTATCTAAGTGGGGAATAGACTTCGTAGGTCCTATCAATCCCCCAGCTAAGGGTTCCCATGCAGAATATATCATTGTTGCAACAGACTATCTAACTAAGTGGGTAGAGGTGAAAGCTATGACGAAGAACGATGCTCAAACAACTGCCAAATTCTTGTTTGAGAATGTATTCACAAGATATGGGCTACCTATAGAGCTTGTAAGTGATAGAGGCACTCATTTCTTGAACGAAGTGATTGAAAATCTACTCCAAGAATTCTTGGTAATACACAAGAAGTCTGCCCCCTATCACCCTCAAGCTAATGGACAGGCTGAGAGCACTAATAAGATCTTATGCAATGTACTGACAAAATTAGTGAACACTAAACGCTCTAATTGGGACAAACAGCTGCACCATGCTGTTTGGGCATACCGAGTCGCCTACAAAACGGTACCCCAAGCCACCCCCTTTCAGATGGTATTTGGCCAAAACGCTGTGCTACCCTTGGACTTCTTGATTCCTACATTGAGAGTAGCACAAGAGCACGAATGGACAGGTCATGAGATCTCCTCTAGGATCTTTGACCTTGAACGATTAGGGGAAACAAGACTGAGAGCCGCTGCAGGAATATATGCAGCCAAGAAGAGACAGAAGGCATACTTTGATGCCCATGTGAAGGATAAAGGCTTGAAAGCAGGAGATCTAGTCTTAGTCTATACACTGAAACAACACGCAAGGAAACTAGAAAAGAGAGGCTACGGACCTATGATCATCAATAGGATCTCCACGAGTGGAGCAGTACAACTAGCCACGTTAGAGGGCGATATTCTCCCAAACTATATTAGCGGTTGCAGAGTCAAGTTGTATCAGGAACCCCTCACGGAGGAAATGCTTAGCCGACTCAACACTGCTAAGAAACGCAAAGAGGAAGAAAAGCGAGTTCGAGAAGAAGCTCAAGCAGAAGCATTAGAACGCATCAGAAGGATGAAGTTACGGAGGCAAAATAGGGATCAGCCTAGAACGAATGACTATGCAGATCAAGGATATCCTATGGCCATGTGTGAAGTTGCAGGAACAAGCTCGCATAGGATAATTGATCGACGTCCTTTTATAACCCTAGATATAGGACAAGGAAAGAGTGCAAGGACCGTAAGAGCCTTGATTGACTCAGGTGCAGCCACTAGTGCTGTTAAATTGTCTTACTGTCAAGAGTTGCAGTTAACTGTCAATCCTGTGGAAGCATATCTCATAGGATTGGGAGGCGTGGAAACCCCTTGCATGGGCGAGGTGGAACTTCCCCTCTACATTCATGATGAGGCAATAACAGTTAAAGTACTAGTGTGTCAAGACGAGGATCTCACTGAACCCCTTGTCTTGGGTCAAGATTGGATCTATGACCAAGCAGTCAACTTAAACCTAAGAAGTGGACTTCTTCAGATATGGGTCGATCATAGTCGAATTACAGTAGAGTTAGATAATGGAGCACTCAAGGAACTAGGAAAGGCACAGACTCCTGGTCCCTCCAGGGGTACACATGAAGATGACCATGTTGTTCTTGTCCAAAACTATGTGTTGCAGAGGAATGATATTCTCAAAAAAGGAGTCAGGGATGCAACGGAGCTCCCTTCTTTTCCAAAGGCCAGAAGGAGGCAGCAACCAAAGGTGGATCAAAGGCAGAAGAAGCAGCGTACTACCAATGCCGGAAATCAAAAGTACCTGCGCAGCAAAATGTCCCAGCAAGTGAGACAAGTGTGGGTATGGAAAGGCGACCACCCAATTGCACTCAAGCCAACCACACAGGCAAAGCCTCTTATTAGTAACCAACAACACGACACTAATAAGAAGTCTTTCAGAAATTCTCCTGCTAACGTGAAATCTATTTGGGTGCCCAAGAAGTCGATGAAGGATAGCCCACAATCAAGACAAATTTGGGTGCCTAAGGCTTGCTTGCGGGCACAAGTAGCTACGCCGAGGTCACAACCTATACAGCATAACCAATATACTCGCACAGCCAGTATTCACTCGTTCTCAACACTCAGGAACACACCAAGGCCCATGAGCACACACATAATCACTTGTAAATGGGTCCCTAAAAGGCCTCATTTTCAAACCGAGACACCGATAAAGCTCTCTAGAGTCTCTACGAAACCAAAAGCAAAACCCATCCACTGCATTTGGCAGCCTCAGACTTGTAACAAACCCCCTGACCCCATTTGTAAATCCATGATAACTTACTAACCACATCACTATCACTTTACATCATTCCACTTAACTCTTAGGCCTACCGAACGACTAACCGCACACACACTCGCACCGAGCACTTACTAACCCATTATTCGCTCCCGACCCTCATGTTAATATTGTGATGGGAACAACAACGGTCCTCCCTTGTCCTGTACAATGTTAACACATGTTTGTATATTCTCACAGAGACAGGCAGCAAGAAGTAAAATGGCAGATACGGTAGGAACTAGCTCCCAGGCAGGCACCAGCCCCCAAGTGGTCGACATCGAAAGCCTTCCAGTCGAGGAGGAATTAAAGGCAAGACCAGTGGCATTACGGGCATTACACGCCATACCAATTCAGAATCCTCCACAGGGCCACACAATGCCGGTGGGCAAAACCTCACACTGGTTCAGTGATGTTGCTGGACCTCTGGGTGAAGGCACATACATGTGGGAGTCCGAGGTAGAATTCAATGGACGTTGGGGCAGATACCATTTCTTTACCAGGGAGTTTGAAAAGCTACACAATAATGAAGGACTGAAGTCGATATGGAAGAAGGCTGGGCTTTATGATTACTTCAAGTTCCAACTACCAAAGCCAGATTTTCTAAGGTGCTCATACTTAATTAGTACCCTCACTCCAAGCAAGGACAAGAAAGGATACAGCTCCTTTGTGCTCCCATCACTCACAAGGGGCAACGAGCTGAAGCGTTTCTGCTTAACTATCAACCTGGTAAGAGAAGCACTCGACATGACAGGTATGCACATTCCAACAGAGAAAGAGACTATGGTTCCAGACAATATGAAGAACAGGAATCTGACGAAGTTGAAGGACATGGTTGCAATGACACCTACGATCGCCATTCACTTACGCATGGTCATGCAACATTTCGCATTCCCCGCACAGGAAAGGTTCACAATGCCTCCCAAAAAGATCTGGTTTAGCCTCTACCTGGCGGATGCTTTTGATTTGACCATCAATATGCCCCACTGGATTATCGACCAGATTCATATGGCTCATCAGAGATGGTATAAGAAGCAAAAGTCTGTGCTGTATGGTTGTTGTGCACTTACAAGAATTGTATACAGATGTCTCGCATATGATGTACCGGTGCAGAGGGCTCTCATTTGGTCCAGAGCATAGGAGTTTCAACGCAGATTGTCAGCTGTAGGGCCTCCCTCAAAGAAGATGAGAGGCGCTGTCCAGATGCCTTGTGCACAAGCTCGCGGTGCAACCCTAACGCCTGAAACAACCCCAAGACTTCCCCGACGAGTGCAACCATTTACTATCAGGTTACCCAGGCATAGCACAGATGGCCCTAACCTTGTGTTTCCACCAGTACCGACTGATCTGGAATTCCTACATGGATTCACTCTGGAGGATCTAACGGACGAAGAAGTTGCTAGAATCATCGATGCTGTGAATGCGGAAGTTGAAGCAGAGCAAGCTGGTGGACAGCAAACTGGCCCAGACCAAGCCCAGCCCAGCCAACCGGACGTAGTCAATGTGGATGATGAAGAAGAAGCACATGAGGAGGCACAGGGTGGACAATCAGAAGCAGAAGAACAAGAGTATGATCAGGAAGCCCTACAAGTACTAGAAGGTGCCCCCGCCTATACTAACGCATTAAAGAAGTTCTACGATACGATGAACCGAGTCCAAGAGCAACACAGGCTATCATTAGCTGCAGGTAAAGCCCTCATGAACCAGATTCTGGAGGAGGAAGGAGTGGACGAGCAATACCGTGCCACCTTGGAAATGATATCGGACGCTTTGGGAGTACCTGAAACGGTGCATACTGCACTAGCGCAATCACGAAGGACAGAGAAAAGATATGGCAGACGCCCCCCACGAACGGGAAAACGAATGAATGTATTAGGATCAGGACCACAAGGCACCCCCACAACCACTGGCACAGCACACACTGTTCACAACACCGAGGAAGCCCACACATCGAGTGCACCTCCATCACCTCCCTTGCCACCTTCTCCCCCACATCCACCCCATTCACCTCCCTCGACCACTGTAACCTCTACTGTCACCACCTCCGAACCCACTACACACACCGATGCACAAACCATCAGTCAACCCACGTACTCTATTTCCACTGAAAACATAAGTCTAACCACAGCCACGGTAAACCCCACTACTCCCATCACACTTCCTGGGAGTTCACAATTACACACACCTCTATACACGTTCACAACTCTCACCGCAACCACAATCCCCATGTTCACGGTCACTCCCATCACGGCCTCCACTTTTGAATCCATGGAGGTGTCACCCACGTCTGCACCTCTCCCACCCCCCATTTACCCACAATTCCCCATTCCCCCACCTCCCCCCTCACCCTTCTCCAGTACTGCATCCACAATCCCCTTTCCCTTTCCCTTCCCCTCTGCATTCAACACCATTTCTCCCACCATTCCGCTTAATAATGTATTTAATAATATGTATCAATGCATGTCCCAACTTCAGCAACACTACCAACACCTTGACAACCAACATACAAGGCTTTTCCGAAGCCACGAAGAGCTCCAAGCACGATGTAGGGATCTTGAAGAGCAGAAGCAGCTACTACAACAGCAGCACGTGACCTTACAGGAACAATATGCACAATTAGTAGCCAACCCACCCCAAGCAGATGATGAAGAACGACGCCACATGGACGAGATGCTACACTCTCAGATCACGGAAACCCTTAAGCTTCGACGGAACTTGGGCCTCCTACGCAAGCATATGTCTACAGCGCTAGAGGAGAATAAACGATTACAGAAACAGAACGAAGAAAATCTGGAGGCAGCCATGGAGGGTTCCCCACAGGAGATTGACCCAGAGCGATTCAAGGCAATTCCCTCTGAGAATATGAAAGTGGTGTTAGAAACTCATGCAGATCTAATGGAGGCTCATGCCGCTTTAGAGAAAGAGAGAGATGATTTGCTGAGGCAATTGGCCACCCGACAGACATCACCCAGCAAGATCACAACCGCAGAAGATACATCTGAAGAGGTCACTAAACTCCGGGCAGAATTTGAGGAATTACGTAGCAAGGTCATGCAATACGAGCGTCAACCCTCCCCTCTGGTAGAGCCCGAGCCTGACGATCTTGTACCAATTGAAGTAGAAGAAACATTCAAGGATCCCTATGTCCCGATGCCAACACCCGGGGGTCAGCGAACAGAACAGGGCATGGACACAATTGAAATTGAGGCACCTGAATGGATGCAAAAATTAGAGAAAGTAGCCACGACGCATGATGACCGGGTGGCAGTCCAAATCGCATTGATGTCAAAATTGGAAGAGGTTGTAATAAAATCCGATTATTTTAAGAATCTCTCACACCATAGGTGGATTGGCCCATCGGACGACCTGTATGTTCCTTTTTGCGTTCTAATGGCGGATTATAATGCGGAGATCAAGCACCACACCTCAAGGGAACCAACCTCTGCCACCCAGTTTGCACCTGACGACACCCCAGAAAGCGCCAAGCAGGGACATATTCGCCAACCGACGTGGAGAATTCGGCTGCTGGAAACCTACCCGGAAATGGTAAGAACATGGAATAACATGCCATTGTACATCAAATATAACCCATGTTATTGCCCTGTATTTCGAAGGAGATCCTGGCCGGAGTACACACAAACAGTGCTGACGATTAAAGGATGTGAGAAGTGGCTCAATTATGTGTACTTCGCACCCCCTAAGGGCTCACCTACTGTTGGATATATGATTTCGACGATTCGACATTGGGGGGTCCGTTTCAAGAATGTACCTGATATCATGACTCAGATGTGCCTGAAGATTTTCGAACTTATGTTGGTCACCTTCAAGACCTTCAAAAATGTCAAGGAACCGCATCTCTCAGCACTAGGATTTAATGAAGGTAATCAGGACCTTGTATACGACATGAGCACAACCCCATCGATTAATGTTGTGTATGCATGGCACGCTCGCATCAAATATCTACCGGCCTGCTTCAAACAAACGTTTGAAGAGATGTTTGTCACGGGATTCTGGGAATATCACTCCGAGATATTCATTCCCAGACCATCCCATCTCTTGCAGTTGTTTGCAGTGGAACAAGCTCTACATTCCGAAAAGCTACGTATACCACATCCAAAGGTTCCCGGGCCGGTAGACTGGGATGCTCTACTGACAGATTTGGCCAAAGGATTGAGAATTGCTGAACATCACTTAGCGCAGGATGTCGTCCAGTACTACATCCAAAAACCCACACAACAAGGGTCTGTCAGGGACGACAGACGCGAGAGAGGGGGGGGTGTTAGCAGCAGACAAGGGAGTCAACGAAGATCTGGCAAATAGGCCAATAATTTTCCTCATGAAGAAGCAAGTACGAGCACTCATGCAGATCTAGCACTAAGGCAACCTTTAATTTTTCAAATCCTTTACACCCATTCAAAGTGATTTTCATCACTAAACACCATTGTAAATACCAATTCATCTTTTTGTAGCTCCATTTTGTGCAAGCCAAGGAGTCCTTGAGCTTGAGGAGCTTTAGAAGTATCTACCTGCCAATTTTCGTAATTTTTAGATCTCGTTTGAGCCCTCAAATAAGCCCTGGAACCTAATTTTTAACTAGGCCGGACACTAGGTCTGAACAGGGCCAAAGCTAGTCAAAAACTATAAAAGGAGCTAGAGAGCTCATTTTTGAGGGTAGATTGTAATTGAAACAAACTTGTAAGAGCTTTTGAAAGTAATCTAAGAACTCCATTGATTCTCTCTCTTTGTCTTGTCGTGTGTGCGCGTGTGTGTGTATGTGTGTGCATGTTTGTGTGCTTCTCACTCACGCACTTGTGCCGCCACTTGCTCGAGGTCTTCATACCATCCTCACGTCTTCCCGGATTGACATTAAAGGAGGTGCTTCTCATCACTGAGCTACAATGTCATACCCATTCAAAATCCTCCTCAGGGGCACACATCACTAGTCAGCAAGAACTCCCATTGGTTTAGTGAAGTCGCAAGACACCTAGGGAATGACACCTATTTATGGGAGGCTGAGATAGAGTTTAACAAATGGTGGGGCCAATATCATTTCTTTACACGAGAGTTCGAAAAGCTTCATAACAATGAAGGATTGCGATCGATATGGAAGAAAGCCAGATTGGAGGACTACTTCTGTGCACAGTTACCAAAGCCAGACTTTCTGAGGTGTTCATACCTACTTAGCACACTCATGCCCAACAAAGATAAGAAGGGGATGAGCACCTTTGTACTTCCCTCTTTTACACAAGGAAATGAATTGAAGCATTTTAGTTTAAGCAACAATTTAGTAAGGGAAGCTCTAGAAATGAGAGTTATGCACATCCCTACTGAAAAGGAGACAATGATCCCAGATAATATGAAGAAAAGAAGCCTAACCAAGCTAAAGGACATGGTGTCAATGACCCCAACTATTGCCATCCACCTCCGAATGTGCATGCAGCACTTCACCTTTCTTGCCCAAGAAAGATTTACAATGCCACCCAAGAAGATTTGGTTTAGTTTATACTTGGCAGACACGCTGAATCTGACAATCAATATGCCACATTGGATCATTGACCAGATCCATCTTGCACATCAATGCTAGTAAAAGAAACAGAAGTCAGTGCTCTATGGATGTTACGCACTTAGAAGAATTGTGTATCGATGTCGGGCATATGATGTACCAATTCAAAGGGCCCTCATTTGGACTAGGTTGTAGGAATTTCAGCGAAGAGTATTAGCCGCAGGCCCCCCATCAAAGAAAATAAGAGGATCTGTTCAAATGCCATGTGCACAGGCTCAGGGTGCTACCCTGACAGCAGACATGAATCTGCCACCCTAAAGGCGAGTGCAACCCTTCACCATCAGATTACCAAGGCACAGTGCAAAAGGGCATAATTTGATCTTCCCACCAATCCCCATAGATTGAGAGTTTCCTCACGGCTTCATGCTTGAGGATTTAACTGATGAGGAATTAGCGAGGATCATCAATGTAACTAACTTGGAAATCAAAACAGAGTAGTTAAGTGGACAACAAACTGTCACGAACCGACCCGACCAAACTCAACCAGTAGTAGTTGAAGTAGAGGAAGATGAGGAGGAGACTGATGAAGAGGAACAAGATGAGGGGCATCAAGGACCATCCGACGAAGAGGAGCATGAATATGAGCAACACGTCATACTGGAACTCGTGGAAGCCCCGACATACACAAAGCAATTAAAAAGATTGTATGATACTATAAACTTGGTTCAAGAACAACATAGACTATCCTTGGCAATAGGGAAGGCCTTAATGAACCAGATACTTGAAGAAGAAGGTGTGGATGATCAATTTAGAGCTTCCTCGACATGATCGCTGATGCATTGGGGGTGCCAAAGACTCTGCACACTGCCCTCACACACTCTCAAAGATTTGAGCGAAGGCACGGGAGATGCCCTCCAAGATCAGAAAATAGATACATATTATAGTATCAGAACAACATGGCACCACCTCCACAACCACTGGCATGACACACTCCATTCAACACACTAAAGAACCCCATGCATCAAGTGCACCCCCATCACCATCCCTGCCACCCTCCCCTCCAACTCCCCTCCTTCACCTCATACCACCATTGTCACCACTACTGTCACTGCCATGGTCTCCACCTCCCTTAGTGAAGCACAGAATGTGAGTCAACCATCACAACTCTCACAATCTGACACCACCACTGTTGTAACTGCCACCATGGACGATATAACTCTAACCATGGTCATCAAAAATCCAATTCCTCCTATCACACTTCTAGGTGGCCCGCATGCACAACTAAACACACCATTGTACACTTTCACTACCATCACCACACCTACCATTCCCATGTATATGGTAACTCCCACGACCGCATCTACGCACGACCACATGGACATATCACCCACATCTACACCTCTCCTCCCCCACCCCCCCCCCCCTATATTTCCACAATCTCCCATTCCCCCACTAGCCACTTCACCATTCTCAAGCACATCATCCACCATCCCTTTCCCTTTTCCCTACCCCCCTGCATTCCAAACCTTCCCAGCATCCACCCTTGTAAATAATGTATTCTATACTTTATATCAATGTGTGTCTTAGTTACAGCAAAATTACCAACATTTAGATGCTCAACATACGAACCTGTTCAGAGTCCATGAGACAATACAAGAATGACTTACAAACATGGAGAAGGACAAGCGGATACTACAAGAGAATTATGATACCTTGCAGAGACAATATGATGAATTAGTGGCCAACCCTCCCCAACCAGATTCATAGGCACAACAACACCTCGAAGAAATGCTATGCATCGAACAAGCAAACAACCTCAAAATCCACCGTAACCTCGCCTTGCTAAGGAAACACATGTCAACGGTACTAGAAGAAAATAAAAGAATACAAAGATAGAATGAAGAAAATCTAGAGGTAGTGATGGAAGGATCATCAAAAGAGATCGACCCGGAGTGCTTCAAAGCCATCTTGTCAGCCAACATGCAGATCATATTGGACACCCATGCTCACCTACTAGAGGCATATGATGCCTTAGAAAAAGAACGTGATGACCTACGGAAGCAATTGGCCAATCAATGAGAGCAACCGAAAGAAGCAGCACCTACAGATGTCGCATCTGAAGAGGTGATAGAATTAAAAGCACAACTGACAGCTTTGCAGGATAAGCTTCTCCAATCCAATATGAACATCAACATTCTCCCCTGGTGGAACTCGAGCCTGAAGACCTCGTTCCAATTGAAGTAGAATAGACATTTGAGGACCCTTATGAACCTATGCCTGCACGTGGAGGCAAACAAACAGAGGAAGGAATGGATACATTTGAGATTGAAGCTCCAGAATGAATGCAAAGGTTAGAAAAGGTAGGCCCAACTCATGATGAAAGAGTAGCAGTGTAGATACCGTCCATGTCTCGACTAGAAGACGTCGTCATCAAATCAGACTACTTTAGAACCTATCTCACCATCAATGGATTGGTGTTTCTGATGATTTGTATGTACCATTTTGCATCTTATTAGCAGATTATAATGTGGAGATCAAACACTGCACAATGAAAGAGCCAACCTCCACAACCCAATTTGCCCCAAACGACATTCCTGAGAGTGTTGCGCAGGGCAACATCTTTCAACCTACATGGAGAATACGGCTACTCGAAACCTACCCCGAAATGATGCGCACATGGAACAACATGCCCTTGTACATTAAGTATAATCCCTGCTATTGTCCTGTGTTTCGACGAAGATCATGGCCTGAGTTCACTCAAATAGTGAAGAATGTCAAAGGATGTGATAAATGGTTGAACTATGTATATGTGGCACCGCCTCGTGGCCCACCAATGGTAGCATATATGATTTCAACAATTCAACATTGGGGCATTAGGTTCAAGAATGTACCAGATGTCATGGCATAAATGTGCCTCAAAATCTTTGAACTCATGCTTGTCACATTCCGAACCTTCAAAAATGTCAAAGAACCTCACCTCTCGGCATTAGGCTTTAATGAAGGCAACCTCGCCCTCGTCTATGATATGAGCACCACACCATCTGTCAATATTGTTTATGCGTGACACGCTTGTATCAAATATCTCCCAGCATGCTTCAAACAAACATTTGAAAAATATTTATCATAGGGTTCTGGGAGTATCACTCAAAAATATTCATACCCAGACCCTCTCATCTCCTACATTTATTTGCTGAATTACTCCTCTTGATAAACAGAGAAGTATATGCTTTGCTCATGATGAATCCTTGATCTTGAAGATGGGTAGTCAACCTATGATTCCATGCCCTAGGTGCCTGCTTCAATCCATAAAGAGCTTTTTTTAGTTTGCACACATAATTTACCTTGCTTGGGTCTTTATAACAACTAGTAGTGGCCATAGTAGGCTTCTTCTTGCTCAACCAAGATATACATAAGTTACCAAGCATGAAGCAAAAGCCACTAGTGGGCACACCAGTATCATAGAAACTAGCCTAGTGAGAGTCAGAAAAAGCATGTAAATCTGGCAATAGTGATCCCCCTCGAGATAAAACAAGCCAAGTAGCCAGGTACCACTCAAGTAGCGAAAGATGCGCTTAACTGCTTGCCAATGCTTGACACCTGGGCAATGCATAAACTTGCTCATTTGTGAGATAGCAAACTGAATATCTGGACGAGTAATGCATAAGTAAATCAAGCATCCAATAGCTTACTTATAGAGAACAACATTAAATACATATCCAACATCGTGAAGACTCAATTGTAAACTTGTCTCCACGGGAGTGGCAATAGGTTTACAATTTTCAAGGCCAAAATGCTCCAATATTGTGTCAATATATTTCATTTGACACAAAGCCATTCCATCATCAACTTGCATAAATTGAATGCCCAAATAATGATGCAAATGCCCCAAATCAGACCTCTCAAATGAGGCATGTGAATCAGCCTTAAAATCAGCAATAGGCTTGTCATGAGGAGCAGTGAGCACCATGTCATCAACATACACAACAATGATAAGAAACACATCATTAACACGCTTAACATGTAAGGTACTTTTAGTTGGGTTGTTCTCAAAACCATGTGCAATCAGTTAGGCATGTATCTTTTCATACCAAGCATGTGGTGCTTGATTTAAACCATATAATGCCTTCTTCAACCTGCACACTTAGTTTTCGTGCCCTTTTTGTACAAAGCCATAGGGTTGAAAAACATACACTTCTTCATGCAAGTCACCATTGAGAAATGTAGTTTTAATGTCCAACTGATGTACATTTCAACCATGATGAGCTGCAAGTGCACACATTAGGGGAAAAAGTGAGCCTTGCATGGGCCTTGTAAGGATCCCTAATTTTTAGGGATTAAGAAGCTTAATCCATGAGTTTTGGGAGCCACATGAAACCACTAGTGGTATTCTAAAATAAAAAAATATAGATGAAATAATATATTTTTTATGTCATGCATGAGTGTCTATGAGCCTTTGGATTGATTGAATCGATGGCTTAAATTGAATCGCATTTGAATCTAGAGAGAGAGAGAGTAAAAAAACACGTGGTGGGAATAAGGTAAAAGAGTGTCCATAGTCTTTACACAAATCTTGACCATTAGATCTTCGAGGATCCAATGCATGTGCACAATCGGCATTGAGCTCTTTTTCCGGATGCATAGTAGCCGTCCAATCGA
The DNA here is from genome assembly GCA_020310875.1 of Ceratopteris richardii. Classification (NCBI taxonomy): domain Eukaryota; kingdom Viridiplantae; phylum Streptophyta; class Polypodiopsida; order Polypodiales; family Pteridaceae; genus Ceratopteris; species Ceratopteris richardii. The sequence goes on from CM035440.1 coordinate 11,759,036, forward strand.
CAGTTCATCGAGTGGCCCCCATCAAAAGGTGCTCTTTTCATGTGGGTAGTCAATCTAAGCCATCAAATGTTGCCTTGATCCAAAGGCTACGAATTCAAGCACTCAACTTTCCTACAGTTCAAACTGGACCGTCCGATCGGCAATGAAATCCGACATCTCTTAGAAAAAGGCACAATTTGTCATGATTGCTTTGATCTCATCCATTAGATCTCAATCCAATCCAAGGGTTCAAGTTTGTAGATGCCTTGACTTTTGGCAGTTAACCTTGGCCATTAGATATTTGATCAATCCAATGACTCTAAATGAATTTCGGGGTATCCAGAACCATCCTCTAAAGAAAACCATCAATTCTAGATGTTTTTTGGCTAACCACACAAAAATCTACAAAGGTTGAGAAGTTGCTTGATTAGGACCAGCACTAGACTGTCCACCTGTAAAAAGAGGCATCAAAGTATCATACATGTCTTTGGAGCTAACAGATGTCTCCTTAGTACATGAAAGCAATGGCTGAATAGCATCTTCCACAAAAACAACATCACGGCTAACCAGAATGCGTTTAGTCTATGGATGATACAGACGATAGCCTTTACTTTCAGAACTGTACCCAACAAAAATACATTTTACTGCTTTATCATGCAATTTCTGGGATGTTGTTCAGGCACTAATGCATATGCCAACCAAAAACACGTCGATGGGCAACAGATGGCTTGCGATCATGCCAAGCCTCATATGGAGTGATAGACTGTAGCGCTTTAGTGGGACACCTGTTAAGTACATATGCTGCACACATGACAGCCTCAAGCTAGAAACTATGTGGTAAAGCCTAAGTCTTGACCATACACCTCGTCATCTCCATGAGTGCCCTGTTCTTTTGTTCAGCAACTCCATTCTGTTGAGGTGTATACGGCACTGTACACTAGTGTTTTATCCCACGTTCAGCCAAAAATGCATTAAAATCAAAAGACATATATTCCCCCCCCCTCGATCAGAAGGGAGGGTGCCCATTTTACATGCTGATAGATTTTCACCCAAAGCCAAAAATTGTTTGAAGCACATGAACACTTCGGACTTTGCCTTCAATGGATATACCCATGCATTCTTGGAAAAATCATCGATGAAAGTCACGAAGTAAAGATAATTCCCAAAAGAAGGTGTCTGCATAGGACCACAGACATCACTATGTACAAGTTGCAATTTTTGAGCAGCCCGAACTGAACCATCTTTTGGAAAGGATGAACGCTACATTTTGCCCAAAATATAGCCTTCACAAACATGTTTTCCAGGTGCCTTAAGTTTGGGCAAAGAGGACACCATTTTAGATTTCTGCAGGCGTAGCAAACTAGCAAAATTCAGATGACCAAAGCGTTCATGCCAAAGCTTTGCATCTGACATAGCCTGAGAATCATTTACTGCACATGCCAAATTATTTATAGATCTTCCATAGTCTATGAGCTTATACAACCCATGACATAAAATGCCAGAAGCAATAATCACATTGACAGATCATGAACTGTACACCTGTCATCAACAAATTTCACAACCAAGCCAATCTTGGCTAATGCACAAACTGATAACAGGTTCTTCTTGATCCCTGGCACAAATAAAGCATCTGACAAAGTGAATGAACTACCATCAGCAGTAGTCAAAATGATCTTACCAACTCCCATAACAGGATAAGAGGAGTTGTTGGCGCATGTAACAGTATTCCCTGTAGGGGCAGGCTCGAGTGAAGAGAAGAAACTGCGCTACGAGGTAATATGTTTGGTTGCCCCACTGTCAAAATACCAAACATCTGAGGCTACTGCAGACATGCATTGCTCATGACGAGATGGGTCAAAACTGCAGACAGTAGTAAATGCCCATTCTTCTTCCTGCACAAGATTAGCAGACTTTGTTTTTGGTGTAGAGGCCTCTGCAACAACCATTCCAACCTCTTTCTTCTTTGCCTCTTTAGCAGCCAATTTTGGACAGTTCTTTATGACATGATCATTCCCTTTACAGTACTTACGAAAAAAATTCTGCTTTTCTGATTTCTTCTCATCTTTATCTTCCTTCTTTGAATATGCAGAATTAGCAGATTTTTGCTTACTAGTTGAAGAGATCCATTTTCCTTTTCCCTTCTGACTAGCCAGGAAAGCTTGATCTGCAACTTGCATAATGGACATGTTCTGCCTGGACTGATCTTCCTGCAACAGAACAGAGACTAACTCCTCAAACGATAAGGCATTCGGATTAGCTTTCATCATCAAACAAAGAGTAGAAGCAAAACTCTGATATGAATCAGGAAGACCATTCAGAACGGTCTGCACAAGTGAGAAATCTGGTATAACCTCATCAGCAGAAATCAACTGTTCCTTCAAATCTTTGATCTTCGTTAGGAAACTGTCCATAGAATCACCTTCATTCATGTGCTCACTCTCCAACTGTTTTCAGAGGTAAGCAACACGAGCCGCATTCCTAGCTTGGTACAATGTGGTAAGTGTATTCCAAGCATCCTTAGCTGTTCTGCAAGAGCGAATGTGAGGAATAATGGCACGTTTGACAAACAAAGCTATCAATGCATGTGCCTGGGCATCTTTGCCATCCCAACGAATCTGCTCTGCAGTAGGCGCAAGAGAAACCACAACACGAATAGGAATATGTAGAATAAAATCATCTTCGACACCTTTTGCATCAACTTCAGTACCTGCAGTTGTAACCGTTGTAGGTGTGATAGGATGTTTTTCAACACCCTGCACAATGTTCCGCAGTCCTTTTGCAACCAATACATGTCACATCATATAAGCCCACAATGGGTAGTTGGTACCATCCAACTTATCCTCAACAACCAACATACGGAATACATCATTGCTTTCAGCCATGGTCGGTGACTAAAATACCTTGATGCAGAAAATTGATTGTATCTCAAAAAGTTGAACAGAACTGCGAATAGAAAGTGGTATATACCTTTGGCACAAAAAGACAAAATAGCTTGCACAAGCGATTCTGAGACTGCAAATGAAGGAGTGTTGACGGCACCCTAGATGAAGCGACGACCTGCTCTGATACCAATTGTTGGAGATAGACGTCTACGGAAGCACGCGAGCAGCATAAGGAAGGAGAAGAAGCTTGGAGCACAACACACAATACTGAATGTATTACTAGAGAATGTACAAAGATAAGTAGCCCATTAGGGCAATAGGCGTATATACAAGCCGAGGGGGAAAAACCTCCTAAAGAGGGAAAAAAGTGTGCCGGCAGTCCTAGAGTATTCACACACATCACTACCTAAATATATCAACAACAGTATTCCATGTAGGGGTAGGCTCGAGTCAAGTGAAGAAACGATGCTGCGAGGTAATTTGTTTGGTTGCCCCACTATCAAAGTACCAAACATCTGAGTCTACAACGAACATACACAGTTCAGGAGAGGATGGATCAAAACTGAAAAGAGTAGTAAATGGCCATTCTTCAGTTTGCACTAGATTAGCATACTCTTTTTGGTGTAGAGGCCTCTACAACGACCATTCCAGTCTCTTTTTTCTTTGCCTCTTTTGTAGCCAGTTTTGGACAATTCTTTATGACATGATCATTTGCTTTACGGTACTTGTAAAACAATTTCTGCTTTTCTGTTTTCTTCTATTCTCTATCTTCCTTCTTTGATAATTAGCAGATTTCTACTTACTAGTAGAAGAGCTCCATTTCCCTTTGCCCTTCTGACTAGCCAGGAAAGCTTGATCTGCAACATGCATAATGGACTTGTTCTACCTATACTGATCTTCTTGCAACAAAACAGAGACTAAGTCCTCAAATCTTAAAGCATTTAGATTTCCTTTCATCATCAAACGAAGAGTAGAATCAAAACTTTGGTCTGAATTAGGAAGACCCTGAGAACTATCTACTCAAGTGAATTTTCACGCAAGACTCCATGGGCAAAAATTAATTGTTCCTTCAACTATTTGATCTTTGTTAGAAAATTTTCCATAGAATCACCTTCATTCATATTCTCACTCTCCAGCTGTTTTTGGAGGTAAGCAACATGAACCTCATTCCTAGCCTGGTACAATATGGTAAGTGTATCCCAAGCATCCTAAGATGTTCTACAAGAGTGAATGTGAGGAATAATGGCACGTTTTACAAACAAGGCTATCAGTGCATGTGTCTGAGCATCTCCACCATCCCAACGAATTTGTTTTTTAGTAGGTGCAATAGAAACTGTAGCACGAACAAGAACATGAAGAATATCATCATCTTCAACACCGTCTGCATCTACTTCAATACCTGTATTTACAAGTGTAATAGGATGTTTTTCAATACCCTGCACAATACTCCATAGTCCTTTTACGACCAATACATGACGCAATATATAATCCCACAATGGGTAATTCATACCATCCAACTTATCCTCAATATCCAACATACGAAACACATCACTACTTTCAACCATGGCCACTGACTAAAATACACTGATGCAAAAATATGATTGTATCTAAAAAAGTTGAACAAAACTACCCTAATGAGTTCTGCTAAACATGTAGCAGACTTTGAGACACCTATACTAGCGACCAAAACCTGTATATATCTTTGGCACAAAAAGACAAAGTAGCTTGTAGAAGCATTGTGATAGTGCGTTTGGAGGCCAAAAGGAGTTCAGATCGTGATTCTTCTCACCACAAAGTGAAGCAATTTTAATACCGTAATCACCCTGAGTATGCTCACCAAATTTCGTGCGATTCTAACAATGTATCTAGAGGGTTTTTTATGATGACCTAGATGAAGCGATGACGTTCTTTGATACCAAGTGTTGGAGTTTGAGGTTTGCAGAAGCACACAAACAGCACAAGGAAGAAGAAGAAGCTTGGAGCACAAAACACAATACTGAATGTATTATCACTAGAATGTACTAAGATAAGTAACCCGTTAAGGCACTAGGCATATATAAAAGCTAGGGGAAAAAAACCTCCTAAAGAGGGAAAAAAGTGCCCCAACGATCCTAGAGTGTTCACACACATCACTACCTAAATATATCAACTGAATTTAGGTTCATAGTTCATAAAACATGTATCTTGCTTTTTATCAAAGTTTATTGATTTTTTAATTTCATTTTCATCATCCTTTATCCTTGCATATACTACTTTATCAATCTTTTGCTTGTCCAATGTAAATTGATCATATCTTTGCATATCAATAGATTTGGCTTGATTGTCATTTTTACACATAAATTTAGCTTTAGGAAGATTTTTCTCATTTCCTAAGAATTTACTTTGAGTCTGAAATTTGTTCATAGATTTTAATTCACAAAAAAAAATCATCATATCTCTTAAGTTTAGAAAATTTGGTTCTTATTATAGCTCTTAGGTCTTTACTGTTTTTTAATTCTTTTACATGTTTTAGGTCTAAATTTAGTTTGATCAAAGTATTCTCTCATCCCTCCTCTACCTAAGTTTAAATGCAAAGGGAGATGGCTTGAAAATCACAAATCTTATGGTCAATTGTAGTGACTAAGTGCAATTTACGTGCATTATCATAAGCAAGACAATCATCATACATATGGCCTAATTGATCACACCAAAAGCATCTTATTGGATGTTTCACTCGCCTATTTATAGCCCTATGGGTGGATCTCCTATGGTCAAAGATATGGGTTTTATCATGCACTTTTGTAGATCAACTTTGAACTTCTTGTTCATGTTTACATTTACATATAGGTAACTCATTTACTTGCTTAGTCAATTCATCAATTTTGCTCTTTAAATTTTTTACTTCATTCATAGTAAATTCATTTAATATACCACACATCACATGACTTGTATTGGAAAAATCACTAAGTTTATCTATTAATGAAAACACTTCTTCAAATTTGGCTTGATTTGATTTTTTTAACTTTTCTCCTAGGTCTTTGAATTGTGTTTCCAAGTCCAAAATCTTAGTCTTAATTAATTCTTCCATGTTTAATTCTTTATCATGTGTAATTATTTGAACTACCATCTTCTTGTCAATTGAAATTTGCTAAAAAATCAGTGTCAAAAGATAGATCAAATACCTGGAATATGGCTCGAAGAAGAGGCTCAAAGTGAATGTGTGTGTAAATTTATACAATTTGTTTTGATCGAATTCCAATACATCCAATATCTAATGAATGAATATGTGGAAACATCTCCGCTTCAGATGTCAATGAGAGGGGTGGCAAGAAGAGGATAACTACTTTCCAATTTTCATGGAGGCACTCAGACCAAATATGATCAGCCCTCAACATCCAGGAGACTGCAAGGTTTGAGAATCAAGCTATTGCTCACAAGGAAGAAGAAGCCCGTGACTATTTGCTAACCATCAATGCATATGCAAGAAAATAATTATGTGTTCCTGAGTCGCAATGCCATTTCTCCACGTTGGTTTCACAAATGTTGAGAGGATGGGAACGCTTGGTTGGTGGATCAAGGCAACCGCCAAGTCCAATGGTGCATGTTGGGTGCGTGGAGCAATCTCACGTGTAGTGAAGACTCAAAGAGCACATATAAACTCAAAAAAACTATTAGTAGTCAATTGTCGAATCATTCATCTTATCTTGATGTGCTTTAGAAATAAATTGCTCATAACTCTTTGTTCATGGACTTTACGATTCGTTCATCATAAGTGAAATATGAAAGAATTAAATATGCAAGCTTGGAAAGACACATACACACAGTAACACGGATTATGAATAATAAGCAATAAAAAATGAAACAATATGAATCTTCCAATTTTATTTATTTCAATTTCTACCGTGAGCAAGTTTGTTTTACTTCTATCGTTGTTCACATTTAACACTTTAGAGTATATATATTCTTTCTTTTAAACTCAAAAGCATTAATACTAAACTCCTGTTATACTATCAATTTCTGGTATTAATAAATATGAGCATTTGAACTCTATTTTCAATTGAAGAACAGAGCCAATGTATTTCTATCTGAAGCAAAAGTTGAACATAAAAAATTTTGGAGTTTCTAGTCATCTTTGTTGATTATGATCAGGAGATTTTCGAAAAGTTCGGGACAAAGTTCACGTATTTTCCTTGTGAAAGAGTAAGCAAGTATTCCTTAACATAGTTTTATTTTGATTTAGCCGACACGAAATTATAACATGTGATTTTATTGATGTTCAGTGAAACACAAAAACAACAATGAGCTAGTAATAAACTGAGCATCGCTATCAAAAAATATATATGAAAAAGGTAGAAGAAGTTAAATTATTATTTTCAGAAAGTATTTTGATGGCGATGCACCACAATGCGCTCTCCTTCTTGAGAGCTCCGCAATAATATCCTCAGAGCAAAAAATCATGCTCTAAGTGCCTCACACGATACTTTGCATAGAGGTTAAAAAATACGTAGAAAAACACAGTACACAAGGAGCACGAACATAGACTTCTTGGGTGTTACAAATGCGGTCAAACTTACAATCTGTGGCTGACCAGACCACTATATGTTTTATTAAAGAACATATAAAAAGAAGTGTCTAGTGGCCATTTTGCCTTTCACATGGACACTCACGATAACAATCTCCCACTAAAGGCCAATATGGCCAAAGTAACTATGGGAGAAAAATAAAGAATGAAAAAGAATACCTGAGTGTAAGTATACAAACTATACCTCCCACTTGATGGGCATGTTACACTGTATACAAGTGACTCTGTAAGAGCATGAATCAAGTAACCCCCATCAAATGACAACACTATTGAAAGTTATCCTGTGGTAGAGTTTTAGTCAAAGCATCTATAGCATTATCTCAAGTATGAAGGTTCTGAAGAATAATGTGCTCTGTGGCTAAGCAATCTCTAATGAAGTGATACCTCACCGCAATGTGCTTGGCCTTTGCATGATAGACCGGATTCTTAGCCAAAGCAATGGCACTCTGACTATCACTGAATAGAAAGCCACAACGCTTCCTCACATGCCTCACTTGTTGCAACATACTCTGCTTCTATGGTGGAAATAGCTGTACATTCTTGAAGACGAGATCTCCAAGAGATAGCACCTCCAACAAAATGAAAAATGTATCCTGATGTAGACTTACGATTGTCTACACAACCAGCATAATCAAAATCTATGTAACAAATAATGGATGCTTTCCCTCTACCTAAGCATAGACACTTGTCCATAGTGCCACTTAGATATCTCAAAATCATCTTGATCGCTTCCCGATGTTTTTTTCTAGGATTAGACATATATCTGCTCACAACTCCCATTGCAGATGCAATGTCTGGTCTCATAGATACCATAGCATACATGAGACTACCGACAACATATTGATAGGGAATTTTGGTCATGAATCCCATTTTCTCATCTGATTTGGGGAATTCATCCTTGCTCGATTTCATATAGGTGGATAAAGGTGTACTCAATGTTGTTCCACCCTCCATATTCCATTTACATCTTTGGAGAAGCACTATTTGATGTGAATTTCAGCTTATATACCCATTTACATGGTAAGCTTTCCTACCCTTTGGCAAAGATACTAAATCCCAAGTACCATTCTTATGAATAGAATCCAACTCACTCTTCATGGCACGCTCTCACTTGACATGATCCTCTATCCGCATAGCCTCTTTGTAGCAAGAAGGCTCACCACATCTTTTAGCATAACAAAATCCAAACCTAGAACATCTCTATCACGTGGATATGAGACACGTGCAAAGCATCTCAATGGTTGTTGAACAAGAACATTTGCAAGCTGATCTGATAAGACATTCTCTTGAATGTCCCTATGTGCATCATTTTTATGCATGTTAACCGGAGGACTAGTATCCTCAAACACCACTCTTCTCACTTTAACCTCCTTAATAGGTTGTTTATGAATCTTAGACTCATTGAAAATGACATTACTACTTCTGATCACTAACCATGTTTTAGGATCCCATAAGCAATATCCAAATTTTCCTTCTCGACCATATCCAAGAAAAATGTGTTTCTTTGACTTATGGTCAAACTTTTGTCTAAGATTCTCGGATATATGAACATATGCTTCACACCCAAAAACTCGAACATGATCATAATATGGTGGCTTCCCTATCCATAACTCTTGTACCACTTTCAGACCTTTAGCATTACTAGGTGAAAGGTTAATCAAATGAACTACAATCAATACTGCTTCTACCGAAAAGCCTTGTGAAAGGTTTGCATGATGCAGCATAGAGACTACTCTATCCTAAATAGTTTATTCATCCTTTCAGCTACATTGTTCTGTAATGGGGCATAAGGAGCTCTTAACTCTCTACAAATTCCTCTAGAATTGCAGAAAAGGTTGAATTCATGTGAGGTACACTCACCACCATTATTTGAACATAAAGCTTTGAGCTTAGTTCCTTGTTTAGTCTCAATTGAAGCAAGCCATTTTCTAAAACTAGGGAATACCTCATCCTTCAACTTGATAGGATATACCCAAACTTGTCTAGTAGCATCATCCATGAAAGTGACAAAGTAAGAGAACCACCTAATGACCTTGTCGGCATAGGACCACACACGTTTGTATGAAGGAGATCTAATGGCTGAATTGAAGAGTCAATGTGCATTCTATGCACATTTTTTACTTGCTTTCCATATTAACAATGCTCACAAAATGAAAAATCAGAGAAAGATAACACAAGTAAGTAGCTAGAATGAGAAAGATTTTCCATTCCAGTATGAGATATATGGCCCAAACGACCATGCCAAATACAATCCATAGGCTATTCAGTAATAGCTAATAAGTGTTCTTTCTATGGTATAAATAAAGGATAAAGTGAGCCAACTTTGCTTCCTTTTGGAATAACCATATTGCCCTTTGATATGTGAAAGGAATGACCATAGAAGACCACCTTGTAACCAAGGTCATCAAGTTGACCAACTAACATCAAACTGCGTGATAATTGAGGTACATCTCATACATTATGCATAGTTAATTTTGAACCATCCATGAATTGCACAACCACATCTCCAATCCCCACAATGTCACACTTGTAAGAGTCACCAAGTCTCATGGTACCAAGAGACTTTGCTATATAATTAGAGAACCATTCTCTATGTGGTGTCACAGGGAAAGAACACCAGAATCTAGCAGCCACATGTGGGAAAGAGAATCAGCCATAAGAGCCTCTGTTGGCATAGTACTATCAAGTGTCAACACATTAGCATCATCAGAAATAGCATTAATTTCTTCAATCTTCACAGTCAAAGTAGATGGTGCAATTAACAATTTAACATGCCCATCAACATTCTCTCCTTTATCTTTAGCATTCTTTAATGCATAACAGTCTTTCTTCATGTGTCGTTTCTTATGACAATAATGGAATTCGATATCCCTCTTCCTTGATTTACTTCTACTCTTATTCCGTTGACCATTCTTTTCCTTGTTCTTGCTCCTACCACATTGCTGATTCTTTCCTTGGTAAGAATCACTAACATTATATGCATCTCCACTCTGAGTTCCAACCACAGATTTTCTACAAATCTCCTCACTCAAGAGTGCTCCACATATGTCATCATAGACCAGTTTACCACCAGGTGCACTATTGCTAATAGCTGTACAAAATGCATCCCATGATGATGGCAAGGTGCATAACAACAAGATTGCTTTCATTTCATTATCCATATCCATTTTTTGAGCTTGTAACTAGGAGAATATGGCATCAAACTCATTTAGATGAGCAACAACACTATATGTGTCCTTCATGCAAAGATCATATACACTTTATTTGATGCCATTTCTTTTTCATATGTATTGCATAACTTCTTCCAAATGTACTCTGCACTTTCACAGTCTAATAATGTAAAGTAAGCATTATCTGCGAGGTGCAATCGAATGGTAGACCTGGCCATTTCATCTAACTCATCACAATCATCTTCATCGATGTAAGGAGGCTTCTTTGAGATTCCATTTACTAGCTTCCATTGCCTCCTTTGAATCAACACATCTCTAGTCTGATTCTTTCGTAGAGCAAAGTTTGTGCCATCAAACTTTCGGATCTCAAAATGGTCTTTGCCCAACAAGTTATAACTCCTCCTCAAAACACTGGCAATAGACCTTGATCCACTAGATGTTCCTGAGACCTCTGATGACATGATTGTAGACAACTGAATAGAATGGTAATGGAGCTAGAAGAGTCCTAACACCACTAAGGCTTGAAGAAGGATGACCAAGTGTGAGATTCTGGGAGAGAGTTTAACAATCTTCCCAGAAAAATGAATTAATGAACAGTGATGACCAACTAGAAGGATTATGTGAGAATAAATGTGCTCACACTAATAAGTGTATCAAGGAGTAAATCAACCATTGTATAGTTGACAAAACCAAAAAATCTGGAAAACTTTTGCCAGAGTATCCTCTACAAAATGAGTATATGATTAGTGTCAAAATATCATAAAACTGCAAGTACTAACATGTTTACCTGCATAGTGAATCACTGACTCCACTGCATATAATCAATTACCCAAAGGAAGCCAACTAGGCTTATCAAGCACCTATGAACAACTATCATACATCTCCTATGGCAAGGCTAGGTAAGTCTTCCACCTACATCACCGAAGAGACCCCGACATCTGGGTGTCTCCTGGTTAAGAAAACCTCACCATGACCCTCTTTATCAAGCGTAAAAGGCTTTATGAAAAATCGTAAACGCTATACCAATGACCACATGGACGTATATAAGGAGTATCCACAAAAGCTTACATAGTGTATATGTGCTCAATATATGCAATAAAATGACATTGAAAGGCTGAATGCATAGCCCAAAAACTAGCCAACAACACCTGCAAGTGTCTGTCAACTCTATTGTTTAGGTTTAAAGACCTACATAAATTTGTGGTGGTTGCTCCCACCACAAATAAAAACCTTTCGAGAAACCTTTAGTTTTACGAGTGTGGCTGAAAACACGGCCCCAAAGGTGAATACATATGTTGGAAGCAGTCAGAGGCACAGTCAGAGGCACAGACGACATGGAAGCATGTAAAGACGGAGCAGGGAGCCAGTCGGATCATTTTTTCAAACAATTATGTTTTTATTACCTCTTCAAACATCCAAGAGTGATTTTCATCACTCTTGTAACATATGTAATATAGACAAAACCCCATTTTGTAATTCATAGCTCCATTTTGTGCAAGCCGAGGAGTCCTCGAGCTTGAGGAGCTTAGGTAGAATGCTCGTATCAATTTTCATTATTTTTAGACATCGTTTACCCTTCCAAATAGCATCTAGGACCTATTTTTTAACTATGCCGATCACTAGATGTGAAACCGGTCAAAACTAGTCTAGAAACTATAAAAAGAGCTAGAGAGCTCATTTTTGAGGTTAGCTTGTTTGAGATTAGAGTTCTTTTGAGCTTGTAATAGTGACCTTGGGTAATAGAACTAATTTCCCACCTTCCATTGTGTCTTGCTTGTCTCTTCATTGTGTGTGTGTATGTGTGTGTGCATCTTTGTGCTTCTCACCTTCACTCTCACATCATCTCACGTTCACGATCTTCATATCACTCCTATCTCTTCCGCGGATTGACATTAAGGAGGTGAAGCTTCTTAACGTGGTTCTCACCATTGTGCTAGAGCAACACCAAATTTGGCGCCGTTGTCGGGGATCGAGTCTAGGACGAATGTGTGATGGTAAGAGTATAGCAAGAAGTGGCGTTGGAAGGTAAAAATTTCAGTTTTTGTTGTTGTTTTTACTTAGTTTTTAGTGTTTTTCACCTCCCCCACACTCCATCTTCATCATCGCATCATCATCTTCATCTCCAAAAAAATCAGAAAATTCACCATATCCACCCATTCACCTCATTCCCCCTCATTTGTGCATGCGAGAGAGCGAGAGAGAACTTTTGTGCTTGTGTGTGCTTGTGTTTTCTTGAGTTTTCTTGCAGGTACAGAGCTCCAGTGCATCAGGAAAGCTTGGAAAAGGTAAAATTTTACTCTCTGTCAAAGATCTGCCGAGTGTGGCGGACCATCGCGATGGTCTGCAACCTTCGGAATTTTTGGTAGGCGACCACACCACGAGGTAGGCGACCCTTGCGCATCTACGAATCCACAGGCGCATCTCGAAAATTCACACTTTGGTGGACCATCGCGATTGGCTCGGACCATCGCGATTGTGTCGCACCATCGCGATAGGCTCACGCCATCGCGACGGTCTCGGACCATCGCGACGGTTCACTTGAGCCATCGCGACGGTCCACTTGGACCATCGCGATTGTTCAGCTGACCCCGGACCATCGCGATTGGCCCATGCCATCGCCACGACGGTGCCACGTGTCAAGATAGACCATCGCGACGGTTCATTTTTTGGACCATCGCGACAGCCCAAAATCGGACCATCGCGATAGGCTCACGCCATCGCACTTGTGACCATCGCGACGGTTCACTTCGGACCATCGCGATTGTCCACCTTTGACCGTTGACCGCGCCATCGCGATTGTCCGCCTGATCACGCCATCGTGACGGTTCATTTTTCGGGCCATCGCGACGGTTCGACTTCACGCCATCGTGATCGCTCACTACTGGACCATCGCGACGGTCCATTCTCACGCCATCGCGATCGTTCATTTTGAGCCATCGCGACGGTCCACCTTTTCGCACCATCGCGATTGTCCAAATTCCACGCCATCGCGACGGTTCGCTTGGACCATCGCGACGGTCCCAGACCATCGCGATTGTGCACCCCCATCGCAAATTTAGGGTCCCATTTTTTGAACAATTTTGGGGGTATTTTTGAGAAATTTTTGGACCATTAGACTCATAGGAGACCCCTTAGCTCATATTTGGAGAAAAACCTGATTGTCAGTTTTTACCCCCTAGGGCTTGAACGCTCATAACTTTTTCATCCGAAGTCTGTTTTTTGAGCTTAATAGCTCGTTAGAAAGCTCGTGACGAGTACTACGTGACCTCAACTGTTTTTTTCTTAAAGGATACGTCTATTTTTAGATAAGCTATTTTGAGGTTGACCTAGTTTGGGACTAGGAAGCCAGGGGGCAAGTATTGAAAATTTGGGCAAAAGGGAAGGGACTTAAAAGGTGTATATACTCAAGTGCTTGATCATCCAACTGTGAATTGGTCTAATATTGAATTTTTCCAGATCTAACAAGGGCAATCAAAGTCAACCAAGGCAAGGCAGTGAAGGGCATAAAGCTTGGGAAGCGCGGCTTCTTGGGCATCAAAACAACACGAAAAGCTGACTCGAGGTTGGAAGATTACTTAACCCCCTCAGTCAATTCTTAGCTTAGGCTAAACGGTAGTGTTGTGGATTTAAGACGATAGGAACGCCTCAAGTTCAAGATACTTAATTCTTTCAAGTTTAAGACTACAAGTAAAGGTGTGTGTGACGCGAAAACCTAAAGGAAAGAACCTAAGTCTGACGGAACGAGAACTCAAAATCATCACGGAAAGTCGAATTCCTGACGCATATATTAAGACAAGAATCCAAAGAAAATTAAAAAGAATTAAGAAAGTAATAACAAAGAACCATTGACGATCTAAGCGTGTACTAAGTGTGCAAGGAAGAAAATTAATGAACCTTAGATCGGGCAAACATATAGGTAAGTCAGACCGACGAAGCCTTAGATCATCAGAAGCAAGTGTAAGAACTACTGCACGATCTTGGGCTCATCAATTGAATAGTAATTACCCCTACGAGAGCTCAGATACTAGCGAATCAGAAATGGCATTTAGCACAGACAGACCAGAAGGAGGGTCTAATATAGCATATTTGGAAAAACCTGAGGGACCCTATAGAACGCAATTAGAGTTTCTTCGAACCAACCGATTAGGTGCTCGCATCTATGAGGATGGTTTGCAAAGGCAAGTGGTGCAACTGCACAACCCTGATCAACCCATTGGATTGGAAAGACCAGTGGTGAAATTTGAGAGAGACGCTTACATAGACAAAGAAGGAACCATGTACGTTCTAAGTACGCAGCCAAACGATACTAATGAGTTTGGCACGATTCAATTAGAGATGGAAGCGAAATTTCAAGGAAAAGAACCGTTAGAAGAACCTAGAACACCTAGAGGGAAATCTGTACTAACAAGAGTACTCATCCCAGAGTGGATCCCTCAAGATAACAGGAGCACCGAGTTGTTTGTAAATAAAGAGACAGATGAAGCCTTTTGGAGGTACAGAAAGGAACACCCTGGTGAGATAGGCATCATTACAATTTATGAATTCAAGGACCCAGATACACCTGGAAAGGTTGTATACCTGGATGAGACTTCAGAAAGAGTCTTTGTGGTGCCTGACCGCGCTAAAAACACATACACATGGAGAGGTGAATTGGTCTTCCCTCCATCTAGAACAAACATGAATACAAGTCAACAAGGGGCAGGAACATCCTCAGCCCATGGACATCAAAGAGAAGGAAATAAAGAGAGACCGGAAGTAAGCTTCAATCACCCCATAGGGAGAGATAGAACAACCACGAACACTAATAGAGCGGATAGACAAAGAGATCATGGAATACCAGGTGGTAGAGATGATTTTCCTCTACCTAGACCACGTGAACACGCAAGAGTATTGAGACCCACTCAATTAGTGAAATCCATGAATAATTATTTTGATGGGACAGGAGATCCCTATGACCATGTCGCAGAATTCAAGCAAGTACTAAGAGCAGAACAAGTCGAGGACATGTTCACGCAATACAATGCATTTGGACTAACGTTAAAGAATACCGCTTTAACTTGGTTTCAACCATTGCAACAAAGGCAATTTAGAGACATCCATCACTTTTTAGAGTCATTCATCACTGAATTCTCTAAAAGTGGGATTAGACATGACACATCTTCGTTGATTCATAGCTTTAAACAGACCCCTCAGGAAACAGTTAGACTGGCAGGTCGTAAGTTCAGACAATATGTCGAACGGTGTCCAATGCAAGAGCTACCCTCACAAGCCAAACAAGTATCACTGTTCCTAGATGGCTTGTTGAGCGCTAAACTACGCTCCTATGTGTACCTAAAGGAACCCAGAACGCTAGAGGAGTGTGTAAGAATATGTATAGACATCGAGGACAACCTAGGAGAGGAATTAGAACTCTCAAAGGTCTATAAGGACTCAGATTGTTCTTCTCTAGCATCCACAAAATTGTCTAATTCGATAGAGGACCTAGCAGAAAAAGTGGCCCAAAAACTAGGAGTTTCTAGTAAACAGGTGCCCAAGCTACCAACTAATGTACGTTGTTACACTTGTGGTGGAAATCATTTGGCAAACGTGTGCCCCAATGCAACTCAACCTCAAGCCAACCCTAGTGGCCAATATTGCACAATTGAGAGAAGATACACGAATCATACGGCTCAGGACTGCCCATACAACAAACAAACCGTGAGACAGAACCACCCGCAAACATACCAGCAGCCAGGTAGGTATCAAGGCCAATACAATGCTCAGCCTTATTACTATAGGCCTCCTCAGAACTACCCGTACCAGGCTCAACAGAGACCTCAACCCGTCTTAGCTCAGCAGCCACCCCCACCAGCGAATGTCATCTCAGTCAAATACGCTGCTGCAGAAGAGAACCTAAGTAGGGCCTTAGTGCCTTCTTCACCCTTGATCACCGAAAGTGACCCGAACTCAAACAGTTTTGACTCTACTCATGTAACTAGTCCACCAGCTTATTACACGGAGTCACCAGAACATGTGGAGACATATCATTATGATAGTCCTCCAATGGAACCTAGTTGGGAGCCAGACTATACTAATGTGATGTACACAAACCCAAACCCACGGCCCCAATTGAGACAACAAAGACCACCGGGCCCTAGAGGACCATGCTTTAGGTGCCAAGGAGATCACTTCATAAAGGATTGTCCACATCCCCCAATAGCAAGGCCATCACAGTACTATAGCATACAAGGCTTTTGTGTCGATTGTGGCAAAGAGCATATAATCAAAGATTGTCCTAAGAACCCTGTTAATGCTTCGAATGTGACACCGATCAACGTGATAGGTATTGTAAACAACGCAGATGGATCCAACCCTACATACGTGCCTATCCAAGCTATAACCAGAGCCCAGGCGCTCTTACAGAACCAACAGCTTAATCAAGAGAAAGTAGCCGGAAGTAGTGAAGTTGCAGAATCTAGCAGTAAAAAGACAAAATCTTGGAAAGATTCTAGAGAAAGAATCAAGAGAAAGTGGAGTAAAAAGATAAGTGAGTTGGAAGGAAGTTTAAGGGAATCTAGAGCCAAAATACAAGAATTGACTTCACAAGAATTAAACCAAGAAATCCCAGCTCTGAAATCAGGATCGGTTTTAGCAGAACCCATACCAGAAGATCTAGACATGATGTTTCGCGCATATCAGGCTAGAATAAAAGAGGGACCTCAAGTAACGGAAATGAGTAAAAACTACCCTCGAGCTGATCTAGAAATTGAGAGAACTAAACTTTGCATGAAAATGGTAGAATTAGCACAAGCCTTGTTTGAAGCCTCTAGATATCTTAATTGGAATAACATGGCAAAACCGGAACTACACTTTCAAGGACTAATGGAGAGGCTAGAACACTTGATAGAAAGCAAAGAGAAAAAGGATCAGCATAGGAACCCTATTGTCACAGAGACACAGGAAAGGAAGGCACCATCCCTGTCTCAAGTACCCAATACAGAAAGTCAAGACAACTTGTCTTCCATACATAGGTACTCGCATGAATTTTTGAGAGAAATACAAGAAGAGAAATGGGGAAAAGAACAAGAACCCATCCTCCTATTCAAGAAATAGACGACTTGCAGGAACAATTTCCCCAAGACATCCCCTCTATATATGATGAGGTAGAGGTGGAACAACTGAGTGAACCCACAGGATTTGAATCTAATTCGTTACAAGAATTACCTCAGTTCACAGGACCTTGGGAAGCAAAGTCTATTAGTATGAGAGCACCCACGATAATAGTGAGGAATGAAGAATCGGTGATCCCTAGGAACACGGAAGTGATCAAGAATACCAAAGTACAGTGTAATCTCACTCTGGAGGAATTGTTAAAGGTAAAACCAGAATTGTGGAAGCATGTAGCAAATCAATTTCCCGAGCTTGCTACCACACCCTCTCAAATAGGATCACATAAGAGGGTACCAGAGATACCCGTGGAAAAGATTGGAGACGTAAGCGAAGGAGAGGAAGGTAACACATATCTTCCAATAACCCATCAGGGCTACACCACGAAAGCCATCTTAGATTCAAGAGCCGGAGTAGCCATCGCTACCACCGCTTTGTGGAAACGTTGGGGTAAGCCAACACTCAGACCCACCAGGATGAAACTACAAATGGCTGATGGACACATAGAAAAACCATTAGGCTTACTAGAAGGCATATCTCTCACCACTTGTGGTGTAGAATTTGAGCATACCTTTGCCATTTGTGACTTTGCGAAAAATCGTGCTTATGAGATGATATTGGGACGACCATTCATGCGTCAATTGCAAATTGTACAAGATTGGGGAACTAATTCTTTGTACTTGCAACATTTAGGAGTGACTACTAAAGTCAATCTTAAAGACTATTCACACAGAGATGTACCCCCAATACAATGGAATACCATCCACAAGACACCAGTAGAGACGGAATCTGTGCACTCATTAGAATCAGATCCTTCTTGGTTGCATGAGGATACCCATTTATGGATGTGTAAAGTAGCTAAACAAGAGGAAGAAAGATTAGAAGCCAGGACCTTAGGTGCAGAACAAAATCCACGAACTCTTCAGGACCCAGCTTATGCACCTGTAGTATTCCCAGACGAAGAGTTTGAACCCCATGGTTGGGCAGAAATCCTAGCAACCATGGATGTAGCCATCAATGAAGAACAATGGACACCCCACTATGACGAGGATGGCTATGACATTTCAGTTTTTACGATAGAGCCAATCATGTGCGATGCAATTTTAGAAGAGTGTAAAGCTAGCACTGATGCATTTGAGGATGCAAGCGATTTTGATTTAGAATCAATTATCATGGACCCGCCCTTTGCATCAGAAGAAGAATATTTCTACGAAGTAGAGACTCACACTCAGAGACACGAGGAAATTACGAATGAAGTGAGATTAGCCACGGAAGTGACTACTAAGAGTGAAGGTAAGAAAAGAAAGAAGAAAGAAACCATGTCAGAAAAAGAAGAATCTTTGTTTGAAGTACCCGAGAACTTCAAGAAATACGAAATCGAAGATAGAAGAATCATGGTACGAATGCCTAATAGAAAAGCGAATGATGGACAAGTATATGATAACCGAGAGAAAACCAAGAAAGTAATAGTTTTCATAGAAGGAGAAGAAGAAAAATGTACATACATAGGGCATGATTTGACAACTGAAGAAGAAGAAGAATTAGTTGCCTTATTGCGCGAATATAGAGATGTTTTTGCTTGGAGTTATAAAGATTTGAAAGGAGTAGATCCAAATATATGTTCTCATAGAATCCCTATGACTCCAGATGCAAAACCGACAAAACAGAAACCGTACACGTACAATGATAACTACGCTGCGAAGATTAAAGAGGAGATAGATCGCTTGATAGAAGCAGGATTCATTTACGAAATTGAACATACCGAATGGGTATCCCCCATTGTGGTTGTGCCCAAGAAGAATGGAAAATTGCGTGTGTGTATTAACCTTAAAAAAGTTAATGCCGCCACGATTAGAGATAGTTATCGTCTTCCTATCACGGAACACCTATTGGAAAGAGTTGCGGGCAAGGAAGTTTACAGCTTTCTTGATGGATTCTCAGGCTATAACCAAGTAGCCATTGATCCAGAAGATCAACACAAGACGGCTTTTTCCACAGAATGGGGCATATTTGCATTTCGTGTAATGCCATTTGGCTTAACAAATGCACCCGCCACTTTCCAGCGACTCATGTGTCATGTTTTTAAGGAATTCTTACGCAAGAGCTTGGAAGTTTATGTCGATGACTTATGTGCTCATTCAAATGTAAGACAGACACATATTCCGGAGTTAAGACAAGTATTTGACAAATGTCGAGAATATCAGGTTTGTTTGAACCCAGAAAAATGCGTTTTCATGGTCAGACAAGGCAAAATTCTAGGACACATTGTGTCAAAAAATGGAATCTCCACGGATGAGGAAAAGGTGAAGGTAATTGCGGATCTACCCAGACCAACTAATGTGAAAGAGGTACAGGCATTTATGGGCCATTGCGGTTATTATAGGAGATTCATACACATGTATGCAATCATCGCCAAGCCTTTGTACTCTCTTTTAACCAATTTTGAGTGGACAGATGAATGTGAAAATTCATTCAATGAACTTAAACGACGTTTGTGCTCAGCACCCATATTGACTACCCCAGATTGGAGTAAGCCATTCCATGTACATGTGGATGCATCCAATTACGCCATAGGATGCGTGTTAGCACAACCCACGAATGAAGGTAACATAGATCTACCCATAGCTTACGCGAGCAGACAATTGAACGCAGCAGAAAGAAGTTACACCACAACGGAACGAGAGGGATTAGGGATGATCTACGCGGTAAAGAAATTCAGGCACTACTTGTTGGCCAACAAATTCAAGTTCTTTACAGATCATCAAGCCCTATTGTACTTAGTCAACAAACCTTGTAACACAGGACGACTGATACGTTGGTTTCTATTACTCATGGAGTATGATTTTGAAGTGGTAGTCAGGAAAGGAAAGACGCATCTTAGAGCCGACCACCTTTCAAGATTAACCTCAGGAGAAGCTCCTCAAGGAGTAGCGGATGAATTACCAGATGCATACTTGTTTAACCTTGAGATAGCACCAGAATGGGCTAAGCCTATAGTCCCTATTCTGACATACGGACCCAAGAATCCTAGGATAAAGATCAAAGAGGGAGAGATTACCAAGTCTCAGAGGTACCAAATCATGGCAGGAAGCATATATAAACAGGATAATCAAAAGATTCTTGCTTGTTGTGTAGATGAATCAAAACATGCGAATTGGTTGCAATTAGCACACGAAGGTGCACTAAAGCAACATCATTCAAAACATCGAACATTACAGACTCTGCAGAGATTGGGAGTATATTGGCCTTCTATGGAAGCAGATGTCTACAAGTTGTGTAAGGAATGCCATGTTTGCTGTGAAAGACCACCAGTAGAGCATGCTACACTATATCACGTGTCTCTCACACCAGACTGGAGTGAACCTTTAGTGACATACTTGAGGACGAACACATTCCCTCAAGGAATGACCTTAGCTCGACAACGCAGTCTAGAGCAGGAAGCTCAAGACTATTCACTTATTGGCGATAATTTATACAAAAGAGGACGAGATGGATATCTAAGACAATGCGTTCATGAAAGCGATTATCTGAGCATACTAGAGACTGCACACCAAGGTGTTGCAGGAGGTCACTTTGGACCAGATAGGATAATCAAAGCCATCCTCTTTGCAGGATTATGGTGGCCCACTCTTCACATGGATGCACATACCTATGTAAAGAGATGTGATGTGTGCCAAAGAACTCATTTTCCTACTCGCAGAGATGAAATGCCATTGAAACCCATGATGGGCGGACGTGCATTTTCTAAGTGGGGTATAGACTTTGTAGGACCCATTAACCCCCCTGCAAAAGGTACACATGCGGAATACATTATTGTTGCCACAGATTATCTAACCAAATGGGTAGAGGCAAAAGCCACAAAAAAGAATGATGCACACACGACTGCGAAATTCTTATTTGAAAATGTCTTTACAAGATATGGATTGCCTATAGAGTTAGTGAGCGATCGAGGCACTCACTTTCTAAACCAAGTCATTGAATATTTGTTACAGGATTTTATGGTGATTCACAAGAAATCTGCACCATATCATCCTCAGGCCAATGGTCAGGCTGAAAGCACTAACAAGATACTTTGTAACGTACTGACGAAACTCGTGAACAACAAACGTTCAGATTGGGACAAACAGTTACACCACGCTGTTTGGGCATATAGAGTGGCCTACAAGACCGTACTCAATGCAACTCCCTTTCAGATGGTTTTTGGTCAGAATGCAGTGCTTCCTTTGGACTTCTTGATACCGACCCTTAAGGTTGCACAAGAACATCAATGGACCGGCCATGAATTATCAGCGAGAATAATGGACTTGGAACGATTAGGAGAAACCAGGCTGAAAGCAGCAGCAGGAATATACGCAGCGAAGAAGCGACAGAAAGCATATTTTGATGCACATGTGAAAGATAAAGGCCTAAAAGAAGGAGATTTAGTTCTAGTGTATACGCTGAAACAGCACGCACGGAAGTTAGAAAAGCGAGGTTATGGACCTATGATCATTAACAGACTTTCGACAAGTGGAGCAGTACAGTTAGCCACCTTAGAAGGAGATATAATGCCTAATTACATTAGTGGCTGTAGAGTCAAGCTATATCAGGAACCTCTTACGGAGGATATGCTTAGACGACTCACATTGGCAAAGAAGCGTAAGGAGGAAGAAAATAGAATACGAGCTGAAGCTCAGGCAGAAGCCATAGAACGCATTAAGCGCATGAAGCTAAGAAGACAAGGACTAGGGAGAGAACATTATAACCATCTGGAAACATCACCCAGATATCCCATGGCCATGTGTCAAGTAAAGTCAACCACTCATCCTAGCATAGTGGACAGGAGACCATTCATTACAGTCAGGCTAGAGCACGGTAACCCTTGCCAAGAACTCAGGGCTTTAATTGACTCAGGTGCTGCGACTAGTGCGATTAGATGGTCCCACTATAAGGATTCAGGAATAGAAATGCGGCCAATTGAGGCATACCTCATAGGGCTAGGAGGCATGGAAACCCCTTGCATGGGTGAGGTGGACCTTCCTATCCTCATTAAGGATATGACCATGATAGCGAAGCTACTAGTGTGCCATGATGATGACCTGATAGAACCCCTAATCCTTGGCCAAGATTGGCTATACGATCACTCAGTGGACCTAAATCTTAGACAAGGCTCCTTACAGATTGGAACCTTAGAGCAGAAGCGAGTGATACCGCTTGACTTCCCTAACGGCATTCCGCCTGACGGTTGTGACCCTAGACCCTATGAAACACATGCGACGGAAGACGGGAAGATCTTTGATCAACTCAGTCACGCTACGTCTACACCAACCCACTCGGGCTTGGCTATAGACAGTTGTCAATCAGAAGGACGACAGGAGATCTTCCCTGGGACTTCCTGCAAACTAGAAGAGGCAGTTACCCAACCGCAAGGGCAGATGGACACAATCAGCGGTCAGGTGGGTTGCATCAGCGGCCAAATGGGCACGACACCCTGCGGTGCTCATCCTTCCAAACTTGTTGCGGACTGGCCTAGATCAAAGTTAAAGAACGAATCACTTCCTAATGGGCAGGTCACGCAAGTGTTGGAACTCCCTTCTTTTCCAAAGCAGAGCGTCCATCCGACCTCTCTACCTCAACCACGACAGAGTCAACCACGACGAAGGAACCCAGACCGACTGCAGTATCAGAAGACACAACAAGGAAAGCAGTCTAGACCACCCAAAGGAAGCGGCACCAGACAAATATGGGTGCCAAAAGGGCAAAAAGCACTGAAGAACTCCAACCAAGCAGAGATCGACAAGCAAAAGGTAGGGCAGAAACAAAATCAGTATCCACCATCCCCTCGACCTTCTTCTACAGGTTCGAGCATTCGACAAATTTGGATCGCCAAGAAATACCTTACCCATAGACCCACACCCACGCAGATTTGGGTACCCAAACCATGTATCATAGCTCAAACCTTAAGCCATGTAATATATACCCCTCACAAATCTTTCCATCCCTCAATACCACCACACCCGATACTACCTTTTGCCCCTCAGCAGAAACCCACCACCCACTCAAAGACTCTTAGGAAATGGATACCGAAGCGTGTCCAACCGTCTCCCCCTAACCCCATGTCTGACAAAACTACCCCCCCGACTAACATACAACCTTGTAATAAATCACTAACCTTTAAACCTTGTATAAATTCACCCACCATCATCACACATCACTCATAATCTCATCTCATCAAGAAATGTATGCATGATCTGAAACGTGTAGGTGTCTAGAGACCTGCACTAGTACTGCAAGAAGCATTGCATCCATCACATCACAGCACTTGGCTACACGGGTTACGCATCAGTTATGGAAAGGGATTGCGGTCTCACTTTAATGGGATCATAATTAATTTCCATGCTAATGTGTTAATCTTTTGTAGCAGATCTTTCTCATTAGCGCACCAGTCATCATGCAAACTGACGCAGGACCATCAGGAGCAGGCCCCAGTGTAGCTGCGGTGCCCCTCAATGTGTTACGAGCAGAATCCCACCCTACTGCTCCACCGCCAGAATTCCAAGGATTTCCAGGGCCCATGCCGATCGACAACCCACCTATGGGCTACACAGAAAAGATACACCGTAACTCTCACTGGTTTCAAGGACTTGCAGGACCCTTAGCGGACGCGGATTTTATATTTGAATCTAATTTGACGTTTGATGACCGCACTTGGGGAAAATACCAATTCTTCTCCAGAGAGTTCGAAGCCCTACAGAACACCCAGGATTTAACTCACGTTTGGGCCAGAGCAGGCTTCACGGAGTATTTCAGTGATCCCCTGCCCAAACCCGACTTTTATAGGTGTTATTATTTAATCACTACGTTGCGGGCCTCAGAGAATAAGGATATCCCAGGAACTTTTATTTTGCCCTCTTTAGTGGATGATCCACCTTACAAAAGGTTTTACCTCTCAAAGGATTTAATCAGAGCTGCCATCAAAATTCATGGCACCCACACGCCCACAGATCGAGAAAGATTGATTCCAGACCCTATGAAACGTGGGGATGTCACTAAGTGGGAGGAGATCTCAGCAATTACACCTGAGCTGTCAAAGCCGCTACGGATATGCATGCAACATTTTGCATTCCCCGCTCAGGACAGATTTACCATGCCACATAAAAGAATATGGTTTGGATTGTACTTGGCATGTACGGGACCTCAGACGGTTGATCTGGCGAGCTGGATCATTGATCAAATGTATTTGGCACAACACAGATGGGAACGAAAGAAAGTGCTTAATGGATGTTGTGCGCTCACAAGAATTGTTTATATGTGCTTGGCCTATGGTTTGCCAATTGAACGTGCATTAACAGGAGAAGAGCTGAAAGCATTTAGAGGAACGACGAAGAAAGCCAGGAAGCCCAGCAGAACACGGGCAGGTAAGCGCATGAGAGGCACCATTCCTTGCCTCCAAGTGCCAGAGTCACCATCACCACAACCCTCTCCAGAGCGATCACCGACAGAAGCTGCTCCCACAGTACAACCCATTCGAATAAGGTTATCTAGACCAGTGGTAACGGAGGGCACTACCAGTATCGTTGCACCTCAGGCAGCTACAACCACAGAACCCACCACCACGACAGCAGAAGCTCCCACCACTATTGGTGCGGAAGCCTTTTCTTTCCCAATACCACACATGGAAGCAGAACCAATAAACACAACGTTCGATTTTGAAATGCCTGACGCATTCTCCAATGAATTTCAGTACTCCGAGGCACAAATGTTCTCTCAAGAATTTGAAAGGCCGAGTTACCCTACCACACCGCGGGATCAGCCACAGGGACAAGTGGTGTCGAGCTCTGATGATGAAAGAACAGCCACCGATGACGATGAAGGTGACGATGAAGCCAGCCAGGGCACGCATGATTCCCAAGAACAAGGACAGAAAGACGGCCAAGGTCAACAAACCGATGCACAAGGTGACACCAGCACGCATGAAGAGGAGACTTTCGAAGCAGCAGCTTACACGCTGGCAATCAAGAAATTATATCGTACGATGGAGAAAGTCTGGGCACGGAAGAAATTGACTGAAGAAGAGAGCCATACCCTAATCGAACAAGAACTAGTCTCCGGAGGATTTGAAGAAGTCTACATCAGAGGGTTTAGAGAACTGGTCCAATCCATCGGCCCGGTCGAAGCATTGAGATATTTACAAAGGAAGCCACTTCCTCAATATGACCCTCGCAGAATTCGCCTGTTATCGAAGCCCGGTGAATATATTCGAGTTCCGGTAGGAGCTCAATCATCCCACCAGGCGCAAGATGCACGCTTACATCCGGAAAGACCCATCAGCGAAGAAGCCATCCTAGTTGACTCCCCACCACGTACTACCGTTGTACATACTACCACTATCCTTGAAATAACATCCACACCATCTACTCCTCTCTCCCCTCATGTTTCACCAACCCATCCTGTATCCCCAGCACACCCACCTGCTCCTCCCACATCCACACCAGTCCACGG
This sequence comes from Ceratopteris richardii, assembly GCA_020310875.1. NCBI lineage: Eukaryota > Viridiplantae > Streptophyta > Polypodiopsida > Polypodiales > Pteridaceae > Ceratopteris > Ceratopteris richardii. The sequence goes on from CM035440.1 coordinate 11,785,255, forward strand.
CAACATAGCCACACCCTTTGCCCTGCCCATTCATGCCACCATGCCCATACCCACCCCACCTCGTCTACATGTTAACCCATTCACCCCTTCATCCTTCCCATCTTTTCCCCCACCTTTAAGACACCCTTTCACCTTTCTAACCCCACTAACCTTCTCACCAGTTTCACCTCCCCAACCCACCGTAACCCCTATTTCCCCTTTTCACCAAGCTGCTCCAACCATTCCCCCTGTAAATTACTCTACATTTGTAAATCCCGTCTTCACACCTACACAACCACCCACATACACACCGCTTTTCACAGTCACCGCACTTGACACGTCCAATGACATGGACATATCACCACCCACCGCACCAGCACCCACTCCACTCACAGCACCATCATATTTAGGTACGTCACAATTTTCCACGATCACCACCGCATCCACCTTCCCAACCCCATTTCCCATTCCCGCTGCATCTACTTCCACTGCATCCTCACTTAGCACTCCATTACTATTATCGCCAACCATAGACACTGCACTTCAACAAATGTTCACATGCATGACACAAGTACGAGATGAGTTCGCATCTCTGGGCAACAATTATCAACAGCTGCAGAGGACGACAAATGAATTGCAGTCGCAGCTTAATTCATTATCAATCGAGAATGCCTCTTTAAACACGCGACACCAAGAACTAAGAGAGGCATATCATAAGCTAGAGCTAGAAAGTGAAGAGAAAACAAAAGAGGCCACTGCTGATCTGGACAACCTGGTTCGAGCCCAAACAATTAGGAACGCGACGCTGACCAGGAATATGGGCTTACTCAGAAGACACCTAGCCGCAGCAAAAGAGGAGAACCAGAGACTCCAAGAGCAGAATAGAGAGAATTCGGAAGCGGCCTTGGACCATCCTGAACAACCTTTAAGTCCTAGCAGATTCAAGGCAATCCCATCCGAATCGATGCGGATGTTGCTAGATGACCATGTTCGACTGCTAGAGGACTATGATCGAATGAACGAAGAGCATCAGAAGCTAAAAGAAGATCACAAGTTACTACAGCTCAGAGAACCGGCACCACAACAAGTACCAGTGGCAGTAGAAGTACCAGAACCTGTGGACCCCTCTCCTGAACTCATAGAGGAACTAAACGCATTACGGGCCCAGGTAGCCACTCTCCAATCACGAATAGATGTATACGAAGCACCACCACGGCCTGATTCCCCACCGGAGATCCCAGCTGACGACGAGAACATAACCATTCCGGTGGAGGAAACGTTTGAAGAAGCCTACGAGCCAATCCCCATCCCAGGCGGACAAGTTACGGCCGAAGGCCAGATGACCTATGAACTTCCTACCCCCGCGTGGATGAAAACAATTGAGGAACTTGGAACGACACATTCTGCCAGAGTAGAGGCACAGTTACATGCCATGGCCATGATTGAAGAGAGAATCTTACAATCCCCCTTCTTTGCTCATTTGGCCCCCCGACGCTATATATCTGGGCATGAGCTGCAGTATAAACCGTACTTCATGTTAATGGCTGAATATCAGCTAGCTATAGAGAAAGAAACCGGCATGAAACCCACGCATGCTACACAATTCGAGCCGGCGGACTTGCCACCAAATGCGCAAAGAGGAGAAATCCATCAACCTGATTGGCGCAAAGACCTCCTCCAGAAGTACCCAGAAATGATGAGCACATGGGTGAAAGCGCCCTTACATTTAAAGTATAATCCTTGCTGGGGACCAGTACCACGACGCCGCTCCTGGACTGCATTCGCTATCAAAGTACAAAACAATAGGCAGTGTCAGGATTGGCTGAATTACCCCTACTTCAAGCCACCTACCGAGTTGCCCACTGTTGGCTATATGATGGCTACAATTCGTCACTAGCTCCCTCGCCTGAAGCATATGAATGATATCGCAGCGCATATGACTGTCAAAATTTTTGACATGATGCAAATGATATTTAAAGTCTTCCGACGCGTCAAGGCACCGCATGTAAACACCCCGGGATTTGAGCATGGTAACTTTGATCTAGTATATGACATGAGCACAACGCCATCGCTCCGGGTGTGTTATGCCTGGCACTGTAGAATAAAATACCTCCCGGCATGCTACAAACAAACCTTTGAAGAGATGTTCACCACCGGGTTTTGGGAATACCATTCCGAGGTATTCATCAGCAGGCCCACACATTTATTGCAACTTTTTGCCTGTGAGCGAATGGTTTATTCCACGCATTATCAACTCCCGCCACCCGACGAACCGCAACCGATCGACTGGGAGAAGCTCAAGGCTGATCTGGCCCGAGGCATTCGAGTATCTGAGCACACCCTCGCTCACGACCTCCTACAAAACTACATCCGGCAGACCGCACAACAACGTTCTGTCGAGGACGACAGAAGCGAGAGGGAGGGGGATGTTGGAAGCAGTCAGAGGCACAGTCAGAGGCACAGACGACATGGAAGCATGTAAAGATGGAGCAGGGAGCCAGTCGGATCATTTTTTCAAACAATTATGTTTTTATTACCTCTTCAAACATCCAATAGTGATTTTCATCACTCTTGTAACATATGTAATATAGACAAAACCCCATTTTGTAATTCATAGCTCCATTTTGTGCAAGCCGAGGAGTCCTCGAGCTTGAGGAGCTTAGGTAGAATGCTCGTATCAATTTTCGTTATTTTTAGATATCGTTTACCCTTCCAAATAGCATCTAGGAACCTATTTTTTAACTATGCCCGTCACTAGATGTGAAACCGGTCAAAACTAGTCTAGAAACTATAAAAAGAGCTAGAGAGCTCATTTTTGAGGTTAGCTTGTTTGAGATTAGAGTTCTTTTGAGCTTGTAATAGTGACCTTGGGTAATAGAACTAATTTCCCACCTTCCATTGTGTCTTGCTTGTCTCTTCATTGTGTGTGTGTATGTGTGTGTGCATCTTTGTGCTTCTCACCTTCACTCTCACATCATCTCACGTTCACGATCTTCATATCACTCCTATCTCTTCCGCGGATTGACATTAAGGAGGTGAAGCTTCTTAACGTGGTTCTCACCATTGTGCTAGAGCAACAACATATTTTTGGAGAAGTACAAAGAACACTCTTCTTGATGTTCTTGAACCTGTATGAAGAGACCTATGCACAAAAGTACTCCAAAATGGCTCCAAAAATCACCTCAAAAATGCTTCAAAAGCAGGCTTTGAAAGCAAAGAATGAAGTTTTGAGGGACCAAAACATGTTCAAGGTAATGTTAACCTTAGTCTTTCCCCTTCTTTATACACCAAAAGAGTGTAGCTTAGTGGTAAGAGATTGCCATAGTTAAGCGAGCTCCGAGGGAATAGTACTGGGATGGGTGACCTCTCGAGAAGTATCGGGAAGCTCTATCTTCGGTGATATTGAGAAGTATCGGGAAGCTCTATCTTCAGTGATATTGAGGATCTCCCTTCTGCACAGCGAACAGTGCCAATGATGACTTCAGTGACTCGGATGATAAGGTATGCCAAGGTCTATGCCTTGGTCAGTGCCTTATTTGTAAGCCTTGGGTGGGCAGGCGGGTGCTCGCTTTGCTCTCATAAAAGGAGCAAAGCTTTTGCATCGAAATGCTCTGATATCAGTGAAGTATTTTGATGGTGATGCACCACAGTGCACTCTCTTTCTCCAAAGCTCCATGATGATATCCTCTGAGTAAAAAAATGAGCTCCAAGCACCACACGCACTATTCTACACAGAGGCTGCAGAATATACAAAAAAACACAGTACACGAGGAGCACGAACACAGTCTTCTTAGGTGTTACAAAGATGATCGAACTTACAGTCTATGGCTGACTAGACCACTATATGTTTTATTAAAGAACATATACAAAGAAGTTTCTGGTGGCCATTTGGCCTTTCACATGGACACTAATAGTAATAGTATGGTTATTGGATGTCAGAAGCAAAGTTGAAAGATGCGGGTATGTGTTAGAAGATGCAACATCATAACTTTTGATAGAGAATAAAATCAGGAAAGCTTCACAAACTACCTTTTAAGAAACATGGATTTATCATAGCTATAAGTTGTAGATCATGCATTCAGATGTGAATGGTCTGATGAGAACATATTCTATTCAAGGTTACAAGTACTTTGTTATGTTCATAAATGATTTCTTGACATATATTGGATTTACGGTCTTAAAGTGAAGTCAGAGGTTTTTCCTACTTTCAAGAAGTTCATTGTTATGGTTGAAAATTAAAGTCAGCCAAAGATCCAAACTTTGAGAAGTGATAGAGGAGGAGAGTACATGTCAAAAGACTTTAAGTCTTTTCTTGAAGACAAAGGTATCTCTCATCAACTCACTATTGCTTACACGCGAGAACAGAATGGTATTGCAAAAAGAAAGAATAGGATACTTGTTGAGATGATGCATAGGATGATGTCATCCAAAAGGCTTTCTCCCAAGTTTTGGTTTGATGCAGTACATGCAACTAATCACATTCTGAATAGGTCTTCCACAAAAGCTTTGAAGGTCATTACACCTTATGAACTTACTATGGGAAGAAGCCCAATGTGAGTTACTTCAAAGTTTTTGGTTCCCCAACTTATGTTCACATTGAGAAGAAGGATCGTGGTAAGCTTGATGTAAAAGCCATCAAAGTGGTCTCTATTGGTTATGCAATTGAAAACAAAGGATATAGATTCTATGTTCTAGATATAGGTGAAATCCTACTCTCATGTAATGCATATATTACAGAAAGTCAAATTTATGATAAGGAAGAAATTCTAGATTTCATAAAGGCAGATGACTGTGCATTTTTCGGAATGAATTTGGATACTTACATTCAGCCATACAACAGGGATGATGAACCTTCTTGAAACCTACAAGATACAGTGAAGAGAAAATTTCATTACCTACATCAGTAGCTAGTCCATCATCAGTACCTCTTGGAGTTCTGACTTATGAAGTTGGATAAGGTTTCAGAGTTCCAAAAGAAAGAGATACTGAAGAACCAAAAAAGATACCACCACTTTTTAGGAATACACCAAAATGGTTATATCAAACTTGGAAGGATAGTGGTATAAAAGAATACAATGGAAGAACTAGAAGTCAGACCAGGAGGCAACAAGGAGACCAGGTAAATTATGCAGAACATTTTGAGATTCATAATGTTTTAGCCCTTACTTCAGTTGAGAATGAACCAGCTAGTGTTCAAGATGCACTAAGTATTCATGTATGGAAGAAAGCTATGGAAGAAGAGAGTGATTCTATCCATAAGAATCAAACGTGGAAGCTTTGTGAGTTACCAAAAGATAAGAAAGCTATTGGTGTTAAGTGGATCTTCAAAATCAAAAGAAAAGCAGATAGTACCATAGACAGGTATAAAGCCAGATTAGTTATCAAAGGTTATGCACAAAAGACAGGTATTGACTATGATGAGACTTTTGCACCTACATCTAGAATGACAACAGTCAGGATAGTACTTTCTTTAGCTGCATTCTTTAGTTGGAAATTATACTAGCTAGATATCAAAACTACATTTCTTAATGGTGATCTACATGAAGATGTTTATGTTCAGCAACCAAAAAGGTTTTGAAGAAATAAGTAAAGAGCATTTTGTGTACAAGCTTATCAAAGCTTTATATGGACTAAAGCAAGCACCAAGAGCTTGGTATGAGAAGATACATGTTTAGCTTCTATCTATGGGTTTTGAAAACTTAGATGCAAACTCCCACTCTTTATGTTAAAGCCAAAAAGAATGTTTTGGTTATTATCATCATTTATGTTGATGATATGATCATGACAGGTCCCAAGGATTCATATCTTTAGTTGTTTAAAGGACAACTTAATAATACATTTGATGTAAATGAATGAGTGATTTTACATTATTATCTAGGGATTGAGTTTAAATACAGAGATGAGTGTATCTACATGACACAGCAAAAATACATTGAAAAATTATTGGAAAGGTTTGAGATGACAGATTCCAAGCCTATGCAGACACCTATGGATGTTAATGTGTTATTACAGTCAGAAGCAGATTCAAAACCATTTGATGCTACATTATATAGTCAAGTAGTCAGTTGCTTGATATATTTATGCAATGCACATCCAGAAATTCAGTTTGTAGTTTCTCAAGTATCCAGGTTCATGCATAGTCCACTGAAAATTCATTGGAAAGCAATTAAGAGAATTTTCACATATTTGAAGGGAACTTCAAATTATGCTATGGTATTTCCAAAGTCTTCACATTTTTTACTTAAAGGTTTTTCACATTCTGATTGGGTAGGTGATAAAGACTCAAGAAGAAGCACAAGTGGTTATTGTTTCCTTTTAGGAGATGTTTCTGATTTAGGTTTATTAGAATTTGGGTTTGCTATAAAACAGTTATAAATTGTTCGTATTCTCCATATTCACACACACACACATACTCTTCATACCTCTTAGGCACACAATCTCTTGTATCTAGTTCCTATTTCTGCCTAGATATGGATATTGTCAGTTTGTATCATATACACACATTGTAAATTGACATTGGAATATAGATTGTGTAGGTGAGCCTCATAGATTACCATTAGACTTGAAATCTTGTCTATTCTCTCTCTATCTCTCACTCATCTATTTTTGAGTCTTAAGGTGTGTATGTTAAGGTTCATCTATTGGAAGATCCTATAAACCTATGATATATTTTTTATTGTGGCCCACTACCACTTCCAATAGGCATCCGTATGTTTTTGCTTGCCCATGGTCTCGTTTCCACTTTACATTTGTCGTAGTAGATTGATTATAGTAGTGTTGTGTGTACAAATTCTTGAACTCCAAAGGACTCTATTAACTTGAGTGTATTAATGAAGTGAGGATCCAGCCCTTCTTGTGTGAGCATCTGTTCTATCAAGGCTTGGCTAGATGTGAATGAAACTTTATGCCTTTCTTGCACTGCCTTGATTGTATCATATAATCTTTGTAGCTGGGGGGTATATGCTAGAGCACCTACAACTTCTAGAACTTCTATTGGCTCCCCTTGATATCTTCCCTCATAGTCATCATCATCTCCTTCTGACTCTTCCCCTCATTATCATCTTCATTGTCTTCTTCATCCTCATCAACTATGGTAACTAGTACATGAGAGATGGTTGCTTGTGGTTGAGAGCCTTCCACCTATTGTTCCTCACATGCCTCGAGATTCACTTCTCTTAAAATCTGCACAAAATACACATTAGTGAGATCTTCTAAATGTACTCCTCCCAGGAACTCAAGGTTTGTGGGGACTGGTGGAAACATCAAGATTGGGCCTTTAGTGCTGCATCTTGGGAGGTGTAGTGTAAATGGGCGTACACATCGAGGTAGGGGAGTGGCATCTAGGGTTAAGGTGGCTACACGTGGTTGAGCACATGGTACTGCTCCTCACATCCTCTTTGAAGGGGGTCTTGTGGAGGTTCTACCTTTGAATTGTTGTACCCTGGTCAACATTAGTGCTCTCTATAAGCCAAACATATATAGATGATCCTAGTCAATGCACAACATCCATACAAGATTGACTTGTGCGGCCATCATTTGTGCACCAACTAGATTTGATCAATAATCTAGTGAGGTAGGTTAATGGTTAGGTTATGAGACTTTGCAAGATACAAACTGAAGCAAATCTTCTTAGGTGGCATGGTGAATCTATCTTGTGTTGGGAATGCAAAGTGTTGCATGCACATTCTCAGGTGAACTGTAATGTTTGGTGTCATGGCCACCATATGTTTTAGTTTTGTGGGGTTCCTATTCTTCATGCTATCTTGTACCAGAACCTCCTTCTCTATGGGTATGTGCATTCCTTCCATATCCAGAGCCTCCCATACAAGGTTATTGGTTAACTTAAACCGCTTCAATTTGTTACCTCTGGTCAATGATGGAAGCACAAACGTGCTTGAAGCTTAGGGATGCTTGTTAGGAATCAGGGTGTTGATAAGATAATAGCACCACATGAAGTCAGGTTTGGACAGCTAAGCACAAAAATATGCATCCAATCCTACTTTCTGCAACACTTGGCATAGTGCTTTTGCATTCTATAACTTTTCAAACTCCCACATGAAGAAATGGTACTCGCCTCCCTTTCCATTGAATTCTAGGTCTGCCTCCCAAAGGTATGAGCCCTTGCCCAATCGTCCTACTACTTCACTAAGCCAATGAGAGGTTTTGCCTATAGCCATGGTATGGTCATCGAGGGATCTTGTATTGGTATGATCTGTATGGCTTGCAAATCCTCCAGTCTCTCATTTGTCTCAAGCATCATGGGAAGGCTCTCCATATTGACAACCTACTGACTCGTGCCTACATGAGAGTTGGTTCCTACTACTTCAACCATGATATTGCTCGTAGTGTCTGATGCTTATCTGCTAGAAGAAGAAAATCATATTAGCATTGTGTAGGAAAGATGATAATACCGTGTTCCCTCTACAATACCAACATGTCATTCATTGAGGTTAGAGGTTAGTCAAGTTGGTGTCTTGCGTGTATGAGTGAGAGTTAGAAAGTCAGTAATGTTCCTATATGCATACTCTGGTTGTGCACTATACTCAAATGCATCTATTCTTGTGGACAATATTTTACATGATTGGGTCAGGGGCATTATTATAGGGTTTAACTCTCCAAAATTTTAACGTGGGATTATAGATTTTGGCAATGAAGACATGTAAAGGTCTCTAGACTAGATCATCTTGGATTTCGGACTTTTTAGGTACCCATTTCCAAATAGTCTTAGGTGTGATCTCATGTGTGAAGGTGTTGAATGTAACTATTTGTCATGAAGTATATGATGTGAGTGATTGTGAGTGGCTATTTGAGCTAGTGATCTTTTGTGAAGCTACTTGAGCATGTAAGTAGGTCTTGGGCACCCAGATTTATCACGCATTGGGGTTAGCCTTCATTGACTACTTTGGGACCCAAATGGAAAGGGTCCGTTTTAAGAGATTCCTAAAATACTCTTCCTTTGTAGTCCTTGCATGATAGTTGGTTTGGTGCATCATTAGGGTACTGTCTCTCGAGCAAAGGGTTGTTCACCCTTTTGTATCCAAATCTACTTCATAGTTTGAGGCATCTTGCTTCATGCTCTCCTTTGACTATGAGCATAGACCATCTACTTCCTCTGCTTCTTGTACTCCTTAGTTCATCTTGATCACTTTTGGAAAAGAAGGGAGTTTTGTTGTATCCCTAAATTCTTTGGTGCAAACATCATCCTTCTACATCACAAATTTTTGGATAAGGAAAACATCTTTATCTTCATGTGTACTCTTGGAAGGACCAAGAATTGGTGTCTTTCCTAGTTCCTTGAGTGCATGATTTTCTAGCTCAATTGTAATGCAGTTTTGATCCACCCAGACATAAAGAAGTCCGCTTTTTAGGTTCAAGTTGATCGCATGATTATAGATCTAGTCTTGACCCAAGAGAAGAGGTTCAGTGACATCCTCATCTTGACACACTACTAACACCTTCATTGTCATAAGAACATCTTGAAGGTAGATGAGAAGCTCCACCTCACCCGTGAAAGGGGTTTCCACACCTCCCAATCCTATGAGATATGCTTCTATAGGATTGGCAATTTCAATTCATGAGAGTAAGAAAGTCTAACAACACTAGTGGCTAATCCTAAGTCAATCAAAGCTCTTACCGTCCTTGCACTCTCTCCCTATTCTACATCTAGGGTCACAAAGGGTTGTTGGTCAATTATTCTATGGGAACATACACCTGATGCTTCACACATGGCCATGTGCTATCTTGGAGCTTCATAAGCATCAGACCTAGGCTGATCTCTACCCTGTCTCCTCAATTTCATTCATTGGATGCATTATAAGGCTTTTGCTTGTGCTTCTTCTCAAATTCGTTTTTCCTCTTTCTTATGTTTCTTGGCAGTGTTGAGTCATTTTAACATTTCCTCCATGAGGGGTTGTTGATATAATTTAACTATGCATCCACTAATGCAACTAGGTAGAACATCACCTTCTAGAGTGGCTAATTGGACTACTCCACTTGTTGATATTCTATTAATAATCATTAGTCCATTGCCACACTTCTCCAAATTTCTTGCATGTTGCTTATAGGTGTACACTAAGACTAAATCTCTTGCTTTCAAGCCCTTATCTTTCACATGGGCATCAAAACATGCCTTTTGTCTTTTGTTAGATACATAAATCCCTATTGCTGCTCTCAATCTTGTTTCACCTGAGCATTTCAGATAAAAAATTCTAGATGAGAGCTCATGGCTGGTCCATTGATGCTCTTATGCTAGTTTCAATGTAGGTATCAAGAATTCTAATGGTAGCATTACATTTTGGCCAAATACCATCTGAAAGGGTGTGGCTTGGAGCACCATTTTGTAGGTGACTTGATATGCTCAAATAGAGTGATCTAATTGTTTGTCCCAATTAGAGTGTTTATTATTTACCAATTTTGTCAATACATTATAGAGTATCTTATTCTTGCTTTCGGCCTGGCCATTGGCTTGTGGGTAATACAGAGCTGACTTCTTATGAACCACCATGAATTATTCTAAGAAGTGTTCAATGACCTTGTTTAAGAAGTGGGTTTCATGATCACTCACTAACTCTATTGGTAACCCATATTTGGTGAATACATTCTCAAATGAAACTTGGTTGTGGTCTGCGCATTGTTCTTTCTTGTTGCCTTCACTTCCACTCATTTAGTAATCAGTGGCCACAATGATGTATTCAACATGTGAACTCTTAGTTGGGGGATTTAGGACCGACAAAGTTTATTCCCCAATTCAAGAATGCACATCCACCCATCATAGGTTTCAAAGGCATCTCATCTTTACATATCGGGTACTGATTTCACTGACAAATATCACACCTCTTCACATAGGTATGTGCATCCATGTGAAGTGTTGGCCACCAAAGACCTGCAAAAAGGATTGCTTTGATCACATGATCTGGTCCAAAATGTCCTCCTAGTACTCCTTGGTGAGAAGTCTCTAAGATCTTGAGGTATTCACTCTCATGGACACACAATATAAGACAGCCATATCTTGTGTGCTTATACAAATTATCTCCAATGAGTGAATAATCTAATGCTTTTTGTTCTAAGCTCCATTGTCTAGCTAGTGTCATTTCTGGAGGGAATGTTTTCATCCTCAAGAAGTTTACCAAAGGTTCACTCCAATCTGGCACTAAAGACACTTGATATAGTGTAGCATGTTCCACTGGTGGTCTAGTAGCACAAATTGGACATTCCTTGCACAACTTATGAGCATGTGCCTCCATAGTTGGCCAATGCACTCCTAGTCTTCGTAGTGTTTGTAGGGTTCGGTGTTTGGAGTGATGTTGTTGTAGTGCACCTACATGTTCTATTTGCAACCACTTTGCATGCTCATCTTCATCTACACAGCAAGCCAGTATGCCTTGATCAATGTGCTTATACATGTTGCCTACTAGTATGTGATACTTTCGAGATCTCACTACTTTTTTATCTTTGGCTTTCAATATAGGATGTTTACGCCCAAAGGTGAGAATTTCTCTAACTTTCTCCTTGTCCGTGGATATGTCATTCTTTGACACTATGTGTCCTAGAATCTTGCCTTGCTTGATTATAAAAAGACACTTTTCTGAGTTCAAATAGACCTCATATTCTCTACATTTGTCAAAGATTTGTCTGAGTTCAGGTATATGTGTTTGTGTAATGTTGGAATGCGCACACAGATCATCAACATAGACTTCCAAGTTTTTCCTCAAGGACTCTTTAAATACATGACACATCATCTTCTGGAAGGTAGTTGGTGCATTGGTAAGCCCGAATGACATTACCCGAAATGTGAATATGCCCCACTATGTGGCAAACACCGTCTTATGTTGATCTTCTAGAGGAATGGCCACTTGATTGTAGCCAAAGAATCCATCAAGGAAGCTATAAAATTCCTTGAATGGTACTCTTTCTGATAGATGCTCAATGATAGGAAGCGGATAGCTATCTCTAATAGTGGCAGTGTTAACTGTAAGCCGCTAGATTGGCAATTGTAAATCTTTTCCTTTTCATATTCTGCACGAACCGAAAGGTCGTTGCGTAGAATTGTAACTACTTATACATCAATGAAAGGATGCTCCGATGACAACCAGAAGAATTGCCAGACTCTCTGTCTGGGTGATACGTTCTGTGGAGTTCCCGTAGTGTTGTATTTGAGAATTCTGAGTAGTACTGTGTTATTGTTTTTCCTCTTTTGTTTGATTATCTTCAATTGTGGTTAACGCTGTTCCATTAATTAAGACTTGTAAGTCTGTATTACGGTAATGTTTTGGCGCTGTGTACTGAGAAATTCTTAATCTGTGTACGAACAGGAATCTGTGAGAGAACGAACTAGAGTAGTGATAGTAATTCGTATTAACAGAGTTCTTTGAACACTCGTGTACTGCTTTCTGAATGAGTTAATTGGGAAAATCAAGACTTAGGGCGTCTGATTAGCAGAACCCTACCACTCCCAAGAACCCGAAAAGAGCTTAAACGCGTCTCTGACGGCAACGCGCGTTTAACACTGGCATCGTCTGTGGGAAAGTGGCACTAGAGCGTTGCAAATTAATTATAGGAAAGTGGCAACAGAGTGTTGCAAATTGATTATGAGAAAGTGGCCATAGATTGTGAATCGACAGTAAGGTGGAGTAGTACGGAAGTGTTGCAAAGGTGATATATGCCGGTTACTCGGTCCGGCGAATCGTATCCAAAGTATAGGCGAGACCGACAGCCTTGGGTGGTACCGAATTCGTTAAGGACACCCTCAGGAGGCAGAAGCACAGATCGGTTAGGTCCGGTTGTCGAAGAAGCAAAGCACATTAGTAGTGATTCCGGTAGCATTCTGGTGGACCATACTACAATTCCGGTAGATTTCGGTGTAATTTCGGCACAGTCTATAGAAGATACAATAACTTCGGAGTCTACAAGGACGCAGTGTGTAGTTGATCCAACACCGTCTGGTCAGGATTCGAACCCGTCTGAGGATAGAGGTGTCTTGTCCAGAGAGGTCATTGAAGGTGAAAGAATACTCTGGGTTGGGGAAAGTTCCACTAATTCCGGTGGTAGTTTGGTCCCAGTTGTAGAGAATTTACAAGTTTCCAGTGACAGTATGATATTTCTTGGTGAATCTTCATTCCGGACACCACTATTCGGGGTAAGCTTGCCTACATTTGATACCAAAGAAGAGGATAGGCTATTCGAATTGGAAATCCGTAAAAGGTTGAGTGCTATTTTCGAACCCGAAGGTGAGCAGTCTGACCATACAGATTTTGAAGAACAAGAAATACCACCGCAGAACTTAGGGGATAGTAACAGTACCACTATTAGCGCCATGAGTGGATAACAACAACAACAACAACAGCAATAACAGCAACAACAACAACAACAGCCACTTCCACTCCGGCCGGTTCCAACAGGAGTAACTTACACCAAGTTCGGTGGATTTCCAGGTGACGATCCTGATGCTCATGTACGCACTTTTGAAATAAGTTATGCAGTGCTAAACCATCCACCCGATCCGGCATACAAGGCCATCGTATTCCAGTCAACATTAGTTAATGAAGCAGCAAGGTGGCTCACAGAGTATGATTTCAATCATTTTGTTACCTATGAGGCGGTAAGGGATGCGTTTTTACAGAGATTCCGGCTGAAGAAGAACCTTGCCAAAAATTTTTATTACTTGCAGAACAATAAACAGAAGCTGCACTAGACTGTGCAGGAATATGCCACCCTATTTAGAACTCATTTGAGACAACTACCGTCGGCCCATGCCAACCTACGGGATGATGTCATCACTCAGTGGTTTATTAATGGTTTGACTCCGCAGCTCAGACAAATTATGATCATCCGTTGTGTGGGAGCTATGAAACTAGATGCGGTTATTGCCATGGCCTTGCAGCTCGAGCATAAGGTTGGAGGCTTTACCAAAGACCTCGAGTGGTTGAAATCCAATAAAACTGTTGCAGAGGATCCCGCTAGACAGATGTACTACACCAAGTGCAAGAATCCAGGGCTACCAGTGCCACCTGTGCCCTTAATCAGATGTATTGTGCTATCTGCAATACCACCAGACATTCCACCGAAAATTGTGCGTATAACACCAAAGTGCAGGGACCAACAACTGTAAATGCCATTATACAAGAACCAGGGCAGCCGGCCACCCATTATGTACCACCTCGGATGAGAAATAATCAGCAGCAAGGATACAGAAATTATCGAGGATAGCGGAATACAAATTTCAATACAAATCACTGGCAGACGGGAACATCACAAGAAGGTAATTCTTTGCCACCACCTCGCTCTCATTTTTGCGGTGAGTTGGGTCACATCCAAAGATTCTGTAAAGATGCAACCGAATATGATCAAAGGAAGAAAGAGCGTCAGAACCCGATGACCAATATGGTTTATATCTCACCAGTAGAAACACAAGCAGCAGTGGTCCAGACAAGATCCGGTAAGCAGTTGCAACCAGCAGCTGAGGTGTTTGAATCGGGCATTCGTGAACAGCAGAGAATGTATAACAAAGCTAGCCAATGGACCACCAAAGAGCCTACAGTGTTCCCAGACCCAATTTCGGTGACACAGGTTCTGCTGCCAAAGGAAGGATCGCAAGAACAAGACTCTACCCCAATAACAAGCGCATCATCTTCAGAATCCGTGAAAACTACAATTCAAGCAGATCAGGCATGGGAAATTTTATCTAAGGCGTCCATTACTCTCCCTCTTGGACAGTTACTTGCACTAGTGTTGGGAGTTCAGCAGCAATTCCAGCAACAGCTCAGTCTTGGGTCTTCCTGCATTCCAACGACGGCAACGGTACAACCGGAAGCTGATTCTACGGTGGATCATTCGGTCCCCTTAATTACGGTATGGTACAAAAATCACAAGATTACTCAAGTACTAATTGATGGTGGGTCTGGTGTAAACATCTCCACTGCAGCGCTTTGTAAGAAGTTGGGATGGACGCAAATCGAGCCTGTTCAATTTTTTGTCAGAATGGCAGATCAATCTTGAGTACATCCGGTGGGACTCATACAGAATGTTCCGATAACTTTGCAGGGTACAACGTTTAAGATGACTTTTGTAGTCTTAGAACTACCGGAGTCTAGTCTTGACTATAATCTTCTTTTTGGACGACCCTGGTTAAAACAGGCTAAAGTCATACAGGATTGGTCCGCATAGGAATTGACTTTTAAAGATAATCACCGTAAATATGTTGTGAAACTGGATGCCATTCAGCCTTGCGAACTTCATGCCAGACCATATGTAGCAGAGCCGGTCCACATGTTGGATGGCTTATCTGATGATGAAGAAGAAGCGTTTCTGAAGAACAATGAAGATCTGATTTCATTAGGTATTGTAGATCTGCAATCTGTTGTAGACAACTGGAGTCCGACAGCCTGTACGGTGGTGCCTGTGACCGAAGAAGTGGAGACAGAAGATATTGTTGCTATGGATGAAGCCGCTCTACAACAACTTTTACAGTCAGCTGACGATCCAGGGAAACCTCGTCAATTCTATGTTCCCGAAGATCAGTTAATCACCTATAATTTGGGAGATGAAGTGAATCCGTGACCTGTCAAGATAAAGGAAGGATTGTCTGAGGCGTTTCAAGCATATTTGATCCAGCTTCTTCGTGAGTTCTCTGATGTTTTTGCATGGGATTACCGTGATATGAAAGGTCTGGACCCTCGCATCTATCAACATCGGGTCGTGCTTAAACGAGAAGCAAAACCAATTAAACAATCCAGCTACCGGATGAACCCTAACTATGCAGCACAGGTTCAAGGTAGAGCTTGATAGGTTACTAAGGGTCGGATTCATCGTACCAATAGAACACGCTGAATGGATATCACCGATTGTTATTGTTCCTAAGAAAAATAAGCAGCTCCGAATTTGTGTGGATTATCGGAAACTGAATGCGGCCACGGTGCCTGATCCGTTTCCTCTTCCTTTTCTTGACACAATGCTTGACAGAGTGGCTGGACACGAGATGTACTCCTTTTTGGACGGTTACAGTGGTTATAACCAGGTCAGAATGGCTGAACAAGACATACCGAAAACAGCTTTCATTACCAACTGGGGTGTTTTTGCTTGTAGAGTCATGTGGTTTGGGTTAAGAAATGCTCCTAGCACCTTTCAGCGGTGTATGCAGGAAATCTTCTCACCCTATCTCACTTCTTTTATGCAAGTATATCTAGATGACTTCTCTTTATTCGGTAAGATGGTAGCACACATGTATCATTTACGGTGTTGCTTTGAGAAATGTCGTGAATACCGAATCTGCCTGAACCCCACTAAATCTGTCTTTGCAGTTTCTTATGGTAAGCTCCTTGGCCATATTGTATCTGCACAGGGCATACAAGTTGACCCAGACAAAGTTGCAGCCGTGTTAGAAGCACCTGTGCCTACTACGCTGAAAGAAGTGATGCGCTTCATGGGTCAAGTCAGGTGGCATGGTCGACATTTACGGTGGCTTGCCCATTTGGCAATACCCCTAAATCGGTTAATAACTAGTACTCCTCAACAATTTGATTGGACTCCGGAATCTCAAACTGCATTTGATCGTCTAAAAGGATTATTAACGCAGGTTCCAATTCTAAAACCTCCTGATTGGGAACGCCCATTTCATGTTTTTGTAGACGCATCGGATATAGCCATTGGAAGTGTTTTAATGCAGCAAACTGATAAGTGGTTTCGGCCTGTCTATTATGCAAGTCGACGACTTGCTCCTGCTGAAAAGAATTATTCAGTAATTGAGAGAGAATGTCTTGGTTTGGTGTATTCTATAAAGAAATTCTAGCATTATTTGCTAGGCCGAAAATTCATCTTTCATGTAGACCATGCTGCACTGGTGTATCTGGTCCGACAACAGCATTTAGGTGGTCGCTTGGCATGATGGGTTCTATTGTTACAGGAGTTTGATTATGAAGTGATTCATCGGCCCGGCACTGCACATGCATTAGCAGATTTTCTTTCTCGATTAGATTCCGGTGAAGCTCCGGTGGGCGTTGATGACACCACACCAGCAATTTATGTTACTGAAACGACTAGTGATGAATCTGCAGAACCTCCTGTGACACCTACCTACTATGATCAGTTATTAACCTTTCTTACTGATGGATGTCTTCCCCCTCAAACTTCTCCTGCTATGCGTCAAAAAATTGCAGTTTATAGTCGCAGATTCCGGTTGATTGTCGGACAGTTGTATTATATGGATCACACTGGGATCTTGCTTTGTTGTATTCCTCCACATTAAGTAAACTCGGTTATCGCTCTATCACATTCAATACCTTCTGGTGGACATTTTGCAGCAGATTTAACGCACCGAAAAATTTTGCAAAGTGGGCTCTGATGGCCTACTATGTACAAAGATGTATCTCAGTTTGTGCAGCAGTGTGACAATTGTCAGCGATCTGGACAGCCTTTACAATGCCACTTCTTCCCTCTACAACCTGTATTACCTTTGGAACCTTTTCAGAAATGGGGTCTTGATTTTATTGGACCAATTACACCTCCAGCAATCCTTAGCAACAATCGCTACATTTTGACATGTACAGATTATGCTACTAGATGGGCAGAAGCTTGAGCTTTACGGTTCGCTACAACTATTTCGGTAGCAAAATTTCTGATGAAGGACGTATTCCCACGTATGGATTACCTTTGGAACTTGTAATAGATCAAGGAACACACTTTGCTAACAGTTTAATTCAAGTATTAACGCATACTTTTCAAATTTTGCATAAATTCAATTCACCATATTATCCTCGTGCTAATGGCTTAGCTGAAAGTACCAACAAGACCTTGCTGAGTATGCTTTGAAAATTGATTGTGGAATCACCAGAAAGATGGGATCAGTTACTACCTGTAGTATTATGGGCATATCGGACTACCTACAAAGTTGCAACCGGACTGACTCCTTTCAAGCTTGCTTATGGATTGGAAGCAATCGCTCCAATGGAAGTTGTAGTGCCTAGTTTACGCGTAGCCATAACTCAGAAGTTGATACCCGAAGATTCTTTTCCATTTCGGTTGGACACACTCAGAGAACTAGATGAGCATTGCTGGGAAAGTTTTCTAACTCTTCAAGAAGTACAGTTGCGGCAAGCTCGTACTCATGATCGGTATCTTAGAACTCCAGTTTTTACGGTAGGACAACTTGTGCTGTTTTATAATGCTAAATCAAATCGCCTGGCTGGAAAATTCAAATTACGATGGTTTGGTCCTTACCGGATTAGTGAACAAGTGGGCCCAGCTACTTTTCAGTTGACTCCTTTGACTAGAATTCCTCTTCCTAAAGTGATAAATGGTTCAAAGTTGCGACCGTATCATCAAGCACCTAATTCGCCTTGAAGTGTTCTGCAGTTGCCCGCGTATTTTTTTTCTTTTTCTTTTTTTTTCTTTTCTTTTCTTTTCCTTTTTTCAGTTTTGCGTGTTAGTTGAATAAAGATAATAAACTCCTCGTTTTGCTACATAACCATGAATACTCGCCGCCTTTTGTTATTGATTCTACTCATGCATGCACACCGTAGTTATGAAGGTTATCATCTCAACATCGCGCGATGATTAGCATTTTTGATTGCCTCCCGTTACCAAGTATCTACTTAATCTTCTTCTTTCCACTGTTAATCGCTATTGTGTCTGCGTGTTCTGTGTGTTTTGCGTTTTCTATAATCACTGTGTATTCGTGCTACTTTGTGTGCGCATCATGGAAGCCTTAGCAAACTTTGCTACCTTCCGTGACAGACTCCCTCAGGACGTAAGTGAATTCTTACGTATCCGAGGTTTGTCCAACTTCGCTGAATTGCCTTGGCATTCAGTGGAGTGCCATCCGTATTATGCGCAAATTATCACTGCTATTGCTGCCACACCTGCTACAGAGCAGAGTTGGCCTATTACGTGTTTGCCATCTTGTGTTGTAATCACCCTACAGTCATTTGCTGCCGCTTTTTGACTCTCTCCGGAAGGACGAGAAAATGGTCTTAATCTTCCGATTGAGACTATGATTGAATTGTTCCCAAGGCACTCATCGAATGAGTATGCCATACTCTGTCGCCCTGATCCTGAATGGACCGCTCTTCAATTCTTAGTGGCCATCTTGAATCTACAGAAACGCACTTACGGAATTTCACGCCCGTTTTACTCCATGCTTCACATGGCTTCTCAGGAGCCTGTCAATTTTGCTTCTTACTATTTCCGACGCATTCACCGTGAATGCATTACGGTTATTAAACATGTAAATAAGGGAGAACTTCTGCGTTCACGTTTACCGCATATCATTACCTTTTTGTTTCCGGCCCTCCAAGCAGTGCAACCACCTCCAAGAGCTCCAATCTTATATCATGAGGAATCTGCTCAAATACTTGAAGACGACGAAGAAGATGATGAAGAAATCTTCTAGCTCCTCCGCCGAAAATGCATACGGATCAGTTCTTCTGACAGTCACGTACAAGGGTCTGCCGTTGGAAATAACGCAGACAAAAATGAAGAGGAGATTTTCCACGACACTGCCACCTCGATTCACCACGATTCGTCCGCTCAGTCTTCTCCAAACCAGCAACGAGATCAAAGTGTTACTGCCGATTCTGAAGACAGATCTTCTAAGGAAGAATCTCACCAGCAGTCTCAACAAGATGTGCAAGAAGATACGCAGGTTATTGTTGTAGAAGTTTTGGCAGCTTTGATTGCCGCAGTAGATTCTGTAGTTGCCCAACCTCAAGTGACTACGTAGCAACTTATCGAAAAATTATTGGTGGCCAACGATCTGCAACCCACTCCTCCACCCATACCTCCAATTAAACCCATTAACCCCATTCCACCTATTGTACCTGAAGCACCGGATTCCTCATCCTCGTCACCTAACTATTCTCCACCCACTTCCCATCAACTCTTGACAACTTCTTCATCTCAACCACATCCTCCTATTGTGTTTCCTTCGTTACCTATGTTTACTGAGCTAGCATCTATGGGCCATATGTTGATCCAACTATCACAGCAACTACCAACACAGATGAAAGAGGTTACTGATAATCTAAGAGAAGAATTCCAGCATAAAGTCGATGTTCTTGAGGTAGATATTAATCCACTCCAGGAAGAGCTAGATGTAGTAAAAGCAGAAAATCATGCCCTGCACGAACAGATTCGATGCCTTCAAGAACAGCTTACCGAACAAAATTCATTGATCAGTCAGAGAGATGTTGCGTTAGCAGAGATACAAGCCAAGGAAGAGTTATTAAGTGCTGTTGATGCAGAGATTCTTCAGTTACAGCAGTTAGTTAAGAATAAAGAGGATGCTCGTATAGCATTGGGAAACTTTTTGGAAGAAACTAGAGTGCAGTTGGATGAAGCCGTGTAGAAAGGACAGGAACTGATAAATTTACTAAAGCAAACCAATACAGAGCTCCAGTTCGCAAATGCAACCCTGTTTGAATCAAATTTTGCTCTTAAAACACAGATGACGTTAACCGCTCAGCTCAAGAAAGAGGTTCCAGTGATCCGAAGAGAGCGAGATGCTTATTACCAGACCATCCAATACCAATCAAACGAACTGGAGAGAAGAGAAAAGCAGCTCGGTGCTCAAGCAGAGCGTTTATCCCGTGTCGATCAACAGATTGCCGATATGAAATTGAGCCATGACACAGCACTGGCAAATGACTTTTACCTGCAGGAAGCGTTTTTGCAGACACAAGCGGAAATATTAATGAGCCAAGTAATTTCTTTAAGTTCTATCCGTACTGATGTGCAACTAGTAGAACCAGACATTCTAAAGAGAATGCTGGATAGCCTCAAACAGAAAATTGCCAGAACATTTAAGTTAGCCCGAACAATGTATCTTGAGGGTATAGTAGAAGAGTTATAAATTTTGTATCTCTGCGGGTTCAAATCCACCATGCGTGCCAGTGTAAGCCGCCGGATTAGCAATTGTAAATCTTTTCCTTTTCATATTCCGCACAAACCAAAAGTTCGTTGCGTAGAATTGTAACTACTTATACATCAATGAAAGGACGCTCCGGTGACAACCAAAAGAATTGCCAGACTGTCTGTCTGGGCGATACGTTTTGTGGAGTTCCCATAGTGTTGTATTTGAGAATTCTGAGTAGTATTGTGTTATTGTTTTTCCTCTTTTGTTTGATTATCTTCAATTGTGGTTAACGTTGTTCCATTAAGTAAGACTTGTAAGTCTGTATTACGGTAATGTTTTGGTGCTGTGTACTGAGAAATTCTTAATTTGTGTACGAACCAGGAATCTGTGAGAGAATGAACCAGAGTAGTGATAGTAATTCGTGTTAACAGAGTTCTTTGAACACTTGTGTACTGCTTTGTGAATGAGTTAATTGGGAAAATCAAGACTTAGGGCCTCTGATTAGTAGACCCCTACCACTCCCAAGAACCCGAAAAGAGCTTAAACGCGTCTCTGACGGAAACACGCGTTTAACATAACCTTCTTCAAGTTAATGCATACCCCCAACTTTCCATTCTTCTTGGGCACCACTACAATGGGGGACACCCACTCAGTGTGCTCAATTTCATAGATAAATTTAGCTTCTACCAAACTATCTATCTCTTCCTTGATCTTGGCAGCATAATGTCATTATATGTGTATGGCTTCTACTTATAGGGCTTGGCTTCTGAGGTCATGGGAATCATATGTGAGCATATGTCAAGGTCTACTCCTTTTTAGTCCTTATAACTCCAAGTAGACACATCTCTGTATTCTCTTAGCAAGGCTATCAGCTCTTGCTTCTCGTCCTCTGTTGAATCATGTCCTATGTATGTACATCGTTATTCACCTTCCTCTATGGTCACAATGATTTTGTTAGCTGTCTCTTTGTTATCATAGGCCACTCCTGTGAGTGCTTCTTGGTTTGGCATTTTGACCATGAATTTTCTATCCTCAACTAGTAGCTTCTCTAAAGTGAGATTGCATTGCACTTTAGTGTTCTTTACTACCTCCATATTCCTATGTATGGCTGAGTCTTCACTCCTTCTCATGACCATGGGTGCTCTCATATAGGTGGATGTTACTTCCCATGGTCTTGTGAAATGTGTTAGTTCTTGTAAGGAATTAGACTCGAAGTCTAATTGTTCACTAGACTGTTTACCCTCTTGCTCTCCATAACCATAAGGAATATCTTGTGGGAATTGATCATGCAAGTCATCCACAAGTTCCATGGGAGGAGGGTTATCAATTTCTTTTGCCCATTTCTCTTCTTGAATTTCTCTAAGAAATTCTTGGGAATACTGATTCATAGAAGAAGAGGTGTGTGGTTCAGTGGAATTAGGCACATAAGCTTCATGGGGAGGAATTCTTATTCTTTTATTTACGTTGTCCTTACCCTAGGAGGTGGCTTCCTTTCTAGATTTTGCAATTAAACTCTCCATTTTTTCTAATAATCCATCAAAATGCAACTATGTCTTAGCTGAACTAGAGCAATTGAAGAGACAACTTGCTTCAAACATGGTCTGAGCCAACTCCACCACCTTAACACAAAGCTTGGTTCCTTCAATATCTAGATCAACTCTAGGGTAACATTTTTCATCATCTGTTACATTTGGCCCTTCTTGGATTTTGGCTTGATATGCTCTAAGCATCATGTCTAGGTCTTTGGGAGTGGGATCTACTAAGACTGATCCTGCTCTATGTAGTGGTGGGCTTATATGAGGTGGATTAGAAGGTGGTGGATTAGAAGGTGATAGGTATGGTGGGGGTGGTGATGTGTGAGAGTGCAGTTGAGATGTGAGTTCAATTATCTTGGCCTTTGTCTCTCTTAGAATTTCCTCAAGTTCACTCATTTTCTTTGACCATTGTCTCGTAATTCGTTCACAGTTATCCTTCCAGGCTCTTGTCCTTTTCTTGGCTAGGCTCTTAGTCTCACTAGTGTCAGAACTCTTTGCTTGGCCTAAGCCTTGGTTCTGTTGTAATGCTTGAGCTCTCATGTCCACTTGCACTCGGGAGTGGAAGTTACACTTCTAGTGGAATCACTACTAACCCAATCACATTAATGGGAGTGATCTTTGGCACATTGTTTGGGCCCTTAGGACCATCCCGTAAGAGGTGCTCCTTCCCATAATGTGGACAAAAACCTTGAATTTTCACTGATTGGGGATGCACCGGTGTAGGTGTATGGCAATCACGAATGAAGTGATCACCTTGGCATGTATAGCACGTTCCTCTAGGTGTTGGGGGTCTCATCTATCTAGGTTGGGGCCTAGAGTTAGGGTTTGCATACATAACATTAGCATATTCTGGCACACAGTACTTCTCGTTATGCTTAGGTGATCGCATATAGTAAGCTTGTGGACTATCGATATGAGTCAAGTCAAAATTGTGATCACTCAGTTCACTTTCTATAATCAATGGTGATGTTGGCACTAAGGCTCTATTTATGTTTTCTTCAACGGCTGCATACTTCATTGGAATCACATTGGCTAGATTTGGAGGTTGCTAAGATAGCACTCGCTGAGGCCTTGGTTGAGCTTGATAGGGTTGTTGATATGGTTGTTGGGGCCTAATGATGGAGTATATCCACTCCTAGTTGTAGCAGAAGAATGATAGGCCCTTCCTTGGACCAAACAGCTCACTACCACAGTCCAACAAAAATTGAATTGCTCTCTGGACCTGAGGACTAAACTTATGAAATTTTGCACAACAAATAGACTCTCTAAACTTTCCAACAAGCCATAGATCACTCAATTTGGAGAATGTGACCTATGTCAACCTCCTTGCACAAGAGAGACCAAAATCTACCCAAACGGGTAGCTTGCACCTACGTGTACCTTCCAACACACATATACTTGGGAATATGCAGAGATCAGACCAGAGAGCTTTCAAGCTCAATATACTCAAGGTTAATGAATAGTTGATACTAATATTACATCCAAATGAAAGCTTAAAATCATAGGAACAAAATGAGCTATCTCACAAATGAATCAAACTCCTACACAAAGAGATATGGGTGATCAAAGATCACTTCCTATGAGAAAACTCTAGCAAAAAAGGCACTTGCTTAGCTAGGGGCTAGCTTATACCTGGAGTAAACACTCCTAATGAGAGCCTACAAGTGCTCAAATGCTAGAGGAGGATGGCCACGACTTTGCTCCATGTGTTTGCTTATACAATGCTCAAAAAGGTAGTTGTAGATTTGAATTCAAAAATGCCCTCCAAATGATCCTGACTTTTCTCCATTAATTAGGTGAGTAAAGAGCTGAGAAAACTCGTGGAAAATTGGTTGTATATCCTAACAAAAAGTGTGAGTAATGTGGCGCTTCAACTTGGCATGAGTTCCCACACTTGATATTGCTAAAATTCTAACACTCCCCCTCAAGCTCAAGTGTTAGTCTCCATTGATCTCCTTCAAGTTGAGGTTGATCTTGAACTTCTCCAACTTGCTTGCATCCATAAACTGCATGAGTTCCCACACTTGAGATTGTTAAAATTCTAACACCTAATATATTGTTGTGATGGGTATTGGTTCTGGTTTCTTCCTTGTTGTGGATATGTCTATAAATTAATTTTGTCTAACAGCTTGCTTGTTATAAGGGTAGTATGGTGTGGTGTGGTTAGTGTACCTGCTTTCTATGATGCAGTATTGGGTGTTTGGGTTAGCTTGGGTTTGATCTATGATTGGGTACACATTAGCCATATCGTCTCCTCCACATGTATAGCATTGTTTCATTGTGGCAAATCTAGGTATATGTTTGCTAGAGACCCCTAAATTCTGAGCTACCTTCACTACAAGTTCCTCTATCGATGTGGATTGTTTAGAGGTGAGGCTAGTAGAGCTATCTAAATCTTTATAGATTTTTGAAAGCTCCAATTCCTCCCCTAGATTATCCCCAATGTCTATGCACATCCTTACATACTCTTCTATGGATCTAGGGTCTTTTAAGTACACATAAGATCTCAGTTTGGTACTTAACAATCCATCTAATAATAAAGCCATTTGTTTGGCTAGAGTGGGTAACTCTGGCACTCAACATCTCTCTAGGTATTTTTCTAAACCTTCTTCCTGAAAGTCTAACCATTTCTTGAGGTGTTTGTTTGAAGTTGTGTATCAAGGAAGAGGTGTTGTGTTTGATGCCACTTTTGGAGAATTCAGTGATGAATGCTTTTAACAACTGATCTATATTCCTAAATTGGCCTTAGTGCAGTGGTTGGAACCATGTTAAGGTAGTGTTCTTGAGAGTTAGACCAAAGGAATTGTACTGAGTGAATAGATCCTCAACTTGTTCAACTCTCAACACCTATTTAAACTCTACTACATGATCGTATGGATCTCCGGTGCCATCAAAGCAATTCTTCATGGATTTAACCAATTGGGTGGGCCTCAAGATTCTAGAGTGTTCTCTAGGTCTAGGCAAGGAAAAATCATCGAGGCTTCTTTGATGTCGTGGATTTTTGTGTCTCTCCTAATCAATTCTTTCTGCCTCTAGTCTTGACCGCTCTCTTCCTGAGGGATTTGCAAAGCTCACTTCTAGTCTCTCTCTAACTCATTAGTTCTGGAGGATCCTGCTCCTTGGAGACCATAGGAAACATTAGACTTTGGTGGAGGGAAAATCAATTTGCCCTTCCAAGAGTATCCATGCTTACCATGCTCTGTTACCAAGAACATTCTCTCTTATGTGTTATCTAGACAGACAACTTTGCCTAGTATTTTTGGGTCCTTGAACTCATAAATAGTGACTCCACCTATTTCGCTAAGTTGATATGAGTTGAACCTCCAAAAGGCTTCCTCTGTTTCTCTATTCAAGATAAGCTCTATACTTTTGTTGTCTTGGGGAACCCACTTTGGAGTAATCACTCTTGTCAAGATAGAATTGCCTCAAGGATTCTTAGGGTCTCATCCTAGGTCCCCTTGCTCTAAGTCTCCTATATCATTCTCGCGAATAACATTTCCAAACTTATCCGTCCTATTTGGTAAGCTAGTAACCACATATATGGTTCCTTGCTTATCAACATACGAACCCTCTTGAAACTTAACCACTGGTTGTTCAAGTCCAAAGGGTTTACTAGGATATTTGAGTTGGACTGCTGATCACCTCAAACCATCCTCATGGATGCATGCACCTAATCGGTTGGTCCTAATATACTCCAAATTTGTCTTATAAGGACCTTCTGGTGTCTATAAATAGGTTGTGTTTGCAGTACCTATCGATCGTTTCATGTTAAAGGACATCTCTGAATTACTCATTTCCAAACTGAGTATGTAGGGATAATCACTAAGTTGTTGGACCCACAACCTAGCTTTATGGTTGACATTAGCCTCAGACGATATGATACTTTGTCAGTCTCTCCCTAGGTGTCTGCCTGATCTAAGGTTCATATGCCCAATTGATTAGCCCAATGAACCTTGTACAATCACATTACTGATTCCTTGATATCAATTACTTATTCCTTTTACTTCCTTTATGATGTATTTCCTTGTCTTTAAATATGCATCATCAAGAGCACTTAGGTTTGTCATAATTGATGTTTTTCATCCTATAAAATTAACTTCTTTGACCTTAAGTTGTCCCTTGACTACAATTAATCCTATTCTTGAACTTGAGAATTTAAGAGATCTTAGAACTTGGATGTTCCTATCGTGCCTCTAATCAATCAAAACCACTATTCACACTTAGTATATGCTAAGAATTGACTGAGGGGGTTAAGAGATCTTCCAACCTCAAGTCACTTCTCTTTGGTTGCCATTGCATGCCCAAGAAGCGTGTTCCCAAGCTTGCACACATTCTTACTTTGGATGCCCTTCGATGCTCTCAATAGACATGTAAAAGTCCCATAGTTAGATCAAGATCAGTTAAATTTAATTGAACTAACAGACCATTTTCATTCATGTAGTTCAAAGACTGAATTGTCACTTGTATTTATGAAAGACTACCTTAGAGATCCTTCAGTTTCCTCACCCCTATGGAAGGTCAACTTCAAAATACTATATCTAAAACTCCACCTATTAGTTTTGCTGAAATTAGTCAAGATTTGCATAGGATTTTAAACGAGCTTTCCAACGGACTCAAGATCACTCAAAACGGATTTTGTATGAAGAAGTTATGCCAATTCAATGTCTTTGGGTTAAAATAGGCAAACAAACAAACGGGATTTCTTGAATTATTTGCTTGGGGGCCTCAATATGCTCCAATCATGTGAAATTTGTCACCCAAAATTGATAAGAATTTTAAAAATTAAAACCCTAAAAAATTATCCGAATTTGCTTGTCAATCACGATCGACAAAGCTTTTAATCACGATGGACAGAGCTTTCCGTCATGGCTTATCAATCCCGATGGATAGTTTCTATCACGATTGATGGTGTCAATTGCGATCGATGGGTCAATCATGATGGACAAAATTTTTTGGATTTTTTGCATAAATTTGTGTCAATTGTAGCATGTGCATCACGATGGATAAATTTCTCACCAAAATGGGGTGTCAATCATGATTTCTCTATCAATCCCGATGGACAGGGGTGTCTGTCATGATGGACGCCTATCTGTCATGATGGATAAAAATTCTATCGTGGGTTTTCAATCATGATGGACTGAAAATTCTAGTTTTTTGCATTTTCTTATGTCAATCAGCGTTTTATACGTCACGATGGACTAGTTTCTCACCGAATTTTGTTGTCAATTATCCTATGTGTGTGGATCTTGATGGCCAGAGGTGTCCATCATGATGGATATTGTCCATCATGATGGATATCGTCCATCATGATGGACAAAGGTGTCCATCGGGGTCTGTCAATTTTGATGGACAGGCACTCCATCACCATGAACAATGTGAATCATGATTGATGCTGTCAATTGTGATGGATAGAGAAAATGCAAATTTTTTTGAAATTTTTGTGGGGTTATGATATGTAAGGCTTCTAGACTATGCCTTTGCACTTAGTTTTACCAAAAAGTTGCTTTTTTTGTCAATCGAGATTGACAGAGCTCAACACCCTAAGACTTGCACATACATTTTTCGTACTTATTGGAGTTGCTGGAGAGGATGATACAGCCTACAAGAAATGCTAAACAATGCACAAAACAGAATGCACACAAGCTCTCTCTTGCTCTCTTTCACAAGTGAAATGCGGGGAATGAGGTGGGGAAGGTGATATGACCAAAATTTGAAAATTTAGCAAAGATGGAGATGGAGGTGGGAGATGGTGAGGATGATGATGGTGATGATGGTGATGAAGTAAGTAATAGAACATAATGAAGAGTAAGGAAAATACCTATGAATCCAACATCATAACTCTATGTCTTACCATCACATGCTCCTCCTCAAAGCTCTCTCCCCGACAACGGTGCCAAATTTGGTGTCAGTTTAGCACAATGGCAAGTACCAATGTAAGGAGATCCTCCTCATAAATGTCAATCTGTGGAGATGTGAGGATTGGTACGACGACCATGAGCAAGTGATGGCACAAGTGGGTGAGTGAGAAGCACACTAACATGCACACACATACACACATGTGCACATAAGGCAAGAACAAAGAGAGGAACAATGAGGTGCTTTGCTTTGGCCCTATCCAGACCTAGTGTGTGGCCTAGTAAAAAATTAGGTTCAAAGGCTTATTTGAGGGCTCAAACAAAGTCTAAAAATTATCAAAATTTATACGTAAGTACTCCTAATACTCCTCAATCTTGAGGACTCCTTGACTTGAAAAAATGGAGTCTAATATACCAAAAACAATATCTACAATGTTGGTTTGGTGATGAAAATCACATTTGAAAAAGATTTATCCTTAAAAAATTGGATAGGCCTAGTTGTTGGATCCTCTTTGACTGGTTTGCCTACTTGGTCCTACTTGATTGTCCCTATGCTCTAACTCTTTGCATCGGCTCCCTTGTCTTGTAATGCCCTGACTTCCATGGTTGCTACCAACATCTTTAAAAAGTACTTAGCTCTTGTGGAGAACCAAGTAGGTAAAACCCTAAAAAGATTAAGGTCATATAGATGGGGGGAATACTTCTCCCATGAATTTAATTCTTATCTCCAAGAGATAGGAATCAAAAGGAAAATCACCACTAGATACACTCCTAAGTAGAATGGAGTGGAAAAGAGAAAAAATAGGACAATTGTGGAGGCGGCAACGTCCATGCTCAATGAGAAGAAAATTCCCAACTATTTGTGGGCATAGGTTTTATAACAACCATCTATTTGGTGAATAGACTTCCATCAAAGGCTCTAGATGACATGAATCCATATGAGGCATGGAATGGAAGAAGACCTAGCTTGGATCATTGAAGGATCTTTGGATGCATTTCATATGCACACATACCTTCGAATATTAGAGGTAAATTGGACCCTAAGGTAGAGAAATGCCTATTCATTGGTTATGAGCTTAATAAAAAATTTTATGGATTGTACAATCCAAGCAGCAAAGGATTCACTGCAAGTAGAGATGTTGTGCTTGATGAAAACAAAGCATGGTTTGAAGATGATTGCAGGAGAATCAAGCTACATTATGACCAAGAGGAGGACTTTCCAACTCTGTCAAGAAAGAATGATCACACACTTGAAGCATCAAGTGACTTTCAAGATGATCAAAAGAAGCCAAGGAGAGAAAATGATTCCTAGAACTCCAAAAGCAAAGACAAAGCATAGGAGTTGAGGGATGTAGCAGAATCCTCTCAACAAACAATCAAAAGGTCAACTAAAGAGAAGATGAAGTTAAAAGGGTATGCCTATGATACATCATTGCCCTGTAGGGAAACCACACTTGGGAGTTGGTACCCAAGAGTTCATCTACATAGATCACAGGATCGAGGTGGATATGCAAAGTTAAAAAAAAGTCTGATGGACCTAGCCTGTTAATAGGTACAAAGCAAGACTTGTGGCCAAAGGGTATGCACAAACACAAGGGATTGATCATGAAGATAATTTTCACATGCAGAAAAGATGCCAATTATTAGAGTGTTTATGAGCATTGCAACTTCAAAGAATTGTAAGACTACCAAATGGATGCTAAAAATGCATTCCTAAATGGATGGATTTCTAAAGAGGTATACATGGCTTAACCTCCTAGTTTTCAAGACTTATCATTTCTTAAGTATGTAAATAGGTTAAGGAAGGCCTTATATGGCTTGAACAAAGACCCAAGGGCTTGGAACCATAGGCTTGTCACTTATTTGTAGGATAGAGGATTCATTGTGGGCAAATGAGATCCTTCCCTCTTTATCATGCGGAATCAATATAAAGTTATATACATCTATGTATATGTTGATGATATTATAATAACAAGTAATGATATTGAAGGTATAAGGAGGAACAAGCTTCAAATGAAAGAAGAGTTCAAAATTGGTGACCTAGGACAACTCACATACTTCCTTGGGTTGGAAATAGTGTATATAGAAAAGCAAGTGTATCTTAATCAAAGAAAGTATATCAAAGACATGATTGCCAAGCAAAATGGAGAACTCAAAGGTTGTAGGTACACCTATCAAGATGAACCTAAAGTTAAGTGCTCATGAAGGTGAGAAAATTGAAGATATAACTAGCTATCATAGTCTAGTTGGTAGCCTGAACTATGCTAACTTGACAAGGGTTGACATTTTCCATGGATTAAGTCTCTTAAGTTAGTTCATGCACACTCTTAGGAAATATCACATGGAAGCAACCAAGAGGATGCTCAAATATTGGAAGGGAACCATCAATGAAGGCTTGTATTACCCATACACATCTAATATAGATATCAAACTTTTCTTTGATGCAGATTGAGTAGGCTCTAAAGATGACATGAGAAGTACATCTTGATACCTCATCTTTGCACGTACAAAGCTAATTTCACAATCCTCAAAGAAGCAACCCATTGTTTCACTCTCATCAACTAAATCTGAATATAGAGGAATAGCTAATGCAACTCATGAAGCATTGTGGATCATGACCTTGTACTCTGATTTAGGTCTTAAGTCATCTACTCCTCATATCTTTGGGGATAATATTAGTTCATTGAATCTTGTTGCTAACTCAATCTATCATGCCAACAGTAAGCACATAGAAGTCCACTATCACTATGTCAGGGAGAAGACCACAAGCAAAGGAGTTCAGTTATCATATGTATCTATTGACCAACAATGTGCACACATGATGACAAAGGCATTGGATGGAGTCAAGTTGAACAGGTTCAAAGCAATGATTGGATTACAAGAGATATTGAAGAATTGAAGACTCAAGTTTCTTATGATTGATGGGGAGTTGTTGGTGCAAGAAGCATGCATAAGATATTTGCTTATGCTCTTGAATTGGATTACAAGAGATATTGAAGAATTGAAGACTCAAGCTTCTTATGCTTGAGCGGGGGTTGTTGGTACAAGAAGGAAACCGGTTATGCTTATGCCCTTGGATTTCTCTCAGCTTTCTTCATACATAGTATAAAACCAAGCTCCAAACGCTTATACTCTATATTGCTTGTAAAATACTAAAAAAAAACATTACATACATAGCACAAACACAAATTTCTTGGGTGTTACGAATGTGATCAAACTAATAGTCTATGGCTGACCAGGCCACTATATGTTTTATAAAAGAACATATACAAAAAGTGTTGGAGATAGATGTCTGCGGAAGCACGCGAACAACACAAGGAAGAAGAAGAAGCTTGGAGCACAAACACACAATAATGAATGTATTACTAGAGAATGTACAAAGATAAGTAGCCCATTAGGGCAATAGGCGTATATACAAGCCGGGGGAAAAAAATCTCCTAAAGAGGGAAAAAAGCGCCCCGGCGGTCCTAGTGTGTTCACACACATCACTACCTAAATATATCAACAAATCCCCCCTGGGAGTGATGCGGTGAACAAGGAGCTGGCACTCATGTATAAGGAAGTGCCAAGCTATGTGGAAATCACTCCACAAAAGGAAGTAAGCCCAAAGCTTTGCGGAAAGCTTCAAACTTCTCCCTAGGCAGAGCCTTCATGAAAAGGTCTGCTATGTTCTCCTACGTGGGCACATATGCCAAGCTGATCTCCCCAGCAGAGAACCTCTCCCTCACATAGTGATAATGCACCTCAATGTGCTTAGTGCGAGCATGGAACACAGGGTTCCTCACAACTGCCAATGCGCTATGACTATCAGTGAAGATGGTGGTGCCAGAAGACTGGCCAACACCCAAACCAGCCATAAGGCGTCTGAGCCACACACACTCAACAGTCGTTGTGAAAGCTTCCCTATACTCAGCCTCACAACTGGAAGTGGCCACAATAGGCTGCTTCTTGCTCAACCAAGATATACATGAGCTACCAAGCATGAAGCAAAAACCACTGGTGGACACATGAGTGTCATAGCAACCATCCCAATCTGAACCATCTTTTGGAAACGAGGAATGCTGCATTTTGCCCAAAATACAGCCTTCACAAACATGTTTTCCAGGTGCCTCAAGTTTGGGCAAAGAGGACACCATTTCAGATTTCTGTAGGCGTAGCAAACTAGAAAAATTTAGATGACCAAAGCGTGCATGCCAAAGCTTTGCATCTGACATAGCCTGAG
The DNA here is from genome assembly GCA_020310875.1 of Ceratopteris richardii. Lineage (NCBI taxonomy): Eukaryota > Viridiplantae > Streptophyta > Polypodiopsida > Polypodiales > Pteridaceae > Ceratopteris > Ceratopteris richardii. The sequence continues at coordinate 11,817,688 of CM035440.1, forward strand.
AATCATGAATTGCACATGCTGAATCATTCACAGATCTTTCATAGTCTATGATCTTATACAGCCCATGACATAAAATGCCAGAAGCAATAATAACATCGCCATTTGACAGATCATGAACTCTACATCTGTCATCAACAAATTTCACAACCAAGCCAATCTTGGCTAATGCAGAAACTGATAATAGATTCTTCTTGATCCTTGGCACAAACAAAGCATCTGACAAGGTGAAAGAACTACCATCAGCAGTAGTCAGAATGATCTTACCAACTCCCATAACAGGATAAGAGGAGTTGTTGGCGCACGTGACAGTATTCCCTGTAGGGTCAGGCTCGAGTGAAGAGAAGAAACTGCACTGCGAGGTAATATGTTCGGTCACCCCACTATCAAAGTACCAAACATCTGAGTCCACTACAGACATGCACTACTCATGAGAAGATGAGTCAAAACTGCAAACAGTAGTAAACGCCCATTCTTCTTCCTACACAAGATTAGCAGACTCTATTTTTGGTTTAGAGGCTTTTGCAACAACCATTCCAGCCTCCTTTTTCTTTGCCTCTTTTGCAGCCAGTTTTGGACAGTTCTTTATGATATGATCATTCCCTTTACAGTACTTGCAAAACAATTTCTGCTTTTTTTATTTCTTCTGATCTTTATCCTGGTTCTTCGAATGTATAGCATTTGCAGATTTCTGCTTACTAGTAGAAGAGCTCCATTTTCCTTTGCCCTTCTGACTAGCCAGGAAAGCTTGATCTGCAACACGCATAATGGACATGTTCTGCCTTGACTGATCTTCCTGCAACAGAACAGAGACTAACTCCTCAAATGACAAGGCATTTGGATTGCCTTTCATCATCAACTGAAGAGTAGAAGCAAAACTCTGATATGAATCAGGAAGACCATTCAGATCAGTCTGCACAAGTGAGCTATCTGGTATAACCTCATCAGCAGAAATGAACTGTTCCTTCAAGTCTTTGATCTTTGTTAGGAAACTTTCCATAGAATCACCTTCATTCATGTGCTCACTCTCCAACTGTTTTCGGAGGTAAGCAACACGAACCTCATTCCTAGCTTGGTACAATGTGCTAAGTGTATCCCAAGCATCCTTAGCTATTCTGTAAGAGCGAATATGAGGAATAATGGCACATTTGACAGACAAAGCTATCAATGCATGTGCCTGGGCATCTCTGCCATCCCAACGGATCTGCTCTGCAGTAGGTGCTGCAGAAACAGTAGCACGAATAGGAATCTGCACAATATCATCTTTGACACCATCTTCAGCAGCTCCAGCACCTGTATTTGCAGTACCTGTTGTTTAAGGTGTAACAGGACGTCTCTCAACACCCTGCACAATGTTCCACAATCCTTTTGCAACCAATACATGTCGCATCATATAAGCCCATAATGGGTAGCTGGTACCATCCAACTTATCCTCAACAGTCACATACGGAATACATCACTGCTTTCAGCCATGGCTGGTGACTAAAATACCTTGATGCAGAAAATTGACTGTATCTCAAAAAGTTGAACGGAACTGCCTAGACGAGTTCTGTTAAACCTGTAGCAGACTTTGAGACGCTTATACTGGCGAACAGAAACAGGTATATACCTTTGGCACAAAAAGACAAAATAGCCTGCACAAGCGCTGTGATAGTGCGTTCGGGGGCCAAAACGAGCTCAGATCGTGATTTCGGCACCACAGAGCGAAGATGTTTTGATCTCGGAAACACCCTGAGTATGCTCACCAAAATTCGTACGATTCTGAGACTGCAAACGGAGGAGTGTCGACGGCGCCCTAGATGAAGCAACGACCTGCTCTGATACCAATTGTTGGAGATAGATGTCTGCGGAAGCACGCGAACAACACAAGGAAGAAGAAGAAGAAGCTTGGAGCACAAACACACAATACTGAATGTATTACTAGAGAATGTACAAAGATAAGTAGCCCATTAGTGCAATAGGCGTATATACAAGCCGGGGGAAAAAAACCTCCTAAAGAGGGAAAAAAGTGCCCCGACGGTCCTAGTCTGTTCACACACATCACTACCTAAATATATCAACAAAAAGTGTCTGAAAGCCATTTTTCCTTTCATGTGAACACTAACGGTAACAAACTCCCACTAAAGGCCAATATGGCCAAAATGACTATGGGAGAAAAATAAAGAATGATAAAGAATACATGACTATAAGTATACAAATTATACCTCTCGCGTGATGGGAATGTTACATAGTATACAAGTAACTATGTAAGATCATGAATCAAGTAACCCCCATCAAGTGACAACAGTGTTGAAAGCTAACTTGTGGTAGAGCTTTAGTTGAATTATCTGTAGCATTAACTTGAGTACGAACATTCTCAAGAATAATGTGCTCGGTGGCTAAACAGTCTCTAATGAAGTGCTATTGCACCTCAATGTTCTTGTTCTTCGCATGATAGACTGTATTCTTAGCCAATCCAATGGCACTCTGACTATCACTTAGCAAACAAGGTAGATCCTACAGTAGACCCATATGACAAGCAAGATGGGAAATCCACAATGCTTCCTTACATGCCTCACTTGCTGTAACATACTATGGTTCTATAGTGGAAACATTTGTACATTCTTGAAGACAATATCTCCAAGAGATAGGACCTCCAAAAAAAAAAAAAATGTACCTTGATGTAGACTGACGATTGTCTACACAACCAACATAATCAAAATTTGTGTAAATAATAATGGATGCTTTCCCTCTACCCAAGCATAGACACTTGTCCTTATTTCCACTCAAATATCTCAAAATCATCTTGACCACTTCCCAATGCTTCTTGCCAGGATTAGACATATATCTGCTCATGACTCCCACTACAAACACAATGTCTAGTCTCCTAGCTACCATAGCATACATGAGAATACCAATAGTAGAGTGATAACGAATTTTGGTCATGAATTCCTTTTCCCTATCTGATATGGGGCAATCATCCTTGCTCAATTTCACATACGTGGGTAAAGGTGTACTCAATGCCTTTCCACCCTACATATTGAGCCTTGAAGTACTTTGGATATGTACTCACTTTGAGACAAGTATATGCATCTTTTACTCCTATCATGATTAATGCGCATGCCAAGAACATGTTTGGCATCCCCCAAATCCTATTGATATAATTAGCTAGTGATGTGTGTGAACACACTAGGACTACCAGGGCACTTTTTTCCCTCTTTAGGAGGTTTTTTTCCCATGGCTTATATATATGCCTATAGCACTAATGGGTTACTTATCTTTGTACGTTCTAGTGGTAATACATTCAATATTGTGTGTTGTGCTCCAGGCTTCTTCTTCTTCCTTGTGTTGTTCATGTGCTTCCACATTTGTCTAACTCTAATAATTGGTATCAGAGCAGGTCACCGCTTCATCTAGGGCATCGTCAACACCCCTCCAATCACAATCTCCGAATCACACAAAATTTAGTGAGCATACTCAAGGTGATTAGGAGATCAAAACAGCTTCATTCTCTAGTGCCAAAATCATGATCTGAGCTCATTTTGGCCTCTAAATACACTATCGTAGTGCTTGTACAGGTTATTTCATCTTTTTGTGCCAAAGATATATGCAAGTTTTGGTTTGCCAATATAAGTGTCTCAAAGTCTGCTATAGGTCTAGGAGAACTCATTAGGGTAGTTATGTTCAACTTTTTCAGATATAGTCCTTTTTTTGCATCATAGTATTTTTATCAGTGGCCATGGCCGAAAGCACTCATGTATTCCGTATGTTGGTTGCTGAGGATAAGTTGGACAGTACCAATTACCCATTGTGGGCTTATATGATGCGACATGTATTGGTTGCAAAAGGATTGTGGAACATTGTGTAGGGTGTTGAAAAACGTCCTATTTCACTTGTAAATACAGTTATTGAACCTGATGCAGATGATGTTGATATTCTTCAGATTCCTATTCGTGATACGATTTCTACTGCACCTACTGTAGAAGAAATTCATTGGGATGGCAGATATGCTCATGCACATGCTTTGATAGCCGTGTCTGTCAAACGTGCCATTATTCCTCACATTCACTCTTGCAGAACAGCTATAGATGCTTGTTATACACTTACCACATCGTACCAAGCTATGAATGAGGCTCATGTTGCTTACCTCCAAAAATAGTTGGAGAGTGAGCATTTGAATGAAGGTGATTCTATGGACAGGTTTTTGACAAAGATCAAGGATTTGAAGGAACAATTGATTTCTACCAATGAAGTCCTTCCTGACATCTCACTTGTGCAGACTGTTCTGAATGGTCTTCTGGACTCATATCAGAGTTTTGCTTCTACTCTTTGTTTGATGATGAAAGGTAATCCAAATGCCTCAACATTTGAAGAGTTAGTTTTTGTTTTGTTCCAGGAAGATCAGTCCAGGTAGAACAGGTCCATTATGCATGTTGCAGATCAAGCTTTCCTGGCTAGTCAGAAAGGCAAAGGTAAATGGAGCTCATCTACTAGTAAGCAAAAATCTGCAAATGCTGCATAATTGAAGTAGAAGACAAAGATGAGAAGAAATCAGAAAAACAAAAATTGTTTTGCAAATACTGTAAAGCAAATGATCATATCATTGAAAGTTGTTCAAAATTGGTCGCTAAAGAGGCAAAGAAGAAAAAGGCCGGAATAGTTGTTGCAAAGGTCTCTATAGCAAAAACAGAGTGTGCTAATCTTGTGTAGAATGAAGAATGGGTGTTTACTACTGTTTGCACTTCTAACCCATCTTCTCATGAGCAGTGTATGTCTATAGTAGACTCAGATGTTTGGTATTTTGATAGTGGGGAAACCAAACATATTACCTCATAGCACAGTTTCTTTACTTCACGTGAGCCTGCCCCTACAAGGAACTTTGTCACATGCATCAATAAGTCCTCTTATCCTATCATGGGAGTTGCTAAGATCATTCTGACTATTGTTGATGGTAGTTCTTTCACTTTTACGGATGTTTTATTTGTGCCAAGAATCAAGAAAAATCTATTATCATGATCTGTCAAATGGCGATGTGATCATTTCTTCTGCCCCTTTTATGTCATGGGCAATATAAGCTCATATACTATGAAAAATCTGTGAATGATTTGGCATGTGTAGTACATGATTCTCAGGCTATTTCTGCTGCAAAGCTTTGGCATGCACGATTTGGTCATCTGAATTTTGCTAATTTGATACACTTGCAAAAATCTGAAATTGTGTCCTCTTTGCCCAAACTTGAAGCACCCGATAAACATGTATGTGATGGCTATATTTTGAGCAATATTCAGCGTTCTTCCTTTCCAAAAGATGGTTCAATTTGAGCTACTCAGAATGCAGCTTGTACATAGTGATGTATGTGGTCCTATGTAGACACCTTCTTTTGCAAACTATCTTTACTTCGTGATTTTCATTGATGATTTTCTAGGCATGCATGGGTATATCCACTCAAAGAAAAGTCCAAACTGCTCATATGCTTAAAACAGTTTTTGGTTTTCGCTTAAAATCTGTCAGCATGTAAAATGAGAACCCTCTGTTCTAATCAAGGGGGGGGGGATATATGTCTTCTGAGTTTAATGCATTTCTAGCTGAACGTGGGATAAAACATCAGTGTACATTGTGGTATACACCTCAGCAAAATGGAGTTGCTGAATGGAAGATCAGGTCACTCATGGAGATGGTGAGGTGTATGGTCAAAAGTCAGGCTTTACCACATGGTTTCTCGCTTGAGGCTGTTATGTGTGCAACATATGTACTTACGAGGTGTCCCACTAAAGCACTACAATCTATCACTCCATATGAGGCTTGGCTCAAATGTGACTTTTACAAAAGAGTAAAGTGGTAATTAACCACTAGCATTAGCTCCTATGCTTCTCCATATGTGGTTGAACTACAAGCCAAATGTGTAGGCTTGTGAATTGTACCAACATAAGGAACATCCAAAATGCCCTCCCAATTCCTATCCAAGAGGATTCGACCACCACATCTACCACCTTTCAAATGGCCATGTGATCATTTCTTCTACCCTTTTATGTCATGGGCAATATAAGCTCATATACTATGAAAAATCTGTGAATGATTTGGCATGTGTAGTACATGATTCTCAGGCTATTTCTGTTGCAAAGCTTTGGCATGCACGATTTGGTCATCAGAATTTTGCTAATTTGCTACACTTGCAAAAATCTGAAATTGTGTCCTCTTTGCCCAAACTTGAAGCACCCGATAAACATGTATGTGATGGCTATATTTTGAGCAATATTCAGTGTTCCTCCTTTCCAAAAGATGGTTCAGTTCGAGCTACTCAGAATGCAGCTTGTACATAGTGATGTATGTGGTCCTATGCTGACACCTTCTTTTGCAAACTATCTTTACTTCGTGATTTTCATTGATGATTTTCTAGGCATGCATGGGTATATCCACTCAAAGAAAAGTCCAAACTGCTCATATGCTTCAAACAGTTTTTGGTTTTTGCTGAAAATTTGTCAGCATGTAAAATGAGAACCCTCTGTTCTAATCAAGGGGGGGGGATATATGTCTTCTGAGTTTAATGCATTTCTAGCTGGACGTGGGATAAAACATCAATGTACATTATCGTATACACCTCAACAAAATGGAGTTGCTGAATGGAAGATCAGGTCACTCATGGAGATGGTGAGGTGTATGGTCAAAAGTCAGGCTTTACCACATGGTTTCTCGCTTGAGGTTGTTATGTGTGCAGCATATGTACTTACGAGGTGTCCCAATAAAGCACTACAATCTATCACTCCATATGAGGCTTGGCTCAAATGTGACTTTTACAAAAGAGTAAAGTGGTAATTAACCACTAGCATTAGCTCCTATGCTTCTCCATATGTGGTTGAACTACAAGCCAAATGTGTAGGCTTGTGAATTGTACCAACATAAGGAACATCCAAAATGCCCTCCCAATTCCTATCCAAGAGGAGTCGACCACCACATCTGCCACCTTTCAAAAAGAGGCATTAGCAAAACTTGAAGATATGCAAAGACAAGTAATTGAATGTACTCAGAAATTGCATCACACACCTCTATGGACAGATTTAATTCACCACTCAATGTCCTTGGGCTTGATGAACTCATAGAAATATGTGTTGGCTAATCTTATGAGGAGGAATGTGGACCATAGATAAGAATAAGTGGATGAATCATCAAGGAAGGTCAGGACACCTTCAAACTTTGAAGACGTGCCTTGATGAAGCCAATAGAAGAACTCTTCAAAACTCACTCAACTTGTGTTGGGCCGCAACTCTAGGCTATGGCAACCTTTGACAAATCCATACTATTCACACCATGAACCACAACCATACTATAGGCCACAACAACCACACTACCAAGCTCAACAAAGACCTCCACTTGTATTAGGTCAACAACCATGACCCCTTGCCAATGTAATCTCATTCAAATATGTAGTGGCAGAAGACGATTTAAATAGAGCCATACAGCCAACATCACCTATGATCTTATATGGTGATCCAAATGTTCAAATTTTTGGCTCTACTCATGTAGATAGTCCATCGGCTTACTACACAGAATCACAAGAGTATAATGAGATCTATTAATATGAAACACGTTTGGAACCTGATTGGGAGCATGAATACTTGAATTTGATGTATACAAATCCAAACCTTATGCCCCAAATGAGACAAATGAGACCTCAAGCCCCTAGAGGACCATGTTACAAATGTGAAGGAGATCACTTTGTATGAGATTGTTTGCTTCCTCCACCAATGCAACCACAACCCATAGTGATTCAAGGGTTTTATACTGATTCTGGAAATGAACATCTCCTCAGAGATTGTCTTGAAAATCTAGCCAATGCAACAAAGATTACCCAAGTTAGTGTTGTTGTCTTGATTTTAGAACCCAATGGAAGTGTGACTAATATCACCTCTCTAGAAGTGGTCACTAGAGCACATGCTCTACAAAAGAACCTATGTGTAGAGCAAGAAAAGAAATAAGAGGCTAGTAAGTTAGAAAGCACAGATAGAAAGAGAACAAGATCTTGGAAGGATAGCTCGGATAGAATGAAGATACACTCGGCTAGAAAACTGAGTGAACTAGAAGAGAGCCTTAAAGAAACAAAAACAAAAATAGTTGAAATCACTTCTCAAATGCACTCTCAGACACCACCACCATGAGCTGATGTTCGATGCCAGTCATCTCTTTAATTAGACGAACATAGTTAAACCACACTTACATTTCGAAAGACTTTTGGTGAGATTAGAGAAGTTGATAGCTAAACCCAAGGCTATAGCTACACCAAAGGCTCAGACTACTGGAAGCAAAAGGATGAGATTACCCGCACAAGAAATTTATGTTCCTAATTCTAGGGATGATGAAATTCCTTCCTCAATCAATCATTACTCCCAAGAGTCCTTGAGAGAGAAACATGAGGAGAAATGGGCCAAGGAGAGAGAAAACCCTCCTCCAATTGAAGAAGTGAATGGTCTTCAAGATCAATTCCCTAAGCACATTCCGTCTATATGTAGGGAGCTAAAAAATGATCAATCGAGTGAGAGACTAGACTTTGAATCCAATTCCTTGCAAGAATTTGCCACATTTTACAAGACCATGGGAATTCAAGTCTATTCAGATGAGAGCTCCCATAGTCATGGTAAGAAATGATGAATCGATTCTACCTAGGAACATTGTAGTGAAGAACACTAGATTGTAGTGCCATCTCACTTTAGAGGAGCTACTTTAAATTAAACTTGAGTTGTGGAAGCATGTAGCAAACCAATTGCAAGAGGTTACCAATTCCAATTCTCAAGTAGGATCACGAAAGATGATACCAAAGATCCCTATAGACAATATAGGAGATATGAGTGAAGGAGAAGAAGGAAACACCTATCTATCTATCACTCGTCAGGGCTATATGATGAAGACCACTCTAGATTGGGGAGCAAGAGTTGCTATTGCCACCACTTCCCTATGGAAACATTGGGGCAAGGTAGCTCTATGACCAACTAGGATGAAATTGCAAATGGTATATGTATATATAGAAAAACCCCTAGGGTTGTTAGAAGGGATAACTCTCACTACATATGGTGTAGAGTTTGAACACGAGTATGCATCTAAGCTGCACACTAACTCACACTTCTAATACATCACACATTCATCGCTCATGCTGTCACTAACTATATCCATAGGGATCAAGGACAACATGTTGGTATTGTAAAGGGAACAAGGCCTCATCAAATTTCTTCTACAATACTAATATGGTTCTTCTTGTTCTAGCAAATCAACAGAGAACATCATTTATATTGGTAAGCAATGGCTGCAATAGGTCATGGTTCCTAGCCAATGGACATTAAAAACTTGCCCATCTTAAAACCTCAGACAGAAAGGCCAACACAATTTAGGCCATTGAAAGTCATTCCAATTCAAGATCCCCCTGCGCGACAAATGGCAAAGGTTAATCCCCACTCTCTTGGGTTCAACAAGTTAGAAAGGCCCCTCAGAGATGTCATTTATATCTAGGAATCATAATGCAAATTTAACAATGTTTGGTTCAAGTACTAGTTTTTTACCTATGGGTTTGAGTAGCTCCAAAATGCATCGAAGCTTCAACCTATCTGACAAAGGAATGAACTAGAAGAATACTTCAATGAACCACTACCAAAGATCGATTTCATGAGGTTTCACTATCTGATCTTCACTTTATAGCCCAGTAACATGAAGGATGTACCTAGCACTTTTGCAATCCCCTCCTTGATGTGCAACAATGAGATGAAGAAAATCAAGCTTACCTTGAACCTTGTACAAGAGGCCCTCAACATGCACAATATGCATATACCATCAAGGAAGGAAGCACTAGTCTTGAACAACATGAAGAATCAAAACACAATGAAGCTCAAGGACATGGTAGCTATGACATGGTAGCTATGACCACATAAGTGAATATGATTCAGTCTTTATCTGGTGGAAACCTCAAATGTAACCATCAACCTCCCCATATGGAAAATCAAGCAACTCTATGCAGCCAGTTGCTGTTGGTTCTGCAAACCCACATACAATGGGTGTTGTGCCATTAGTTGCATCATCTATAAATGCCTATCTTATGTTGTACTAATTTAGAGAGATTTAACTTTTGACCTAGGATCCAAACAGAGTATGAAGGAGAACCACAACAACAACAACAAAAGGAAGAAGAGCAACAAAAGCGACAAGAGCAAGACAAAGAAAAAGAAGAGAAACAAGCCCCAACCTATACAGATCAACTCCAAAGACTATGAGAAACTATGGAAAGTGTGCAATCCAGAGGTAGAGTTTTAGTGCATAGCAGCCGTATGCTCATGGACCAGCTCCTAGAAGACAAAGGGGTAAACCCACAGTTTATTGAATCATTAAAGCTTTTAACAAAGATTTGTGGAATCATTGATGCAATCGATCACATGTTACAGAGACCTAGAGTCAAATATAATAAGAGATGCATCCACACAAGGTAAATGACCAAAAAAACTATCTAGATACCGATCACATTAGCCGAAGCAACCACATCAGCCCAAGAAGCAGCCACCACTACCACAACCCAAACTACTGTAACAACCATTGAGGGAATTGCAGAAACCCTTGTACAAACCCTACTCACCTTGCCCATTAGAACCCCTAGACCTAAACCCATAACCATCGCAAAAGTTATCAGCCAACCACAAGAACCCAATTTCTACACCTTGCCTCACTCACCCCCTAGAACCGAAGAAGCAGTCATCACGTACACAACCATAAAAATCCCCACCTTCATGTTTTGCAACCTTGTTTCCCACTCATAACTCTTCTCCAACATCACCAACCCTTTGTACCATACTTCCACCACAATAGGATCCTTATGAGAACCCGCAGTATGACATCCTACCACTTGATAACTCATTATGGGTCACCTAGCCCCTTACTCCACGATGATAGGTTACCTAGCCTCATAATATTTCCAAGCTTATCACACAGCAATGCCCTAGTCATCCCCATTCCCACTACGACCACCCACAACTTCATTACCACCTATTCTTGAACCACTTGTTTCATTTTTGTCCTCTACCTTGCAATCTTGAACACAACTACCTTCTGAGTGGGACTGATCTTCCCAATGTCTGCAACCATTGTCAACATCACAATTATTCATAAGCAACACACATTTTGCACCTACCATCGTTGTCTTTATGGTAGATGCTTCATGCACCTCCACATCCAACCACATGGACATATAACCACCCACTGTACCCCCCTTAAATAAACAGGTCGGAGAAAAGCTCCAAAACATTGATCAAGAAGAACTTCAGGCATTTGAGAGCTATCCCCACATGCAAATGGATATAACACAAAGCTCGAATGCAATATGGCACTCCTACGTCGATATTGGCAACTGCACATGAAGAAAACAAGAGGTTGCAACAACAGAATCAAGATAACTTGGTGACCGCAATTGAGAACACCCCTAGCACATCGATCATCCCATCAAAGTTCCAAGTTGTGCTGCTAGAAAGTATCCAAATTATAGGGGAAGACTATGTGAACTTGTTGGAGTCACGTGACAAGTTATCTAAGGAGATAGCTCAATTACACCAACAAAAGGAGATGCCCCATACCCTAATTCCTGAACTAATTCCAATTATGGAAGAACCAAAGGAGTAGGAAAAATTACAAAAGAAGGTCCTAGAGTTAGAATCTAGACTACTCCAATATGAGCAACCACCCTCACCCCCGAAAGTGCCAGCACCCAAAGAGATAGTGGAAATCCCGGTGGAAGAGAGCAATCAAGAGGCATATGCACCACATACCATACCTAGTGGCGACTGATGGAGGACAAGAAACATATGAGGTACCTATTGATATATTTAGGTAGTGATGTGTGTGAACACACTAGGACCGCTAGGGCACTTTTTTCCCTCTTTAGGAAGTTTTTTTTCCCCTTGCTTGTATATATGCCTATTACCCTAAGGGGCTACTTATCTTTGTACATTCTCTAGTAATACATTCAGTATTGTGTGTTGAGCTCCAAGCTTCTTCTTCTTCCTTGTGTTGTTCACGTGATTCCGCAGATGTCTAACTCCAACAATTGGTATCAGAACAAGTTGCCGCTTCATCTAGGGCATCGTCGACTCCTATCTAGTTGCAGTCTCAAAATTGCACGAATTTCAATGATCATACTCAGCATGTTTCCAATATCAAAACATCTTCGCTCTGTGGTGCCGAAATCACGATCTAAGCTCGTTTTGACCTCCGAATGCACTATCATAGTGCTTGTGTAGGCTATTTTGTCTTTTTGTGCCAAAGCTAAATACCAATTTCGATTCACCAATATAAGCATCTCAAAGTTTGCTACAGGTTTAGCAGAATTCATCTTGGCAGTTCTATTCAACTTTTTGAGATACAGTCAATTTTTTGCATCAAGGTATTTTAGTCACCGGCCATGGCTAAAAGAAGTGATGTATTTCGTATGTTGGCTGTTGAGGATAAGTTGGATGGTACCAACCACCTGTTGTGGGCTTATATGATGCGACATGTATTGGTTGCAAAAGGATTGTGGAACATTGTGTAGGGTGTTGAAAAACATCCTATCACACTTGCAACTGTTACAACTGCAGGTACTGAAGCTGATGGAGAAGGTGTCGAAGATGATGATATTCTTCATATTCCTGTTCATGCTGCGGTTTTTGTTGCACCTACTGTAGAGCAAATTCATTGGGATGGAAAAGATGCCCAGGCACATGCATTGATAGCTTTGTCTGTCAAACGTGCCAATATTCCTCACATTTGCTCTTGTAGAACAGCTAAGGATGCTTGGGATACACTTAGCACATTGTAACAAGCTAGGAATGAGGCTCGTGTTGCTTATCTCTAAAAAGAGTTGGAGAGCGAGCACATGAATGAAGGTGATTCTATGGACAGTTTTCTAACAAAGATCAAAGACTTGAAGGAAAAATTAATTTCTGTTGATGAGGTTATACCAGATAGATCACTTGTGCATATCGTTCTGAATGGTCTTCCTAATTCATATCAGAGCTTTGCTTCTACTCTTCAGTTGATGATGAAAGGCAATCCAAATGCCTTGTCATTTGAAGAGTTAGTCTCTGTTCTATTGTAGGAGGATCAGTCCAGGCAGAACAGGTCCATTATGCGTGTTGCAGATCAAGCTTTCCTGTCTAGTCAGAAGGGCAAAGGAAAATGGAGCTCCTCAACTACTAAGCAAAAATCTGCTAATTCTGCACAATCCAAGAGGAAAGACAAAGATGAAAAGAAATCAGAAAAGCAAAAATTGTTTTGCAAGTACTATAAAGGAAATGATCATATCATAAAGAACTGTCCAAACCTAGCTCCTAAAGAGGCAAAGAAGAAAGAGGCTGGAATGGTTGTTGCAGAGGCCTCTACACCAAAAACAGAGTCTGCTAATCTTGTGCAGGAAGACAAATGGGCATTTACTACTGTTTGCAATTTTGACCCATCTTCTCATGAGTAGTGCGTGTCTACAGTAGACTCAGATGTTTGGTACTTTGATAGTGGGGCGACCAAACATATTACCTCACAGCGCAGTTTCTTCTCTTCACTCGAGTCTGCCCCTATAGGGAATACTATTACATGTGCCAACAACTCCTCTTATCCTGTTATGGGAGTTGGTAAGATCATTTCGACTACTCTTGATGGTAGTTCTTTCACTTTGTGAGATGCTTTGTTTGTGCCAGGGATCAAGAAAAATTTGTTATCAGTTTCTGCATTAGCCAAGATTGTCTTGGTTGTGAAATTTTTTGATGACAGATGTACAATTCATAATCTGTCAAATGGCGATATGATTATTGCTTCTAGCATTTTATGTCGTGGGTTGTATAAGCTCATAGACTATGAAAGATCTGTAAATTATTTAGCATGTGTAGTGCATGATTCTCAAGCTATGTCAGATGCAAAGCTTTGACATGCACGCTTTGATCAGCTGAATTTCGCTAGTTTGTTGCACCTGCAGAAATCCGAAATGGTGTCCTCTTTGCCCAAACTTGAGGCACCTTGAAAACATGTTTGTGAAGGTTGTATTCTGGGAAAAATGCAGCGTTCCTCCTTTCCAAAATATGATTCAGTTCGGGCTACTCAAGACTCCATTCTGATCGAGGGGGGAAATATATGTCTTCTGATTTTAATGCATTTCTGGTTGAACGTGGGATAAAACACCAGTGTATAGTGCCATATACACCTCAACAGAATGGAGTTGTTGAATGAAAGAACAGGTCACTCATGGAGATGGCGAGGTGTATGGTCAAGAGTTAGGCTTTACCACATAGTTTCTGGCTTGAGGCTATCATGTGTGCAGCATATGTACTTAACAAGTGCCCCACTAAAGCGCTGCAATCTATCACTCCATATGAGGCTTGCCATGATCACAAGCCATCTCTTGCTCATCTGGGTGTTTTTGGTTGTTTGGCATATGCATTAGTGCCTGAACAACATCGCAAAAAATTGGATGATAAAGCAGTAAGATGTATTTATGTTGGGTACAGTTCTAAAAGTAAGGCTATCGTCTGTATCATCCATAGACTAAATGCATTCTGGTTAGCCATGATGTTGTTTTTGTGGAAGATGTTATTCAGCCATTGCTTTCATGTACTAAGAAGACATCTATTAGCTCCAAAGACATGTATGATACTTGCTTCCTCTTTTTACAAGTGGACAGTCTAGTGCTGGCCCTAATGAGGAAACTTCTCAACCTTTGTCGATTTCATCTGATGATGCAGATCATCCCATTTTTTATGTAGATTTACATGATGCACTTGTTGATGAGAGAGCTGACATTCAGGAGGCAAAAACTATGCCAAAATGGTTGGTGCAAACTTTGCGTGACAACAAGTTAGATGCACCTCTATCATATCGTACTCCATCAAGCTCTCATAGTGCCTCTTTTGCATCAGATTGCTATGATATGGCTGCATCTAGTCTCTGTGATGAGACTGAGCGTGTTTCGTTTGATGAAGCACAAAATTCAGAAAATTGGATGGCTGCTATGCAATCTGAATGCTATAATGAAGAATGGTACTTGGTCTTTATGTGACTTGCCTCCTGGCAAGAAGGCCATTGGCACTAAGTGGGTATACAAGTTGAAGCGTAAACTTGATGGTACAGTGGATAGGTATAAGGCTAAGCTTGTTGCAAAGGGTCATGCGTAGGAAAGAGGCATTGATTTTGATGAAACCTTTGCTCCTACTTGCTGAATGACTACTGTTCATAGCATGTCTACACTTGCAGCTCATCATGGTTGGAATGAACATCAGTTGGACATTAAAACAACATTTCTGAATGGTGATTTGCATGAAGAAGGGTATGTTTTTCAGCCCCGTGGCTTTGTGCAAAAAGGGCATGAAAACCAAGTGTGCAGGTTAAAGAAGGCATTATATGGTTTAAAGCAAGCACCACGTGTTTGGTATGAAAAGGTACATGCCTATCTGAATGCACATGGTTTTGAGAAAAGTCCAACTGAAAGCACCTTATATGTCAAGCATGCTAATGATGTACTTTTGGTCATTCTGATGTATGCTGATGACATGCTGCTCACTCGTCCTCATGAGAAGCATATTGCTTATTTCAAGGCTGATTTACATGCCTCATTTGAGATGTTTGATTTGGAGCATTTGCAACATTATTTGGGCATTCAGTTTATGCATGTTGATGGTGGAATGGCTTTGTGTCAAACAAAATATATTGATACATTATTGCAACGTTTTGGTGTTGAAGACTATAAACCTATTGCCACTCCTATGGAGATAGGTTTACGATTGAGTCTTCATGATGCTGGAGATGCATTTGATGCTGTTCTCTATCAGCAGGCTGTTGGATGCTTGATTTACTTATGCATTACTTGGGCAGATATTTAGTTTGTTGTCTCACAGATGAGCATGTTTATGCATTGCCCAGGGGTCAAGCATTGGCAGGTAGTTAAGCGCATCTTTCGCTACTTGAGTGGTACCCGAGTACTTGGGTTGTTTTATCCCAAGGGGGGATCATTACCGCCAGATTTGCATGCTTTTTCTAACTCTGATTGGGTTGGTTGCTATGACATTTGTGTGTCCACTAGTGGCTTTTCCTTCATGCTTAGTAGCTCATGTTTATCTTGGTTGAGCAAGAAGCAGCCTAGTGTGGCCACTTCCAGTTGTGAGGCTGAGTATAGGGTAGCTTTCATAGCGACTATTGAGTGTGTGTGGCTCAGACGCCTTATGGCTGGTTTGGGTATTGGTCTATCTTCTTCCACCACCATCTTTACTGACAGTTAGAGTGCATTGGTAGTTGCAAGGAACCCTGTGTTCCATGCTTGCACTAAGCACGTTGAGGTGCATTATCATTATGTCAAGGAGAGGTTCTCTGCTGGGGAGATCAACATGGCATATGTGCCCACGTAGGAGAACATTGTAGACCTTTTCACGAAGGTTGTGCCTACGGAGAAGTTGAAGCTTTCCGCAAAGCTTTGAGCTTACTTCCTTTTGTGGAGTGATTTGCACATAGGTTGGCACTTCCTTATACATGAGTGCCAGCTCCTTGTTCACTGCATCACTCCCAAGGGGGATTTGTTGATATATTTAGGTAATGATGTGTGTGAACACACTAGGACCATCGGGGCACTTTTTTCCCCTCAATAGTGATTTTTATCACTAGATCTCCTTGTAAATATTCATTTTGATAGTATCGACACCATTTTGTTAAAACCGAGGATTCATCGAGCTTTATGAGTGTTAGGAGAACCCATCTATTAATTTTCATAATTTTTAGAGCTCATTTGAGCCTGCAAATTAGCTTAGGAACCTAATTTTTAATTACACCGAACACTAGATCTGAACTAGACCAAAGCTAGTAAAAAAGCTATAAAAAGAGCTACATAGTTTGATTGAACTTGTTATTAAGCATTGTATACTTTCTTTTAAGCCCTCTACTAGAAGATTCTATTGTTCCACTCTTTGTTCTTCCCTTGAGAGTGATATTGAACCATATTTTTTCAAATTGCCATCAAGCACTCAACAGTGATTCACATCACTAACCCATGTACTATAGACAACCAATTTTGTAATTAATGCTCCATTTTTTGAATTCCGATGTGTCCTCAAGCTTGAAGAGCTTAGGTGAACCCATGCACCAATTTTCTCAATTTTTGGAGTCCATTAGATACTTTAAATAGACTCAAAACCTATTTGTTAACTATGCGAGACACTACGTTTAGAATCGACAAGAGTCATTAGAAAACTACAAAAAGAGCTAGAAACTCTTTTTGGAGGCTAGACCTTTGGTAAATTGATCTTTGTAAGAAGTGATCTTGTATTTTGAGCTATTGATTAGATAAACTTTCCTTCCATTGCTTTTCTTGTCATCTCTACTGTGTGTGGATTCTTCATGTTTCTTACCATCACCTACACACACGCATCGCTCGTTCATGATCGTTATATGATCCTCTCGTCTCCACAGATTGATAACTAAAGAGGTGAAGCTTCTTCACATGGTGTTGATCCTAGTCTAGAGCAACACTATGTATGTATGTATGCATGCATGCACATACATATGTAGGTAATTATGTATGTATACCTCTATACATGTATGTATTATGTATGTGCATGTATGTATGTATGCATGCACACATGTATATTTGTGTATATGTATGTATGTATATATGTATGCATGCACGCATGTATATTTGTGTGTATGTATGCATGCAGGAATGCATGTACATACATGTATGCAGGAAACCTCCAGATTTCCTTTGAAACTCAAATAAAAATATGTTAAAATTAAATGTATAAATCAGCCTTTTTCTCGGAGATCTTTGAACATGTAGACGCATTCGATGATTACTGTGGTATTTATAATCCAGGCATCATGTGGTGCGGTGACCTCTGTTTTCGCTTTTATTTAGAGTAAAACGGCTGGTTCGGCAAGAAGAGATTTCATGAGATGATGTTATTAACAACATTTGTGAACCAAATGCTCCATGTATACATATCTTTTACAAATTGGTTTCTATCTTGGAAGCTTGCACTTTTTTCTCCCTTATCACTCAATCAAGCTTGCACTTTTTTCTCCCTTATCACTCAATCAGGAGTTTATTTAGAGAGATGTTGCTTCAAGTTCCCTTCACCTAACAGAATGTAATGAGGATTCAGACGCCCTTCACAGAGAGAGAGAGAGAGAGAGAGAGAGAGAGAGAGAGAGAGAGAGAGAGTTTTCACAACAGTGTAGTTTAACGGAGGTAGGATTTATATAGTTAGGGACTCCTCTGCACTCTTCTGAGTTCCGCTTGGAAGGTTGGACTTGAAGTAAGTGTTCGTCTAGCGAGACTACGGATGTCTTCCCGCGAGCACTCTCTCGATATACGAATGAGTTCCCATAAGCCTCCAGCGTCCACAAAGTCTTTAGCGTTTACTTCTGTTAAATAATAAATGGCGATCAGGGGATAATACAACATAATGAAAAATTTTTCAAGGATAAAAAAAAGATCTTTAGAGAAGAAACTAAGTTGTGATGACTGTCTGTAGCTAGATCCTGTCTGTAGTTAGATCGTGAAGCACATTCTTTCTAAAGTATTGCAATGCCGAGCAGTACACAGAAGCAATGGGAATCAGCCTGTCTCTTGAAGCGTCACGAATCACATCTAAATCTACCAATAGACGTCTTTGCATAATACAACATAACGGAAAAATTTTCAAAAAGGAAAAGAAAACTTCTGTAGAGAATAAAGTAAGTTGAAATAAAAGTCTGTAGTTAGATAGTAACGCACATTCTTTCTACAGTTTTGTGATGACGAGCGGAGGGCACATGCATATTTTGTTGGGTGACCGGATTACACTTTTTAGGTGACCCAATGGAGCATTAGGGGCACATGTAAGTTAGACCTATTGATCTTCGGTCATCGAGATTATGGGCACATGTAAGACGGTCACCTAACTTCCGACGATTGGAATTAGGGGCACATGAACTGATTATCTTCACTTCACATTTCTTAGTAAAACATTAACCGTGAATAACTCATATTTAACCTTTAACTTTGTGCAAATTATAAATCTTATCTTCAGAATTTTCACATAATTATAAGCGATCTTATTTGGAGTTAAAAATAATGTAGATACTCTAATGATTTTTCCTCCGTCACTTACGTTTTAGTCTCATTATATATTTAGTTTCATTAAAAAAGTCACCACAATGCAGATCGATAGTTTTTCAGTAGCACAAAAAACTGGGCATTCACTATAAATATGAATGTTTGTATTCATCACTATATATTACTTATGGTGACATCGAAAAGTCACTTATACATATGCGAAGAACAATCCATTTCATGAATATATCTTTGCGAATCAGCCCGACGCATTCAGTGCATTGAAAAGCAAATTTTTACAAGACACATCCGCTAAACCACGCCCGCATCTTGATGCAGTGCATCACATCTAAATCTGAGTTTAGATATCTTTGCACAACAATAACAGTACGGGAGAAAAGTTGCACTTACCATGTTGAGCTAGATGGCAGAGCGCAAGCTCAATATGCCTTCTCACTTGTGAACTGTCTGTGGTTGCATTTGAAATGATCCAGGGGAGCGCACCATCTTTTATAAGTAGCGATTTTCCATTCCTTTGCCCTAAAATATCATTTATGATCAACCCTCAATAAAGCTAAAATGAATAATACATCCCGCAAGTATGAGGCCTATGACTGTAGAGATGTACAACCTTGTGCTGCTGCTCTAGACTCGCATTTCGCAAAGTTCGCAATACCCCTCGCGATCTGAGCAAGCACATCACCATGTTGTGTTCGAGCCATACCTAGGAGAGCTCTAATTCCTCCTCCTTCGCTTAGTCTCCATTGAAGTTTGTCTGTTCACTTGCAGATATTAAAAAGCAGTTGGCTTAAAAATCAAGCGAACCAGATATTTCTCAACAAAGTTTAGCATCCAACCATTTCCACACAGATTTGCTATCGCTCCAGCTACCATCCTTAGGGTTTGAGCATCTTCAGCCTCATTTGCAGTCCTAGCCAGTAATTCGATCCCACCCTGTGTCATGATGAGTTCTTGGTTGGTCTCTGGGGCAAGTAGTTCCTGATATTAGCTAAATTCTATAGGCGTCTTTTCTACAATAAAGGAGCGAAACATAATTTCTTCTACCATTCATAGCAAGGTTAGCAACAGCACCAGCGGCGACGCTCCTGAAAATTTCATCTTCAGAGTTTTGTAACAACCTCAGAAGAGAAGATAAACCCCCGGCCTGAACAATTTTTTCTTGATTTCCTTCTGTTTGAGTACAAATATCATGACGAATATTAGAATAGTTTGTATATAGATGAAGTGTAACTTAAAATCTTCGAAGAGTCAGAAAGAAACTCGTGAGATGTCACCTTCAGCTGCAAGATTGGCGACAACCTTGACTGCATGAATTCTAACGTCCACATCATCGGATTCCAGCAGAGATAATATTTTCTGCAAGCCAACTGAAATCAACAGAGGGATAAGTATTAATTCCAATAATATGCAACAGAGGAAACTTCACTACGCAAACTGAATCACTTTCAGATAAAATAAATTCGAAATCTTGCCTTGTTCAAATAACTTTGCGATGGTAGCTCTCTGGCCGTTTATTGTTTCCCGCATGTGACTTGATCTGTTCATGCTCATAGGTGATTCTTTGCCACTCCACGGCCTCTCGGGTTCTCTATCGAGGAATTTTCGGGTCTGAAAACATAGTATATATTAATCAGACTGTTTTGATAAAAGTCACACATATCTTTTTTCATCTGCAGCAAATGGTTACAAGGTGCCCATAATTGACCTCATCGTGATCATAACTCAAATGAAGCATTTTCTGCTTTAAGATCTTCATTTCTTTTTCGAGCATTTCTTTCTGTTTTCGATGCTCCTCCAGTTCCTGCTTCAACAATTCAACTTCGGTTTCCGATTTTACGGTCTACAAAAAAAAAAAAAAAAAAAATCTTGATCAACTATGGGTCGCGAAATCGGCAACGAAATTTGGCCTATGCAGCAAAAGACTTAGCAGAGATCAGAATGATGTGGCTACCTCTTCCTTAGCGAGCAAGCTCACTTGCGATTTCCAGTTCACTAGTTCTTTTTCAGCCTCTTCTCTTAATCGAGATTCCTTTTCCATTTGCTTTGCAAGCCTCGACAGCTGTTCTTGATTTTCCGACTATCAAACAGAGTGCGATATGAGATTTGGTTACCAAGATTGAAACAGCGACCAAAATGAAAATGCTACAAACGTACCTTAAGTTTATCCCTTTTCTTCATCCCGTCTTCTATTTCTTGCAGTCTTACTTGCAACTTCTCCTTTTGCAGTCTCTCTGATTCAAACTTCCTCGTCATTTCCGTAACCTCATGCTGGTACCTTTCAATGCATTCTTTCACATCCTTTTGATTCCTCAACCTTTCGCTCCGAATTTGGATCTTTCGATAAAAGCAAGCAAACGTATGTGATATACATGTCAGGTGATGGTCTCATGTAGAACGAATACTTCTTGTAATGATAATAAAGATAGAGAAAGCATGACAAAACACCTCTTTCTCAGCGATTGCGAGTTCTTTTATGGTATCATGAGTCTCCCTAGACTTTTTGAGCTCATTTTCTAGCTGGGAACACTCTTCTTCTAGCTTAGAGATTGTAGCTTTATGCTCTTCATTCAATCTGTCCATTTCTGTTGCCATTCCCTGTCGAATTAAGACAGTGAAAGTAAGCGCACATCCTTTCTTTTTCCTAAAGATTAGACGCAATGGAGAAACTCTCAATAAACTTAGTCTGAGGTAATCGCCTTAAAAATCAACCCCAAACCCCCCCCCCCCCCCCCCCCCGCCACCCCCCAAAAAAAAAAACACACACACACACACACAACATACATATATGTCCGAGTCATAACGGTTAAGGCACCAACACATGGTTTTTTTTCCCTTCTTATTGGATAGCCGATGTTCTGGTATACGAATATAGAAGAAACGTTCTAAGCCATTGTTAACAACAACATCATGACTAAGAAGAGCCTCTTCAGATGGCTTGGCTCTGTGCACCTTCCGTTTTCATAAATCCCATTATTGGCCCTTCAGCCCCTTTTTATAAAAGTTTTGATCATTTTCACCAGCTTACATCATTAGGTCCACATCCTGCCGTATCTGCTGAAAGAAATTCGACCCACACCTGATGCAATTCGAAAGTATTGCAACCCCAGGCTTTCAAGCCCACCAGCTTTGAAGACTTCTGCAAGTGCTAGTCAGCCTATTTCAGAGATCTAGTTCCAGGATGCCCTAGGCAGAATGGAGGTTCAACCAGCCAGTCCCTCTTCATGGCAGGAGATGCGACATCAGTGACTCTTTCTCTGGGACCTCTCTATCACCATGGCAGATATGGAGATGAAAGTGAGATCTCCAGACTTCAAGCTTACTTTCTGATCTACAAGATAACAATCAATGGCGCCAAACAGACAAGTTATGTGACATCATTCAATCACAAATGCTAGCTGCCACAGCAGGTAGCATCTGCCATATTCAACTCTTGAGTGTTGCGTAACAGCAAACTTTCTTAATGAAGCTGCACAATCTCTCTGAGACCAGAGCCTTTACTATAAATGGGAGGATCAAAGCATACTTTCCCAGCGATGGCATGGCTTTGGAATCTATGGAAGTTTGGGGTGGGCAGGGAGCTTGCTTATTTAATTAAAAGCATGGCAGAGTTGTGTCCATTCCATAATAAGCATAGAGAGATAAAATTAATTGAGGAGAAGATGAAAAAAAAAATAACAAGAGAAAGGTATGCCTGAATCAAACCCAACGAAAGTGAGGGCAATGAAGCCTTTTGAATGCACCCAAACCTGCATGAGGGTTAGGATCGACAATCGCCACAACATAGAACCTCCACCATTGGAGAGAAAAAGATGCTGACGGGAAGAGAAAGAGGTCTTGCTGACTCCATGCTACTACTACTCAGCTTGTGCAACCTATGGAATGATCTCCTGCACAACAGATACACTTAATGAACCACACATATAGTTTATTGGATTGTGACTTTGTATATATATATATATATATATATATATATATATATATATATATATATATATATATATATATATATATATATATATATATATATATATATATATATATATATATATATATATATATATATATATATATATATATATATATATATATATATATATATATATGTTGCTCCCTTGCATACTTCCTTTGTATAAATACTACTTTGCAGCCAGTTGGGTTGGTATCTTTGGGCATATCCCTTGAGTTCTTGCAAATGAACCACCTTGATGCTTGGAAGTTGAGGCATCCAGGTACTCTCCATTTGGCCGTTCCAATCTTGCGTATGGCTGAATTTCCAATCAGATGCTGAACTTGGTAATATTGACTTGAGCATTGCATTCTGACAGCTCATATGCCCCAATCGGACATTCCGAAACCAACCCTTTTTCCGTGTTGATTTTGTCCTATCGAGTGTTCTTGCAAAATTTTGCCCAAGTGTGTGGGCTTTTACAGTTCCAAACTTACTGAAACCATGTTTTGAGTTTCGGGTGTCCGATCGATATGATTTCTGAGTCCCTTTCGAGGTTTTAGAATGTTCTGAGCAGAGATGTCCACTGAAAATGTCTGAATTCCTCACAAATTGTGGGTATGATCCTCTGCACTATTTTTAGGAGGTCTTGACACTCCAACTGATCCAAATGAGAAGAGTGAGAGGAGAGGGAATTAGAGAAGAAAAGTCATAGGAGCCCTTACAAAAGATATGGTAAAACCCGAGGTCAACAATACCCCACCCCAATACTATGCACCATCTCGATGCATTGACATAGATTGATCTCAAACTTAACAGAAAAGACCATACTGCAAAGCTGTCACAAGATTTGGAAGTGTTGGAGAATAATTAAATTTGAAACGCCGCCATCAAGAAGAGACAACTGAGAAGAACAAAAAAGGACAGCAATGACCATTACTAGGAGCATCCAACAAAACCATCATGAGCAAGAGAAGGGAGGCGGATAAACGTCAGCAAGAAGACAGCCATCAAGAAGAGAAGATGGGAGAGCTTTCCATATCATCTTTAACTCTTCATATAAGAAAACTTCAGGCACACCACCTGCATATCTTCGGAGCCATCACTGCACATCTTTATAGCCACCACTGCACACTTCGACACAGCGTACATTACCTTTTTCCCTTTGTCCTTATCTTGACCAGCAAGATCCGTTGTTTCCCTGGCTGCATCCTTCAAAGCTTCCTTTTGCTTTTGTGCCCTAGTCATAACTCCAGGAATTTCCTCAAGCTGTACTACTTGGGCACTTTGAGATTCTATGTTGCTCTCATTATTAGTTACCATGATCATATGCAGGGGACAAGAGTTTCCTTGTGTGCTTGTGGAAGGAATTGACTTCGGGCAGTCCTTTGTGTAATGATCCCTAGTCTCTGGATTTACATGGTGGGGCATCTTCCGAAAGGGAACACTTCCTTTGGAGGTGTCCATACTCCCACATCGGTAACACATTATAGGCCTAGATGGTCGGTTCTGAGGAGGCCTACCTTCTTGCCTTGATGTCCTTGACTGGTGTAAAAAGTTGTCACAGAAGGTGTTCCTGTGGATGGTACGGGTGGTTGCCCTAACAAGGAGGATTGAGCTGCATCTACCCATTGAGCTGCTGGTGGTTGTCCTGGTACCATATTCTGGTTTCCAAGATCCTTCAAAAAATAACAGTCCTTGACCTCGTGGCCAGCCTTCCCACAAAACTCGCATGTTAGTCTCCTTGGACACTCTTGGGTTGTGTGTCCTTGAGTAGTACAGAGAGAGCACGTTAGTCCAGCTCTTACCTCCCTTGGTGTTTTCAGCTCTTCGAGCTCTTGTCGTATCTGAGCGACACCCTCCGAGGTACTTTTGTCTTCTTCCTTGTTCTTTTGAAATTTTAAGGCTTCTACCTCCCTTCTTAAGGCTGACATGACATCTTCATCTTGGGAAGGAGTTTTACCTGGTTGAGTTCCAAAGTGAACCTTGGCAGCCCCAATCCTAGTAGCTGCTGCTTCGAACTCTCTTAAGGTGGCATCTGTCCGCAAAAGCTCTCTGAGTTTCTATTATGTGGACCTTGGCAAAGCTTTCTCCACCCATTTCTTGATGAGGAAGTCTCCTAGTGCATTTGGTAATCTTGCCACCAGTGACCTTGCCTGTGTCATTAGCTCTGAAAATGGCTCTCCTACATGCAAGATTAGATTTTCAAGCTCATCTAATGTCCTTTCTGTGGAGTTACTTGGCCGTAATGTTTTTGTGGATTCGGTCTTTAATGCCTCCCATGTTTGAAAATGATTCTCTGTGTACTTGCTTAACCATTTGTCGTCCAATCCTTCAAGTGTTGATGGGAAGAGCACAATGAACACGTCTTTTCATAGTTGTAGACCCCTACTTTTACAGGTTGAAAGCAATCTCCGTACGTGTTCTTCAAGATTCTCATTAGCACAACCATGAAATGAAGAAAATCCAATGTTTATCCTTGATAGTAGAGCAGAAAGTTCCTCGGCCATAGTGGTGTTAGGAAAAGTAACTTGTGGTGAAGACTCTTGAGTCTTAGCTTTGTCCTCTAATCTTTCTAATATGGAGACTAGACTTGAGGTGGATAGACTTCTCACAGGTGTTAGATAGGGATCTGGCCTTCTTCTATGATAGCTCTTACTTGGTGTCTTCTTGAGGCTCAATTGATTCTCCTTGCTAGCTCTAGTGTGTGTCATCGACCATCTTGGGAAGTTAAAATCAGTAGAGGATGGTGACGTAGTAGTCGCCCAACTATAGAGGATGGTATGGAGGCGTCACCCAAGTTCTGGGGGGGAGGATGGGGAGGTGTATGGAGGGTCGCCCAAGTATTGGGGAGGAGGGTGAAAGTGAATAGAGGAGTCACCCAGAGTGGTGGTGTTGGTGGAGATATGGAGAAGGTGGATGAAGGAGTCACCCAAACTATAGGGAGTTGGTTTAAGCACAAGATGACCTTTAAATGCTAGATGCATGAGCCTTAGAATGTTTGAATGCAAGATAGGACTAGACTAGTTGCCAAAAAGAATAGCTACTATACTAGTACTCCATCTAAGTGAGTTCTCATGGAATTCTCCAGAAGCCCTGTTCCATCGTGGGTGCCAAATTTTCACATGTAGGTGGTGAAGTAGTGTATGTGGGTATAGGGAATGCAAAATGCACTACTCCTGGAGCACACTAAGATACTATGCTCTTAACATACCAAAATATTATGCACTTTTCACCACTTCACTCTACTGCAACAGAAATACTTGGAAAGCAAATATAACAATAGTAAGAATAACGAGTGACAAATCAGGACAACAAATATAGCACGAGATAGAGCAACCCATCAGTTATCCATACAACTCATCATAGAAGCACAAGGGTAGTGGCAACCCAATGCAATCT
>CM035440.1:11851595-11861595 GCA_020310875.1 Ceratopteris richardii
GTAGTACAAGAAACACTTTTCCTGTACCAATTGTCCTGTCAGCATTTTGTTGGCATGCAAGCACTGGAAATACGTTGTCCTTTTGGAGCTTCACTACCATATCTGCAATTTTTTTTTTCAAAATGATGGTGATAGTGCATCACTACAATAGTACCAGCAAGCACTAGCACATTCCTGCCAACCTCAGAAAACATGCAGCATGTAGTGATCAAGAGCTATTAAAGAATCCACTACAGACTCTGATGCTCGGTAAAAAAGTACACTCCAGAGGATATATATTTACAAAAGAACATTGTGAGGCTTGATTAAATATGTATCCATAAAAGTTGATGACTTTGAGGTAATGTATCCATAATCGAGACTTTTTCTCTACTGTCTTGGTTGATTACTACTGCAATGTTGTTCGAGATGAATAAATAAATTGTAGCCGATCGAGGTAGAAAGCCTCTGAGTTTGCAAACATAACTGTTTATTATTTGTGATTTGTTAAGATGAATAGATAGCCATAGACTTTTGAAGGCTAACATCTCTGAATTTGAGAGATTCAATAATGTTTTGAGGTTCACAAGTTTTTTTACATATTGTAAAACCACATTTCCTTGTAAGTCTGCAGACTCACATATCTTTCTGAAAAATACATGAGAAATGGTATTCCATCAAGGAGTACATGTCCATAAATACGTACAGAATGGAGACAGGAAAATCAGTGCAGACATATAGGTTGTGTATATACAATGTAAATATGTATGCATATTTGTTGGCTTGTCATGATAGCAAGAAAAATGTAGGGTAGATCATCTGTGTGGTGAATATCTGCTGGACATAAAGCAATACCATTACAGTGCCATGAGTACCAGTGCTCTATAGTGGTCCTAAGGAACTATTTTAACTATATATTTATTCTATTATTAAAAGAAAAAAATAAATAAATTAAAAAATCACAAAGACAGACGACTCCAATGCTTAATGCGGACTGATGGAAGAAAAGTCAATTCACCGAACAACCCGATAAACTATAAATTATTATTTATGTGAACGATTCAAACATAACATGATATAGCCAGCCCAAAAGACACCAACTGAATTGTAAGTAGGTTGTACATGCACTTGGACCTGCTCAACTATCATCCACATGACATGAGTTAAGCAGATACCCACCCTTGCAGTGAATCAATGTTCGAATCACTCTGAACAGCTCAATCTATGTGGCAATCACCAAAAAACCAGCTAGCACATCTCTGCCCTACTTTCAGAGGTTTTATCACAACTAGCCCCTGCATGAGCCCTGAAAGCTGATGAGGTCCATGCTATGCTTAGCATTACATAGAATATCCATGCCAAAGCCCAGCATGAGCTTTAATTTCATCACGTAGAAACTGAAACCATCCCCAGCAATCACATTTCTAACCTCACATGATGAGCCGCTTAGGCAAGAAAATTCTTTAGTGTCATACGCTTTTGAATCAATCTCTCAACTAAGGATGATGAATCTTACTTCAGGAGTCACTACAATTTCATTCAAATTAATCTCTGTTTCATGTCTTTAACCTACAACATATGGGATTGACTTCTCTGTACACCTCTTTCTATGGAAAGAAAAGCAAATTCCATTTCGAGGTATTGTTTTCTTAGCATACATTGGTGAAAACTTGTCTACTTGACATCGAAACCTTTGACACGGGCATAGCATGCCTTGAATTAACTCTTGGCCAATCACTGTCATTTTGTGAAATGTGTGAAAATCTGCATTTGCTTCTACACTTTGAACCAAAATCGTGTTATATTCATGTGCAATTTGTGTTTTGGAAAAAAAAACTGTTCGTCAAGGGAAAAAAAAACAATAGCCTAGTTGGAACAATTGAAAATTCTCAACGAGCTGAAATTTGATAAAGTGATGATATCACAATGAAGTTGAATAGAGAGAAGCTTGATGATATGAAGAAATCACATAGACATTGAATTGAAATTCAGGTGACCTGAGAATTGCATTTAACTGCACCATAACCAGGACTGGCTGCACTTATGTCAAACCATAAACTGATAGGAGTCAAAACTTATGCATAGATCATGGACGATTGACAGTAGAATAATCAGTGGTCTATAGCAGTAGTAAAGATAACTCCTTGACAACCAGCAAAGAAGATAACGAAAGGATAAGGAGAGAATGGTACTGGTGAAGAAGAATTGCACATAGCAGATTGAGCAATGAGCAGATGTTCAGGTATCAACAACCACCTGCTGCAGATAAATAGGAGTGCACACCTTAAACCTAATGCATGCAATTGATCAGTATATTTGTAACATCTAAAATAAACAAATATTAGATACTCCTGAAATTTAATGATCCCAATAAGTCCCTTTTAACCAGAATGTAAAAGACAATAATTGAGACATTAAGATAAAGAAAAACGAAAACTTTTAAACCTGGACTAGACAGGTAAGTGATATGCTCATTTTTCTTTGAAGAAGACAAGTGGCTTGAAGACAATATTACTATTGTCATATGCTCAATCCGTTTTGGAGAAGAATCGACTTTCATAAATATGATTGAAGACAAATCCCTTCTGGATTAAATTCTAGTTAAGGATTCTTAATCTTCTGTGAATCGAGCAGCTCCTTCATCAGCCTCTCTAGAAACATTAGTAACTGTATTCTCTAGTTGTCTTCTTTGGAGCAAAATTTTCTCTATGATTTGTTTTACAAGGAATAATCTTGAAACATTATAATTTATCACGATTTTTCTTTCCAGAATGCCTGCACATGTTTCTATATTTTACATTTTCTTTGCTTTCAAAAAGAAATGATCTTTCGACATGAGTGTTTCTGACTCATCTACTCTTGTCTTCTTTCTGAATCAAAACATTATGTCTAGTGATAAATTTTATGATATAATCTAGCTGCGCTCACCTGGTGGCTACTTTAGGGATGGGCTCTTCTTGGAGAAGCATACTCCGTAACATGTACTGAGTGAGGAACAATGAAACAACCAAGTTCTGAAACAACACAGATAGCAGCAAAGCAAGAAGATGATACTCCTTTATGGAGTAACATATAGGCAAAACGTCTCCCAACAGGCTTAGGATTCACCAGGTATGCATTTAGACTTGACCAACCCTACAGACTAAACCACAAAATATGCCTGAATCCAGTCTGCTGCAGTTCCACTTGTCTACTCCACTGGAAGCTACCTGCTGAGTCACACACTAGCAGGGCCATACCTCCTTCCACAAGGAGTACAAGTGGGCACTTGTAACTTGCTAAATTTAGACTAAGACTGGTTGAGAATGATCCCCAAAAAGAGAAAAGCACCTTTGTACCTCCTCTATTGGATGTAGATGCCATCGGACGGTCCACATTGGCTCCAATACGAGATCAGCACCAAACACAGTTTGCCATTGGATTAGAGTGCATCCAACGGTCCAAATTTGCTCCAAAATGGAGATCAGTCCCTATTCCACACCACCATTAGATTGGAGTCCATCCAAGGGCCAAAAAACCTAGAGAGAATGTTCCAAAAATGGACAAGATTCTCCACAAGCCCACAACTTGTCTGACACTCTCTCTAGTGTCTCATCCATTTGAATCTTATCCATAGAAGCATCCAAGGGCCATGAATTCTCACCTATGAGGATTGCAATAAAAGAGAATATAAATATTATTTTGTTTGATAAAACCAGGAGTGGCTTAGTATGACCCCTTAATCTCTTGGAGTTAACCTATTAATCCCTAAAAATTAGGAATCCTTACAAGACCATGCAAGGTTCGCTTTTCCGCTAATGATGTATGTATGTATCTCTCTCTCTCTCTCTCTCTCTCTCTCTCTCTCTCTCTCTCTCTCTCTCTCTCTCTCTCTCTCTCTCTCTCTCTCTCTCTCTCTCTCTCCCCCCTTTCTCTCTCTCTCTCTCTCTCTCTCTCTCTCTCTCTCTCTCTCTCTCTCTCTCTCTCTCTCTCTCTCTCTCTCTCTCTCTCTCTCTCTCTCTCTCTCTCTCTCTCTCTCTCTCTCTCTCTCTCTCTCTCTCTCTTGCACACCACTATTGAGGAAGAAAAGATGAGGCATGCCCGTCGTCTCAATGTACGCATCACGCGCATTGTAGAAAAAGAAGGCTCTACCCCCGAGTCCGATGGGAAGACACTATGCAAGATGCTCGGCTACAAAATGGACTCCCCCCATTTGTTAAAAGTGCGTTTTTTTTCGTCACCCGCACTTTTAAGTTTCTCGGGTTCTTGTGAGTGATAGGGGTCTCATAAATCAGAGGCCCTGTATCTTATTTTCCCAGTTAACTTATTCAATAAGTAGTACGTTAATGTTCAGTATCGAACTCTTATACCGGTTACTGTAAAACTCTGGTTAGACTTTTCACAATACGTAACACAAGAATTATTCATTACCGTCATAGAGACTTACTATCTGCAACTTAACATTAATGTGTTAATCACAAATGAATGTAATTAAACAAAGTAAGAGTTAACAGTACTCAGGATTTGATAACACTGCACTACGACGACATCTCCGCAGATCTCCAATCACCTAGACAGACAGCCTGGCGATCCCCTTCGTCTCTGCGCTACCGGAGAGTCACCGTAATGTCTTTTCATTGATTGATAAAAAGGTACAACACTTCGCTACGACCTTTCGGTACGTGCCGTAATGGAAAATATAAATTACAGAATGCCAATCCGGCGACCTCACACATTCATCAAGTCCTGGAGAACGGGACGAGACCCCACGAAAAAGAGAGCTCTCATTCTACACTTCCCTTTCGAAGATGTAAGATCTACTTTCCTATGCAAGAGGGTGATTTTGAGAGCACTTGATCCCCCATCTACCTTGATGATGATCTCACACCCATGCAAGTAGCACACTGCCGTGCATGCATGCCGAGAGTACACCAAGCTCGCAAAGAAGGAAAGAAGGCTTCATCGTGTCATCATTGATGGCAAGGCCATCCCATAGGGATTCGTGGCCTCTGAGACACTCGAGGAGATACACCTTGCAGTTTGGAACTGCAATGGAGATCTATGGACACCCAGAGAGGTTGGAAGAGGTGCACAAAGGCAAAGACATCATTATGCTCACAGAGACACATGAGAGCCCGGACCAGGGCCTACCTCCAGTCCACAGTTTCCAGTGGGAGTCCACATACAAAGAGTGTACACTTAAGCACACCACCAGAGGATCGGGAGGAGTAGCCATACTCTTCAGAGATGGACTTCAAAGTAGGATACAGATAGTCTCACGTGATTCACAGACCATATAACTTTGGAATCGACTCCATCTCTCACAGGAGGGGATCATCTTCATAGCATTATGCTACTTTGCTCCTAGCTCGCGGTTCGCTATCATAGATCGAGAGGACTCACCATACACTTGCTTGTCAGAAGAGATTACAGAGTGCTCTGCATTAGGGGAAGTCTTCCTTATGGGAGACTTCAATGCCAGGACAGGCAATGATCAGTGTGAGATATTTGACCCAAAAGACCCACATATACTAGGTACCATAGAGGATGAGTCTACAGCTCGAGCTTCAGCTGACTCTACACATTATGGCACTCACTTACTCAGACTAGGCTCTCAACATAATCTCGTTATCTATAACAGGATGGCTGAGTTGCCTACCTTAAGAGGATTGACATGCATACCACACTCAGTCATAGATTGCAGGGGAAGTCCAGTAGATTATGTCATGAGATCTAGAGAGGCAATCCACCTACTTAC
Organism: Ceratopteris richardii; assembly: GCA_020310875.1. NCBI lineage: Eukaryota > Viridiplantae > Streptophyta > Polypodiopsida > Polypodiales > Pteridaceae > Ceratopteris > Ceratopteris richardii. The sequence continues at coordinate 11,857,312 of CM035440.1, forward strand.
CTCATTCACCATCCCACCCATACCCATTGGTGCCGATCACACATACCTCGCGCTCTCCCTCAAGGGAGACACCCCTACACGCACACCCGCAGCACGCATCCCACACACCACCATCCACTTGTGACTTCACACACGAGCTAGCTCACATATATGCGGCTCAAGTCGAGAAGGGTCTTCTCTTGCTTCACCCTGACACTCCACTATCCCTACTCACCACACAGATAGCATCAGTTCTTCAAACATCAACCATCAGCTCCTTCCCACACACCAACCATTCTGATCACACACCTCCTCCCGGGACTATGCCACAACATCGTTGGTATGATGAGGAATGCAGAGATATTGACTGCCGACTACGAGCTCAGCGAGCATTTGGAGAGATCACAGAGAGACAGGCCAAGGGACGGATGAAGACTCTCACACGTTGGAAGAGGCTAGCCTTTGAGGAGGCAAAGGAGCTTGAGCTATACCATCTCTTTATGAGCATAGACAATGCTACAGCATGGTGTACCCTACGAGAGCCATGCCCAACCATACCTATTGGGGGCCTACACACATGGCATGATTATGTTGAGAGATTATATGAGGTACCTGGGCAGCCTCCCATTCCCGAGCCACTTGAGCCTCGCCCTACTAGTTCTTCTCTCTTCACAGCAAAGATGGTTGAGAGGGCCATAGGACGACTACGACATGGACGTTCGACAGACCACACGGGATCGCAGAGCGAGCATCTCATATATGCAGCCTCCACTATAGCCCCGTTGATTGCACATGTCTTCAACCGGGCTATAGGGGAGGGCTTCCCAGTGGTGTGGACTAGGCACACCATTGTGCCTATCCATAAATCTGGCGACACCCTGGACCCAGGGAACTACAGGACCATCATGATTGGCCACACCATGGCCAAACTATACGGTGCCATACTTGAGGCAGAGCTCAGCTCATATGCAGAGGCAGAGGGGCGACGAGCACGAGGCCAAGCAGGTTTTCGACGAGCTTTCTCTACTATTGATCACATCTTCATTTTGTGTTGCCTCATTGATGGGGCAAGAGTGCGGAAGAAGAGACTATATTGCTGCTTTGTGGACTTCCACAAAGCTTTTGATATAGTGCCACGAGAGAGGCTCTTCCAACGCCTTCAGAGCTCGGGAGTACCATCGGGGATGATTTGGGCCATCTATGCACTCTATGAGCAGGTGACTGGGAGGGTATAGTGTCCAAGAGGTATGTCTGAGGCCATTGCTAGCACCATCGGTGTTAAGCAAGGCTGCCCACTCTCTCCCACTCTATTTGGTCTCTACATCGACGAGATTGAGGACTACATTCTCCGAGTTGGAGGAGAGGGTGTAGACCTCACAGGTACACATGTCCATATTTTATTATATGCCGATGACATTGTCTTGATTTCAGAGTCACCCGAGGGATTATGCCACCACCTGGATGCCCTGGATGAGTTTTGTACACAGAGGGGCTTGACAGTAAACCTTGGCAAGACCAAGATCATGATCTTCCACACCTCCCCATGGTGAGGAATGGAGCAAGATTCACAGCCGGCCGTGGACAAATTGAGGTGGTCACTTCCTATGTCTACCTCGGAGTCACATTCACGAGCTTGCCTGGCCCTTTCAGCATGACACGGGCAGCTACCGATAGACTCACACGCGGATATGCAGCTTTAGCCATGTTAGAGCGGAGATGTCACCAAGCACACTTCCAGGAGCCCCACATGAAGGGATGGCTATTTGACACACTAGTCAGACCAGCTATGATGTATGCTGCGACAGTTTGGGCCCCAAGCCTCACAGTCACCCACTGGAGTGCGATCGAGAGGCCACAGATATGTATGATCTCGCGACTATTTCACGGGAAACAGTTGGTACCACATGACATCATCAGGGCAGAGCTAGCTACACCATCCATGGTAGTAGATGCACTATTCCTGACTATCTTCTTTATTCAGAGGATGAGGGAGGTCCCTACATACAAACTCACACACAGAGCTTTTGAGGCATCTAGATAGATATCCGAGTCTGGATATGAGAGAGCTTGGTAAACTCAGGTTAGAGTCTAGTTTGATAGTCATGGACTTGATATGGATAGATTGCCACCTTTTCAGTATGACCCAGTCTCACCTCATATCCACCTCTCTCGTTATGAGAGGAATGTTGTGCTCAAACAGGATCTCTGGAAGCTCTAGTCAGACATGGCACAAACCACACATGGGATCGAGACTATCCCACTGCCGAGACCAATCCTTAGACATACTAGCATACGGTTTCATCCAGCGACCACGTTACATGGATACTTACATGCCTCATAGCTCGAGGGTAGCGATTGGCCAGTTGAGAGTCTCATCACACAGACTAGAGATTGAGATGGGCAGAGCCACATACATTTCCAGAGAGGAGCGGATATGCAAGGTATGCAGAGTAGAGATGGAGGATGAGGAGCACTTTGTATGCAGATGTAGCACATATGATGGCATCAGAGGCAGATACGAGACTCTGTTTACAGGGCAGCCCACCCTCTGAGAGATCATGGACTCTAGAGACCAACGACAGCTCGTGCAATTCTTACTAGAGATATAACGTCACAGAGATTCCCTACTCCAGCCTACTATAGCAGCCTATACAGGAGGGAGACAGAGTCATCTCACTGAGTTCTTTATTCCACGACGTGCTTCAGCCCTCCCCCCTCAGCCCACACACCGAGAGGGGTGACTCTTGCAGGCTTAGACTTCTCGAGGTAGGATACGACCCTGTGCTATAGGATATCAGGCCCCGAGACTTCACTGACACCAGATTGCGGAGATCCAAGCTCGTGACCATCGCGCCATGGAGGAGAGACGATCCCGGATGATGGCTGATCCCGTTGCAGCCATCAGGATGGCCCTCACTCCACCTCGACCTATGTATCACATCTTACACCCGCCCACTAGCACAGGATGGAGCTAGTTAGTCGTTTCAGATGCATTCTCATGCTTGTTGTACTACCCTTTTGCATATAGACTATCATAGCTATCACACTCCATACACCCCCCCACTTTCATGGGTATCTCCACATGCATACTACAGAGATATGTATTAGCTTTACCACTTTTTTTCAGCACTTTTATCTTCTCTGATCGATAGAAGATACACCCATGTACATCGATTTGTCTCATAGGCCGAGTTCGGCCTCCTAATAGATGCCAAAACACACTCTCTCTCTCTCTCTCTCTCTCTCTCTCTCTCTCTCTCTCTCTCTCTCTCTCTCTCTCTCTCTCTCTCTCTCTCTCTCTCTCTCTCTCTCTCTCTCTCTCTCTCTCTCTCTCTCTCTCTCTCTCTCTCTCTCTCTCTCTCTCTCTCTCTCTCTCTCTCTCTGTGAACCTTGGTAAAACCAAGGTCTTGATCTTTCATACATCAGCACAGGTACGCAGACATAGTTTGTTCACAGCTGCAGGTGGACCGATCGAGGTGGTCGGATCATATGTTTACTTGGGGGTGACATTTACAGCAGCATCAGGAGTCTTCTCTATGGCTCAGGCAGCCCGTGACCGCATCACACGTGGGTACGCAGCACTAGCTTTGATGGAGAGACAGTGCCACCAGGCATATTTTCAGGAGCCCCGCACAAAGGGGTGGCTCTTTGACACTTTGGTTACGCCAGCGCTCATGTATGGGGCAGCCATATGGGGACCAGGATTAGCTACATCAGTATGGACAGCATTAGAGAGGCCACAGATCCTCATGATTGCCAGACTTATCCGCAGTAAGCCTTCAGTACCACATGACATCATTAGAGCAGAGCTCGCTGCACCACCGATGCTAGTTGAGGCACTATTCCAGACAGTATGCCTATTACACAGACTTCGGAGCATGGATACAGAGCGTATTGCTTATCGTGCTTTCGAGGCATCACGTGATATGGCATTAGCAGGCGACACCTCCTCATGGTATGCACAGACACGAGACTGGCTTGCCCACCATGGCTTTGACATAGACAGGCTACCACCACTACAGTACGACTCTCATGCACCCACCTACTCGCTCTCTCATCAAGAGAGGAATAGGATCATTCGTCAGGAGATATGGCATACATACATACAGAGGACATGGGTGAGCCCTAGGGGTACATTGCCACCGAAAATGCTCTACTACCGCGAGCATTTTCTACATATATCAGGCACGGGCTTCATCGAGATTCCGAGATACATGCAGACCTACCTTCCCCACCACCTACGAGTCGTCATTGGGCAGCTCCGGGTTTCATCACATCAGCTCGAGATTGAGAGGGGTCGGTCCA